>VZTU01011474.1:50578-371642 GCA_013400835.1 Zapornia atra
CTGCTTAGAGTGGAGGGGTGGGGGGAAGGTGCTACTGAGAACCCCATCGTTCCCCAGTCCCTGCCCCCCCTGTACTGCGAGCGGGGGGGAAGAAGGGAGCAAGATTCTGATTAAAGTCTGCTAAGAAGGGAGTGGTGGGGGGAACGTGTTTTTAAGATCTGGTTGCATTTGTTTTAAGATTTGATTGCACTCCTGACTCCGGTTCTTCACTGTTCTTTCTAGTGTAGTGTAATAAATTAGAATAGTTCTTTCCTGCACTGTGTTGAGTCTGTTTCGCCCATATCGTCGCTGATAAAATGATCTCTCCTTGTCCTTATCTTGACTCCTAAGCCTCTTAATATATCTTTTCTCCCCTGTCCACCTGGAAAGGGGAGTAAAAGACTGGTTTTGGTGGGCACCTGGCCTCCAGCCAGGGCTAAACCACCACAACTTCTAGGAGCGATATTTGTCAAAGCCATCCTGTCAGAAAGAGACCCCACCAGCCTGCAGCTTTCCACTCACCACAGCTGCTGCAGCATCCATTTCTGCCTGGTCTATTCTTTTTGTACCTCAGCAGTATAAAACCAATATGTGACCAAAACGAGGCCTCTCAGTTTTAGTTAAGAACCAAACCAAACATGCTGAAAGGATTTTATTTGAAAGTTTCTACCCAGTCCATACACCAAAGTCTGACAGAAGAGTGCCACATCACACTGCGCCTTTTGCAATGCAACAAACTCCAGGTAGTCTTCCTTACAAAACAAAATGCACAGTATCTGACATGCATAATCAAAAGTATCTATTCACCCCTAGCATTCATACATGCACAGACAAATATCCACATGTTGATACATTGGCATCCTTGCATACGGGCTTTGCAAAAACGGGAGATTCCTGGGACTCTATGTGAGGGACTTGCATGTTCCTGAGGAACCATCTTACAGGTCTTAGTTAAATCACATATGACAAAAAGAGGACCAGAGTTTTCACAGTGTAATCTAAGTATGACACCACTGATGAAGACTCTGTTGCGGAGGAGAACAAATAATGCAGCTTTAAATCTGTGAGGCTACATGGGGTCCCACTGAAAATCAGTATCAGCCCTGCACTCATAGGTCATTTACATGACACTGAAAAATTGCAGCTTCCTGCTGAGTCTACTACCAGCCTATTTCTCACTGAGCATTTGCTGGTTTTAGTAATCATGTGGCAGTGGAACAGATTTTAAAGAACTACAGGAAAGAAGTAGTTCCTTTTTGCCAAGGGAAAAGAACTGAAAACTAGACATTATCAAAACCAACCTTTATTTCAGATGGCTTGACAGTGCCTTTTTGCTGACTTTTCCTGTGTCCTGGCACAGCAGTTCGTATTCAGAGCTCAGGACATGTCTCCCCTCTCCCACCCAAAGGGAGCCCAGACCTGTACAGAGCAGGTGTATGTGCTGGGGAGTATGCTGCATCCTGCTAGTGACTGGTAGCCAGCATAAACAGATAAAGTATTGCAGTCCTGATTTACTGAGCCTCCTCTTCACGTTGAACCTTTTTCTTTTTTTTTTTTAAACAACAGAGTTTTGGGTTTTTACAACAACCTGTGGAGATGCAGGGAGGGTATCAGCAATGTGATATGCTGGGGAAATATTTCATGGAGGAAGGCTAGGGTTTGGTGGCAAAGATGAGTAAACATCTTCTCTATGATTTTGTCTCTTTCCATTCTACCATTCAGACCATAAATCTGAGACATGTCATGGTATCAAGCACTTGGAAGTGAGTGGTTTATTCCTCACTGCTCTGTTTCCCACCGTTTTATCCCCAGCATTCAAAACTTGCTCCTTACTCATTCATTTTCATGACTCTTTCTTCACTGTGCCATTCCCTGTTCCTCTCCTTCAGAGCCACTTATGTCCCCCAGCTCCAGCCTCCGGCCCTCCAGGTCAGCATACTCTCCATCCTCCATGGCTTTCTCTAATGGCTTCAAATTTTTCCTGCTCAGTTTGGTTCACAATATTCCTAATATAGAAATAATCTCATTTTTGCACCTCTAAACCAAGACTTTACATTCCTGCCTGGCTCCCTTACTTGTCTATTAATGATGAAAGGAAAATGATGATGATGATGGTATTATTTTAAACCAGCAGCCTGCTTTGTCTTCTACCAAAATGTCTTAACAGAGGAAATCTTGAAATGTTGCCCTAGTAGTACTTCAACATGCAAAGGTTAGAAGTCTAGAGCAAGGCAGCAGTGATGAGCAAACACACAGGAAGTGCATGAGTTAATCCACTGTGGGTTCCTTTTCCAGCCAATGGAGAAAGTACCATTCCCTTTAAAGGGTGATCTAGAGATGGAGGGAGATTTAGCTTCTGTGACCGATGAGCTGCATTTTTTCCTCATCAGAAATCTTGTTGCATTCAAAGTTACAGTCACTGACTGGTTTGGGTTGGAAGGGACATCAAAGATCATCTAGTTCCACACCCCCTGCCATTGGCGGGGAAACATGTTGTAGTTTTGCATGGCTGGGTTCTGGTGGTGAAGGGGGGCTGCAGGGGTGGGTTCTGCAGGAAGCAGCAAGAAGCTCTCTGCAGGCCTGACAGAGCAAACACCAGCTGGCCCAAGGCCGGACCCACCACTGACCAAGGCCGAGCCCATCAGTGATGGTCACAGCACCTCTGGGAGTCACATTTAGGAGAAAAAAAAAAAAGCAGCAGCTGCATTTTGCCACCAGAGAAGGAAGTAAGAAGGTGTAAGAAACTATGCAGACACTAAGGCCAGAGAAGGTGGGGGGAAGGAGGCCCCCCAAGGTGCCAGAGAGGAAGATGCCCCCGCAGCCCGTGGAGAAACCCATGGTGAAGCGGGTATCCCCCCGCAGCCCATGGAAAAGGCCGAGACCCCACCTGCAGCCCGTGGAGAGGCTCCACGCTGAAGGAGGTGGAGACATATAGAAGATGCTGTGACCTGCGTTGGAGCAAGCCTCTGCCAGCACTTGCAGCCTGTGGGGAGACACAGAAACACAGAGATGAGCAAGAGAGAGAGATACCTGCACTGGAGCAGGTCTGCTGGTGGAGGAAGGCTTGTGACTCCATGGAGGACCAGGCTGGAGCAGTCTGGACTGAGAGACTGAGAGACATTCTGTGATTTATGACTTCCCGCCATAGCAGTGACCCAGACTGTGGCAGCTGGTAAAGAGCTGAAGCCCTGTGGGAAAGGACTCATGTTGGAGAAGTTTGTGGAGGACTGTCTCCTGTGGGTGAGGCCCCACACTGGAGCAGGGGAAAGGTGTGAGGAATGCTGCTCCTGGCTAATAAAAAAAACTCATGAGGAACTGACCAAAACCCCATTCCCCCGTTCCCTGCCCCTCATGACCCCATGAGGGGGAAGAAGGGAGCGAAATCATGACTAAAGTGAAGTCTGCTAAGAAGGGAGGGGTGAGGGAAGGTGCTTTAAGATCTGGTCTCTCTTCTCCTACGACTCTGGTTTCACTGGGTGTAGTGTAATAAATTAGAGTGTTTTCTTTCTTCTGTGTTGAGTCTGTTTTGCCTGTGATGCTGATTAAGGAATGATCTCCCCTGTCCTTATCTTGACTCCTAAGCCTCTCAGTATATATTTTCTCCCCTGTCCAGCTGAAAAAGGGAGTGATAGAGTGACCTTGGTGGGCGTCTGGCCTCCAGCCAGGGCCAAACCACCACTAGACCAGGTTGCCCAAAGCCTCATCCAACCTGGTCTTGAGCACATTGATTAACCTTTTACCTCTAACCTTTTACCTCTTGTGTCTCAAGGAGACAATGATCCTGTCTTCCTAGTAATCATGCTTGATATCCAGCTGTGGTAGAACCAGAATATTTCATGAGAAAATATGGGGGGTTTTGTTTAGTTTTGCTTTTCAGTTCCTTATGATAAAAGATCTCAGAGGTGCATGTATGTCACATTGACAGCCTAGGACAGTCTCAGCTGAGAAATTCTCTTGTCAAAACTGATGAAATGGCTGTTCTTTAGGAGGAGTATGCTGCCACTTGTCTTTAGATATCTCTGCAGCCCTAGTGGAACTACAAACAGGACAGAAAGTTTCCAGACTACCTCCCAAGCCTATCACAGGGATGTACTCCATAGCTTTCTAATGCTGCCACCCTGAGACACCTCCAGCAGATAGCTTTAAAACATCTGCTCTTCTGATACCAGTGACCATGGTAGAGGCTGTGGCATCAGTTTTGCAGTGAGGACGTGCACATACATTTGATAACAGCTCAATTATATTGTTGTGTCGTCCCTGACACTACTGAGGAGACAGAATAGATGCTGTTCCTCACTGTTGCTGATGTTTCTCAATAGCTAAGTTAAAAAGTATGTGGCAAGAAAGGAATACTATAATGAAGTATCAGTGAAAATTAACTGTTAAGTCAAATAAAAAGAGTTACAAAGTTGTCTTTCTTGTTTAAGTGAGTTTGACTACATGTCTATTATATGTGAGGTCAGCAGGATTTGATTTCTGAATTATTCATCAGGATCTCTGCAGTAGCAGGAGATACACAGCTGTAGGCTAAGCAATTTCTGCATCCGCTACACCACAGAAACAGTTTGGCAGGAGAGGACACTGGTTGCTGAATAGCTATTCACAGCAACAAAACCAGGACTTAAATATATCTAATACCGGTTTGGTTTCTGGGTTTTTGTTGTTTGGTGGGGGGGGTTTGTTGTTTTCTGGGTTGTTTTGTGGGTTTTTTTCTTAACAACTTACAATAATATACAAAAAAGAGATGAGGGAATAAAGCAATGGATAATAATACTACTATGAAAATTAATAGATGAAGATCATTTCTCTGCCTACTTCTATGGTAACTTGCAAGAGTTTATTGTTTTTAAATATTGGGAATCAGTTTCATAGAAATCACCTTTCTGTTTTTTCTCCCAGTTGGCCCTTTTCTTTGTACTGATAAATATTAAAAATTCAAAAGTGGATCATGACCGTAATAATGAATTTCTGTAGGACTCATAAAAATCAATGTTCTGTTTGGCAAAATAGGAATGTGTGAGATCTGCATTTGCTTATTGCATATTCGCTCTCTGTTATTAAGAAAACATGATTATTGGAGTCAAGTACTGCAATCCTCTTCATAGTTTTCTTTGGTTTGTACTATTACATTGCCTGCAAATTAAAGAATAAAAAAGATTACTTTAAAAAAAAAAAGGCATTTGGTCAGCTTGTTTGTATTACTTAACTCACAGGCTTGCAGATTTTAAACTTTCCTTGGGAAAGAAAGCCAACTTAAAATTGAACCAGCTAATTTCTTCTCTGCTTTGCACCTCTGGATTTAAGAGTGTTGTAAATTAACTTTTAACATACTTTGCATCACTGGTACAACTCAAGAAGATGTACTGGTGTAGGGACCCCAAAATTTCCATCAGAAAAGAAGAAAAAATAATTAAAAGGATAAAAAGTCCAGTTATCCTAAATAAACTACCTCCTTTGCCTTTCTCAAATTGAGAGTCAGACATTCCAGATGGGCCCTTAATAATTCTCACTTGCAATGAAGAAATGCAAGTACTAGCAATCAGTTATGGTAATTTGAGACAGTCAGAAGTTTTCATTGGGAAAAAAGGGGTTTTTTTTTTCAGATTTGGCATGTTCCCCAGGTAAGTCTATTTTAATGATATTTTCTGTGGACACTTCTCTGTGCAGATGTTCCCTGCCAGCTTGTGCACAGTGACTCACACAGCTTCTCATTTACTAATTAACCTGTCAGCTGAAGAGCCCAGGTTTTGGAATATTCTATAAGTATAGTCTCATAAGCATCAAACCCTCTATTCTCCAGAAATTTGTACTGTGAAACTGGCATATATTTATAAAAGAAATATTATTATAAAAACACCTTCTCCTTTTTCAGAAAAACATCAACATTTCAGCCTTACCCAGCTGTAATGATAACAGAAAGGAAGATCTGGGCAAATGAAAGTGGTGGTGGTGCAGGGGTGTCCTACTGTCACACTTTGTTATAAAATGCCAATAACATGTCAACAACTTTCTGAACTACTCATGAAGCATTCTGAAGTGTGATTCATGCATGTCATGCAAAATTTTTAGTTGCAAAGTTCCATTTCCTTGTGTTTGGAGGTGTCTGTGAATCTGGAAAAATTGCTCAAGATGAACTTTTTAAAAGCCTGCAAGTTAAAAGCCCAGATCAGTAAATACGAATTGCTGCATCAGGGTTTGCTGTTCTTCATTACATTATGGAATCCCCATCTCAGGACTTGCTAAAAACTTGGCAGGACAAGGCTCTGTGTGACCCAGAGCATCGCAGTAAGCCCTGCTTTGAGCAGGAGGTGGGACTTGGTGTTTCCCTGAGGTCCCTTCAAACCTATATCAGTCCATGATCCTGTGATTCTGTTTTCACTCAGTGCTTTCCTAGTGCCTTGGATTAAGGTTTTGAGGTGATTTTGTATCATCTCTGTTGTTAACTAAAGGTAATCAGAGAATTAAGTCGGAATATTTGCTCATTTTTCCCCCCTCTTGTCACTATTTATGTTTTTTATCTTACCCAACCACAAATTAATTTCTTGGTTCTTATGCTTCTTTCTGTGTTGCAGGTTTGAGATTCATACATATGGGAAACAGCAGCAGTAAGGTTATTCTAAAGCTGCAGCCAGCTAGTTTGGGATTTAAGTATTTTCTGGTGAGATAGCCAGGTGATTTAAATTCTGACATGAGACATGTTTCTTCTGTATGTGGCAGCAGTTTAGCCTTATGACTGGGAAATGATCTGAAAAAGATCTACCTGCAGCAGTCTTTGCCATGTTTTGCATTCTACTCTAGTGTCGAACAAGATGCCATCACTTGCATCTCAGAGGTAATTGTGATGTTTTCTTTTGGTCTGATAGGCAGGAAGAGGTGTCAGCATTTGCAAGTTGAATGATTCACTAAGCATTGTAATTTCATTTATCTTTTCTTTGCCAGTGCTGTAGTATTTGGTGATATAATGCTGGGCTGTCAATCTCCTGCCAGCTCTTGTGTTGAAAATCTTCAGGCTAACCAGTGTGATATTAGGCAAATTAATTTTTCTAAGTTCCTGCAATTATTTCTTGTCATTCTCCATTCGTGGCTGGAGCAAAAGTAATGAAAAACAATGCCTGAGGTTTGTGTTTCAGTGGCAGCCATAGGAATACTGGATGATCTTCATCCACATTTGATTCTAATTTTGCAATCAGCATTCGTTTAACCCCGAACAGAGACAAAGTGAGAGGAATGCTTTATCTGTAGTGGGTCAGTAGGCTGATTTCTACAGAAAATTTGTTTCCCCTTAGTGTTTAGGACTACTGCCCCTTATATCTCACATTCTTTCAAATGCAGCAACAGTCTACAGGGTTTGCAGTCACAGGGAACCAACAGGAATCCAGCACATTGGACCTAAATTGCTGGATGAGGGCTGAAAACGTTCCCAGTTGCTGAAACATCCTTTGGCAAGCAATTTTTAATACAGAAAATCACTACTACACTGGAAGATACTTTGGACATGTGCACACTGCTTTCTACTTTGATCACTAAACAACCAGGAATTGTTTTTGTGTTTTTCAGTCAATTAGAACTATTTTTTTTAAAAAAGGAAAAGCTGCTAGAGCTGATTGTAAGCTGACAAAATGGTTAAACACAAAGCCATAGAAAGACTTATGCAAATGTTTTTCTTAATGTATGAAAAAATACAGAACCACATGCAATTTGAAAAATCACATCTTTGTAACCATGGAGTAGAGTCAAGAAGAAGAAAACCTATAATGTGGCAATTAGTGTGGCATACTGACATTCGCCAGTGCTAGCAAAGTTCTGGTCAGAATGCTATCTGATCTGTTCATAAAAATGCTCTTAAATTTGCCTGATCTCTCTTAAAATTATAATACCAGCTACATAAGCTTCCCTGAAGTTCATAAAGCCAGTCTGAGACATGATATTCAGTACAGTAACTGCTACAGTTAACTCAAGCTAAAAAAGAGACCTTGTTTACTGTCTTCATTGATCCAATGGAAGCTAACATCTTATTCTGGGAGTAATCAACAGGCATGTGGATGGGAAGAAGTTTGTTGGGAATGGTCAGCATGGACTCACCAGGGGAAATCAGGCATCCTTGTAAGCAAGCTTAGGAAGTATGGGTTGGATGAGTGGACAGTGAGGTGGGTTGAGAACTGGCTGAATGGCACAGGTCATAGGGTTGTGATATGAGGAGCACAGTCTAATTGGAGGCCTGTATCTAGTGGTGTGCCCCAGTGTTTGGTCCAGTTTTATTCAACATATTCATCAATGATCTGGAAAAGGGGACAGAGTATACGCACACCAAGTTTGCTGATGATACAAAGCTGGGAGGAGTGAACAACACAACAGAAGGCTGCACTGCCATTCAGTGAGACCTGGACATGCTGGAGAGTTGGACAGAGAGAAACTAAATGAAGCTCAGTGGGGGCAAGTGTAGGGTCTTGCAGGTAGGGAGGAATAATCCCAGGCACCAGTACTGGTTAGGGGTTGACCTGCTGGGAAGCAGCTCTGCAGACAAGAACCTGGGAGTCCTGGTGGACATGCAGCTCTCCATGACCCAGATGTATGGTCTGGTGGCGAAAGCAGCCAATGGTATCCTGGGGTGCATCAAGTAAAGGTGGCCAGCAGGTTGAGAGAGGTTATCCTCCTCCTGCCTTGGTGAAGCCACATCTGGAGTCCTGTGTCCAATTCTGGGCACCCCACTTCAAGAAAGTCAGGGAGAGGCCAGTGGAAGGCCACAAAGATGGTGAGGGGACTGGAGCATCCCTTGTATGAGGAAAGGCTGAGAGCACTGGGTCTGTTTAGTCTGGGGAAGAGAAGGCTGAGAGGGGATCTTATTGTCCCTTCTAAATAGCTAATGGGTGGATGTCTACAAGAAAGGTCTAGACTCTTTTCAACAGTGGCCAGTGACAGGACAAGGGTCAATGGGCACAAGAGGGAACACAGGAAGTTCCACCTCAACAAGAAAAAAACCCCTTCTTTACTCTGAGGGTCACAGAGTGCTGGAACAGGCTGCCCAGAGAGGTTGTAGAGTCTCCATTTCTGCAGATATTCTGGAGATAACCTGCTTGGACATGATCCTGCTTTAGCAGGGGGTTGGACTAGATGATCTCCAGAGGTCCCTTCCAACCACTTCCATTCTGTGAATCTGTCCTTGCTTATGTCCAGGGTCCTGGTTCCCCATCACACATGTGCTGGTTTACTCTTGGGCATATTGCTGAAACAAATCAAGCAATTGTGTTTAAGAAAAAGCCAGGGCAGAGCTCATTCCAGGCCATGTACACCTTGTACTGCCTATAACTCCTTCATCTCTGTCAGGACTCCTAACCTTGGACTGTTGATGGGTGCACAATAATTTCCCTCAGTGCCACCTTATTAGACTGCCATATCAATAGGCTTTTGGATAACCCTTCCACTATCTATGGCATTTTTTGGAAAAAAACCCAACCTATATTAAAATATATATATATTTCTGCAATTTAAACTATCTAAAACTTGCAGACTGCAGAGGTCCCCAAAGATCTTTTTGACTATTAATTTTGACCAATCTGATGTTTTGAGGCCACTTGTATTCTGCTTACTCATAAAATTTCCCACACTTGGCTATAAGCAAATAGACATTGACTACAAAAAAACTTGAGAAAGCCTCTGAGGTTATTGCATGGGCTCATACTGGGGAAAATGGCAACATTCAGTTGAAAGTTAGGCAGCGATCTTCTGGCTAGTCATCAGAGTATGAAAGATGTACGTCATGAAGCTTCAGAACAAACCGAAGCTCAACTTACGTCCAAGGATTGTGTGTGGGCTGTATAAATGCTAGTCCTGAACCTGCTGTTAGTGATTGATATGCCTTCTATACTCATTTGCTTTTCCTGCCTGCTTATCCCTTCCAGGTCAGGTAGCAATCTAAAATTTGCAGTGAAGCAGCCTGAAATTCCTGCAACTTTCCAGGTACTGAAGGCATAATCTTCACGGTCTAAATATGCAAGCTCACTCATGTCTACTGAAGTGCATCAGTGAAGTCACCAAGTCAAAACTACTGCTGTATGACAGCAGTGCACAGAAGTTTCTGTTGCAATGCTGCAATCTGAGAAAGATTGCTGAGGTAATATTATTAAAGGGGTCAGTATGATAAAGTGCTGGGCTTGACCTCTCTGAGTACTATACTATCAAGTTCTGAATTCCTTTTATGTTTTGGTTTGTTTAAAGTCAAATTCAAAACTGCAACCAAATACGGATTGCCCAAATGGCTGTTACCATCTACAGGAGAAAACCTTTAAAACACAGATGTCTTGATAATACAGCTAGCAATTTTTGTTAAATGCAAATAGGTTTTCAGTGCTTTTACACCCTATTTTCCTCCTCCTAACTGTGGTAGAACTGGCAGCAGTTTCTACCCTTTCCAGGTGTTGAGTTTTGAGGTTAATATCTAGCAAACTTTGCAAATCACTTGTAAATTTCTTATTTCATGGAAATATGCCGTCATCAGAATAGAGATGGTGACTCAAAATTAGTGAGTTATTCAGCAAAGGGAGGCCCAAAAGCTGAAGGTCAGTGATGTAGATAGCTCTTCAGTGAGGCACAAGCTGCATGATTCACCAGTCTTCCATTTGCCAACATAGCCCGGCTTACACACACAACAGCTCATCAGCAATCTGACTGATGTCCTTGCAAAGCATCAAGCAGAGTTAATACTGAGGTGGCATGAATTCCCCCCTATTTCTTCTAATGAAAACGTCCAGTGATTTATCAGAGGGTGATTCCTCTCAGCCTACTGGCATTTTGTTTTACACAGACTTGCAGTTCTTTCCCTTCCATCACCGACTCATACTAGAAGGAAGCTTAGATAAAGGTGAAATCGGCCTGTATGCTGTGCATTTGTAAGTTGATCTGTTTTAACATCTTATCCACCTAAATGAATGGGTTAATATGGCCTTAATATGAAATGAAGTACACAATCACAGTCACACAATTAATCACATTAGTCACTGTGACCTTATTTTGCCATGGGAATTACTTGCATAGGAAGCAATGACTCTACTGATGACTTTTTAGAATTTATTAAACATGAGCAACTTTTCCTGTTTACATGCTACTTACTGATCTTTCTGTTTAGCCTTTTGAGCCCCCTGTGCCTTCACTAAGCAGTCTGAAACATAATTATTCTGAACTGAAGGGAAAACAGAAGACAGAAACAATGACCAACAGATAATTTAAGATCTTGCTCATCATTTGTCAGTGTCTTCATCAGTATTGCAATACTCTGCATATTGGAGTAACAGACAGTAAAATTTCTTATTAAAAGTGTTGACATTTAATTTACCAAATTGTCTTAATTTCAAAGTGAGTATATTTGTTTATTTATGCCACAGATCATTTGAGTTTGGTAAACAATCTGCAGTTCACGTTGTACAGCAGGAAGATTTTTGTATCTTTATTTATCAATTGCTTAGGAACACAAATCACATCATTCACAAAAGGATTAATTAATGCAAAATTTACCAAATCATTTCGGGAAATGAATAGCGAGCAGGTCTTCTCCCTTCCTGCCCATCTTTTAGCTGGGGGAATCCAGGGAATCGATCAAGACTATGTTCTTGCCCTTGATGAGCCATATTCTATAAAGAGTGGTGTAAAAGGATCAAACCTTGAAAGTATCACCATGTCACACTTTTCCCCATCGTGTGCTAGTGGTTATGTGACATTGCCTTTTTCAAATCAGAATCTTGTTTTTGCACTGTACTGGTTCCTAGACTGTTAAAGAATATTCTCCAATTTGTCCTTCACTAGACTGTAAGATAATAATATATATATTGTCTCATAAGAAAAAACAAAAGAGGTAATTCGATGGAAAAAAATGGTTGGTTTATTACCTTCTAGAAATTATTTACTTTTCTTAATATGCCATTATTCATTGTAAATATATACAATGCACAGAAGAAATTTTCTTCCCTACATTTAATCTCTTGTGATATATAGTATAATTAGAGTTGCATTGTTAATATGCCACAGAATTAATCACATATGCAACATGTGCACTAGCTATGAAATTATTCATACTAGAAGCTGAATACCTTTATCTGCTGCAAAACCAGCATTTTCATCCCAGACAAATTGGTGGAAGAACCATGCCAGCAGGATGTAGAAATGGAAAACAAATAAAATTTGTTCCACAAATCTGAAGATGTTTAAAAAAGCATATATAATTACAACTGTATCCAAAATTTGATATCAGATACGCTGGTTTAAATGAGGAGAAATCTGATGGAAGCTACTGACATTACTTCTGCTTCACTTCATTGTTAACCACAGCATAATTTACCCCCTCCAGAAAAAAAAAATCTGTATGTCTTAGAAGCCTTGTTGAGATCTTCTGTGAAAACTAATAACCTTCTCTAAACAAAAAACCAGGAGTGGTTTGATAGATCATAGAACTCAAAGTAGTGTTTGTTATAGTTTTTTCGAATGTTGCGTATCTGGAACAGCGTTCTAAATGAAGGGATAAGGCTCCTATTACTATGTGCAAGCTGGCATGTAAGTATGTGCCATGACATGTTGTAGGGTCCTTCTTCCCCAGGCATCCAGAAGGATGAACTGCTGGTGATCCAGGTTAGATGTAGCACGTAGATGTTGCTGTCGCATGCCCTGCTTGACAGAGTCTGGGGCAAGGCGACAGTCTAACAGGCTGGTGTTGAAGAAGTGGGCTGATGTCTGATTTGATTAAAATCTGAGAACTTTTACTGTTCCTACCTGGGAAGATTTCCCAGCTTCTTCCATACCCATCCTCACTAATCACGTGTGTTCATCCTCCTCAATGACTCATCTACGTGACCTATCAGCTGAATGATGGCTGATCACTTCTCACAGGTGCCATTATTTAAAGCCATTCCAGCTCAAACACTAGATAAAAGGGTTTTTGACTGGATGTGACAGGAAAATCTGTGATGGAGAACATGGCTCTGTTGCCTACATTCAGTTGTCTGCCTGACAAGCTCTGGGATGGTATCCTACCTGCTGCTAGCTCAGAAGGCCACAGGTATCTCTGGGATCTGGTGTCACCATGGCCAGCCCAAGTAAGACTGTTGGATAGGTAGCATAGTGCTATGTGAATATGATGTTTCTTGTGTGCAGGCAGTAGATTTGAACTGGTCCTGTTAATGAAGACATTGGATGTGGTCCCTTCCAAACCCTATTTAATTAATTTCCTGTTAAGATAACAGATACAATCAAGAAAGTTTCACAAGAAAAGTTTCCAAATCTTCCTGCAGGCCCTCCAACCTTTGAATCCATGTCACTATTTATACACATTTCTGCATCAGAACTGATCCTTGGTTGAGAAAGATTTGAACTAGCTTGTCTTGAGGCAGGAATTGATCAAGGCACATGAATCTTAAGAGATATCTAAAATAAGTATAGTTTATAACGCTACGTGTTTGCTTATAGCAGCTATGTGGAAAGCTTTAAATACCTTCAAATGTTAATAGCAATTTCTCCTTTGTACCTTTGAAGTTAAGAGTATCCAGATTACTGTATCACAGTATAATCCTCCCCCCACCGCCCCAAGCTTCTCAGATAGAACAGTTGCTATCAATTTAATATCTTGACAAGAAACAGGTAAGTCCTGTGTGACATACAACAAGGGATTTGTCATGAATCAGACTATATGCAGCTCAGAATAAAAAGGTCTTTTTAAACTTTTAGTAATTCATTTAAAATTAAATGTCTTTAATTTAGGGCAATTATGCAAATATTGCTTCAATGAATGAAGGCCATGGTATGTTTAGTGTATTCTGTTAATGCAAGCCTCACTCAGTTTTTGTCTGATATGATTGAGGCTGTCACTTAGAAGATAGTATTCAATAAAATCAGTGTATTTGTACAGAATGCTAAGCATATTCCAGTACCTGGTGAAGCTATAAGTAAAAAAAAATATGAAAAGGGGTAAGTTTTCAAATCCAGTTCAACCTAAAAAAGTTGTAGGGGTTTTTTTTCCCTAAAGTATCCTCTTTTGTTTTTGTGGAAAAGTTTAATTTAAAAAAAAAAAAGGGGGCTAAGGAAATTATTGTGCATGTATGCTTTTCACAGTTTTCCTTTAAGCATCATCAATACATCTTAATCTTTTTTTTGCTATGTTTTTCTGTTTCACTTACTTGTCATTCATTAGTTATTAGTTATATCACTCCTGACATCTCCATTGCTGTTGTAATGGGACTTTTCTGGAGCCTTCTGTCACTTTTGCCTAATTGGAGAATTTTTCAGCACTTCAAACTAGGTGTCTGAAGTCGAGGAAACATCCCTCTTCATGTTCATGGCTTAATATATTACACCTAAATGTGCTGGTTATTTTATAATCAACATAAAAAATACAAGACTCCTATTTCAAGTGGCTTTGAATTTGAAAACTACTGCATACTGCCCTGGGTCTATAAATGGGACCCGATCAAAAACCAAGCATTTAATTCTTGGGTAGAAAAAAACATATAGAAAGGCAACAGTCGAAGAAGATCTATGGTACAGCTTTTGTCCTGTCTTAAAAGTACTGTCACCTTTTTTTCTGTGTAGTCACTTTATCCTTTAGAAGTCAATAACAAGGAATAATGAAAACGTGTTTGTGTCCCCATCATTCATTATCTCCATGTTCTTTCCTGGCTGTACTTAGGTACATTTGCTTTTTTAAGGGGATTCACAGGAAAAACTATAAATTAGTTTGAGCTATAGCTGGTTCACAGTTGATCTTCAGTTGGCTCCCTCATCCTGTCCACACTCTTCAACAGTCTGAGATGAAAAAAGCATGGTCTGAGCATCTGCTGGAAATACAAGTACCCTCTGGGCACCATGTCAGCTCAAAATCCCGAGGGATGAAAACTGGCATGATGTAAACCACATCATAAAACTGTTGCAAATCTAATCAGAAAATAGCATTCTGGAAACACGCTGCGGGAGAAAGGCCGATTTACTGTAATCAAGAAAATGAGTGTATTAGGGGGAACAAAACCCGACCCCTTCATCTCTGAAGAGCACATTCAGTTTGCAGGAAGAACAACGAGATAGGCTGGGAGAACATTCAGCAGTACAAACACAGGAAAATAAGCCTTCTACATAAGAACATGTTCATGTTGACACAAAAAGTGTATTCTTGACATATGAAATGAAGCTGGGGTAGAACAGCACAGAATAGGAGGAGAAAATGGATATTTTCTCAGAATCAGAATTACTGATTCTTTGTTCATATTATCTTGCACCCAAAGATGGGGAGATGGCAGTGGGACTGACTAGGTGGCTGCTGTGGAGGTTAGAGGGAGTCGGGTTGGTGCTTGGCTCTGCTGGTAGTACAGCTCCTATGACCTTGCCCAAAGCAGAGCCCAAACCCCTCATTCAGGAGAGAAGTATTACATTACAGCCAGAGGAAACCTTTTTCTTTGGTTACTTGTGCATCTACATTATCTTATGGGATGCAATTTTAAGCATAAATCCTACTCTGGGTGCCATTGCTCCTAAATCTGCTCTTTTGCCGGGCTGGCAGCACATGTGTAGACCAACCTTGCTCTAACTACAGAAAGAGAATTTTCAGGAGAGAAAGAAAGCACTTTTAAAAAATTCTGAATAGTTGGAATGTAAAGTCAGACTATAAACAGAAACCACATGAGATCCACAGAATTGCGAAGAGGGCTGGTTCTACTTTAAGAAAAAGGACCCACAGATAATCTTTATCGTAGATTATTTTTATAAGGAGTCAGGTATTTTCAAAGCATCATGGAAGCTTTCAAGCTGGTGAAACTCTGGCTTAGATGTTGACATGTCTTCTAAAAACACATTAATTCTCTTGGACCTCCTCTCTGATTCTGAAGAAAAAAAAAAAAAAGAAAAAAGATGAGTTTTAATAGTATATTGTGTTTGGCAACAGCCAACGTTAACCATACGGAAGGTTATAACACCATAACAGGTGGACACAGGAGATACTGAGCTAGGAGGAATGCACAAAAATGCCATAATGAGTGAACTGAAACAATGACCAACTAAGGTGGGGTTTTTTTTCAAAGTTTTTTCAATCTGTCCTTTGTATTCATGCTTTGTATTGAAAGTTTCTATTTAATTAAATGTCAGTATGGGACAAGAGGTATTCTATTAATACAATTTTAATGCCATCTTTAGATATTACCATATCTGGTATATTAAGGAATCATGTTAGCATCCCATTCATAACCATGGATATGAAACGTACACCAAATGAGTCTCCCTAGAGCAATGATTTTTGTATCGCACGGCCAAGTTTGTTAAATATAGCAATAGATGCTGGATTGCACTTCAGTGGCAAACACAGTTACTGCAGTTAAATAACTGGTGAATCCTACACTTGAGAGTAAATTCTTGGGTTTGGTTTGTTATAGTGATTTTTCATGTTAATCAGATGTATTAATGTTCATCAAGAGACCTATGTACCCTTTCAAACCTTGCAGTTAAATGCACAGAGCTTTTCACAGAAATGCTGAAAGGCAGCCCTGATTTACTGGCATTTCCCCAGAAAAATTAATTACATGTGGCCCCTCGTATTGTTCACATGCTTCTTTTCCGCTGTGACCAGAGACAAATGTGGGGTGGTTCCTCTTACAGTTCACAAGAACAGTTGCAAGCCCATGGTTCTGTTCATGCCAGATCACCTCTACCCTGGAAAAGTGAAACTGTGTAAACAGTTGTAGCACCAGCTCTCACATTTGTCTCCAAGTCTGTTTTTGTCACTTGCCGTTTGTCACTTGCCATTGCTTTCCCAAAGAAGTCTTCTCCTCCCCCAAGTGCCACTGAAAGGTTTCTGAGAGACTTACAACCTGAATTTCCTGCTAGGTAAAAATCCCTTTGGGCAGATATATATGATGCTGCAAAGTGTAACGTGTCTGGGGAACATATTAGATACCTGTTCCAGAAGAACCTAGAAGTGGCAGCTGCTCATCTAGACATTTCCCCACCCCCATAAAGACACCCGTGTTTTTCAATATTTGGGTAACTTCTTTATTAAGAGACGAAAGCTGATCGATAAAGTAGCTCAGATGTTTTAAATTAGCAATATGAGGGAATCACACAGCTTGTGAGCTGAAACTCTTTCCAGCTATTGCAGTCATATGTGCTTAGGCTTTTATTAATTTAGGTAGTTTTGTAATTTGTGAAAAATGTTTGAGAAACAGAAAAACAGCTGTGGATATAAGTAGAGGATTCTGGGTAATAATTAATAGAGCTATTATTTAGGGTTGAGAGTACTCAACAGCTGAATAGATCTGAATCTGTAAAACATGAATTCAATTAATATCTTTGTCTTATGTTTTGGCCATGTTCAAGTGGGTTGAGCAGAGCAAAAGGCATAGCAGATCTCTTTATTTTTCTAGTCAAAGCACTTATTTTACGGGCAGCTGCTCTAATTAAGGATGTCTGAGTAAATGTAGTTTTCATGCTTTGTTAAAAGAAAATGTTTTCTTAATGCTACATTTGGATTTGTCATGCCTACATACAATGGTGCAGATGGGTGAGTCCTCCGGCACCAAAATCCGAGGCTTTCTGCAGTGATTCAGCTGTCCTGAGCTGTCAATACCCAGCTGTGGAGAGGCAGGGTTTGGCTGCTGTCAGATAGTTTAAAGGGGTAGGGGGTTGCCAGCAGTTTTAGGGTTCTCACTTAGGCAGGCATTGCCCTCAGGAGGAGAGGGATGTGCTCCAGCTCCTCAAGCTGCTCTCCATTAAGAGTCAAGGATAGAGAATGATAAGAAAGTTTCTTTTATAACTTCTGCAGAGTTGGGTTTTCAGCTGGGTTTCCAAGGGAAACTGGAACTTCTGAAGGAATGCTTTCCCCGCATTTTGAGTGAGTTCTCAAACCCTAGGAATGGAGGACAGTAGAAGTAGAATTTACATGTGTCCTGAATGATGACTGCATGGGGCTTATTTGCGTTACATGGCATATAACACCAAAACTAAAATTAGTCCCTACTAAGTTAGGAAAAAACCCTTCTTTAGCTAAATCCCTGTCAGATGGAAACACAGAAATGAAGCTGGAATCCCACTTCTTTCAGGCTAATATCCAAAAGGCATTTCATCAGATAGCAGTTTCAGATCTATTGCTCTGATAGTATATAATTACAGGTTGACTAGGAATTTTCTTCTCGTTTTCCTCATCATCTTTGTTTTCAGACTTGGTCTTAACCATTTTCAGAGGATATGCCTCATCTGTAATTGTCTCAGCTCCAACACAGCTGAAACTTAATCCTTGTTTGCTTCCACAGCTGCAGTTTTCTTTCAGAACTGATTTTGTGTTTATGGAACACCAAGGACTGCAATTTTCTTGTGTGTTTTGTGTTGTCATTGTTTTCCTGCTTTTTTTTTTTTTTAATCAGTTTTTTACTTCTGCTCATCATGTTCTTAACTCAGGAAAAAAAAGTGGATAAGGCCAGTGATATTTTTGGTGATGAACCAAAGGTTTTAATTTCCCACTTAAATGCTATGGCGATCTAGTAGCCCAATCAAGTTGTCATAGAACCATAGCACTGTTGGGATTGGACGAGACATCAAAGATCATCTAGATCCAAACCCCCTGCCATGGGCAGGGACACCCTCCACTAGACAAGGTTACCTAAAGCCCCATCCAACCTGTCCTTGAGGACTGCCAGGGAGGGGGCAGCCACAGCTTCTCTGGGCAGCCCGTGCCAGGGCCTCACTGCCCCGACAGGGAAGGATTTCTTCTTCATATCTAATCTGAATCTTCTCTCCTTCAGTTTAAGACCACACCCTCCTTGTCCTATCACTACATGCCCTTGTAAACAGTCCCTTGTAGGCTCCTTCCTTGACCTGCTGGTCAAGCTGGTTTTGATGCAGCCCAGGATATGGTTGGCTTTCTGGGCTGCAAATGCGCATTGTTGTCATGTCGAGTTTTACATCAGTCAACACTCTCAAGTCCTCCTCAGAGCTGCTCTCAATCCATTCTCCACCCAGCTTGCATTTGTGCTTGGGATTGCCCTGACCCATGTGCATGACCTCGCACTTGGTCTTGTTGAACTTCATGTGGTTCACATGGGTCCACCTCTTAAGCCTGTCAAGGTTCCTCTGGAGAACAACTCTTCCCTCCAGCGTTCCGACCACACCACACAGTTTGGTGTCATCAGCAAACTTGCTGAGGGTGTACTCAATTGCATTGTATATGTCTCTGAAAAAGATGTTAAATAGTGCTGGTGTCCCTGGTCAGGTGGCCTGTAGCAGACGCCACTATAATGTCCCTTGTCCCTGTGCTCCCTTTAACCTTGAAACATAAGCTCTTGGTCAGCTCCTCATCTACTCTCAGTTGATCATTGATGTAGAGGATGACGCACAACCCCTGTCCTGTCTCCCCTGCTTGTCATAGATTCACAGGATGATAGGGGTCCTTCCTGAAGACCCCGCGTCCTTAAATTCCAACAAAGCAATAGAAGCCATCCCACCACATCTCCATGATGCCAATCAAATCACAGCCTGGCAGGCATTCACACATCTCCAATTCCTCTTGATTATTTCCCATGCTATGTGCATTTGCATAGAGACATTTCAGTTGAGCACCTGATGGAGATGACTTGAGAATTTTTGGGCCGCTCATGAAGGACCTTGGGATTCGTATTTGTTGCACACTGATTAAAGTTAAGATTGATTTTTCTGTTTTTATCTACAATGGCATTTGGATTTACGAGGAGTACAACTTGCATAACTAATCCCTGTAATAAACAGACCACTAAATGTTACAGACCTCTTGAATGCTAGCTGTCCTTAAGCATTTCTGATTAGCTAGCCCCACATGGAGTTGATGTGCCATTTTATGATCAATCACCAATATTAAGAGGAGGACATTGAAGCACAATGATTCCAGGGTTTGAGTAGAGGTGAAATATAGATATAACTAGTGGTTAGCAGATCCAGTTTTGATGTTTGGGTTCTTTTTTCTCAACTGATACTTGGTCCACTAGCTTACAGGTCAGACTCTGACAGACCATCCTGAACTCAGGTCTTGTAGGAAGGCATATCATCAAGCATGTCTTATGGCACTTAGCTCTTCTGTCAGGTATCAAAAGTGATGAGGTAAATAATCTTTTTAATATAAATTCAGAAAATACAGAACTTTAAAAAGTTTTTGGGATAAAAACCATCATTATTTTCTTTGAATAAAATGTTCTTCCATAGATGAGAACAAAATATTTCCAGTATTTCATGTCTCAGTGGTTAAACTGCTTCTGGTTTCTAGGAGATGCACATAACTGGTCTGCTCAGTTAGACAAAACTGTGAAGGATAATAACTGTTTAAAGAAATATAAAAAAGATACAAAGGACTGAAATGCACATAGAAACACACATAATTCTTCCTGGCTTTGATAAATGCTAGAAATCTCATACCTTGTATAACTGAGAAAGGGACTTTGCATATATAATCAGATGCATATAAATAATTTGCTTCTAGAAATCCTCTCTGGTGTAAAATCTTAGAGATATGTTTTTGATCATTACCATGAACAGACTATTACAGGTGGGTGAAATCATTCTTTCTCAAACTTGGATATGTTCCCACATGAAAGGCTTTTCTTTAACCATGATGTAACACAGATCCATCAACAAAATCTTCACCTTTTAAAAGCAATGTAATTTAATTTTCTTTTTTAGGTGGTAAAATTTTACCAGGAGCAATCTAACATGCACCATGAAATTTCTGGTCTGTTCCTAGTCTTAAAAATAAGTTTAAACATAAAATTATTGACTTGTGGGAGTAGAGTGGAACATAAGAAATTATCATGGAACAATATTTCATTCAGATAAAGAATGCCGTCTTCAGTGCCATTGGTTTGATAAATCATAAACAGGAGATGTTCTAAAGAATGATAAAATCAACTCACATTACTGATGTAGAAAATGCAGAGCATAACATATATAGAGATGTGCTTTCCAGTCATTTCACTCATGACCACTCTTGAATAAAGTGTGTTAAAAAGTTCACAGTCTTACAGCTTCGTGTCTCCTTTATAGACAAATAAAGCAGTGCTCCAGGTCAGTCAGAGTTTCAGAAGTGCTCAACTTTGCTCTTAACCTAGCAAAGTTTCACACTTAAAGGTCTGAAAAGAATCAAAGAAATAATAAAGAAAAAAAAATGCAGAAAGAATTAAATGCCAGAATAAATTAAAATAAAGTTAAGGGAGAATCTACTCATCTTTCTGCAGTGCTCACTCTTTACTCTGTGAAGTCCTGAGCTGTCTCTTCAACAATTTTGATTTGCAGTGCATAAACTATGATGGTAAAAAACCCCTTTCTTGATCTAACTCGAGATCTCATCAGCAATGAAATAATTGCTACATATGTCTAGAGTTAGAGCACTCATCTGGGGCAGGACTTCTTAACTAACCTAAGCTCCATTTTACAGTGGTGCCTGTCCCAGTCTCTCCTATTTACTTTTTTCCTATTAGTTGGTTTTGTCAGCAACAGAAATTGTTCAGATATCCTCAAGATTTACAAATTAATTTCACTTTTTTTTTCCTATGTGATTTCCCCTGCAGTTACAAAGCAGTTTACTGAAGTATTCTTGTGAACTTTTCCTAAACAGTTGTCACTCTGAATAGCTCATAGCATAGCAACCCAGATTAAAAACCCCCAATCCAGAACTGATGTTTAAAGAGGAGAACCCCAAAAGTGCTGTATATCCTCTACTGAGATTGAAAGAGCATAGCAAAATCACTTTGAAATTAACTTTTGTTCAGTGTTTTAGGACCTTTCATTATAAAGGCTGTGCTTTTTTTTTATTGCACTGTCCAAATTTCAAAGGACCATGACCATTTTTCTCAAATAATACCTTATTTTACAGTTACTGCTTCACTTGTTTCCTCTTCCACATTTCTATAGCACCAAACAAATGGATCATCAGCAATCTATTTGTGTAAGAAAAGACAGATACAATTCAAAGCACAGAGGTAATACAAAATGCAAAATAAAGACACCTTCATAACCTTTAAAACTCTGCTTGGGAGCATAACTGAAATTTCCTGTGCCCGTTTACCACACAGATGTGTTAACTGAGATGTGTTTGTTCTAAAGGGTGAACAGTCAGATTTTTTATTTGTTCAGCTGAAAAGGACTATTTACCAAGGAGAAAACTGAACTCCTCTTGAAGTCAGAACTGAGTATGTAATATTCAACCTGTACAAACTCATAGTAGTCACTAATCTAGCAGAAATGCAAGGAAGTAATACTGCACTGTGCAATGAGTGTACTTATCTGTGTTAGGAGTGCATGAGTAATTAGGCAAGCATTATAGCCAGATCTGAATAATTGATTTTAATCAGTCACAGAGGCCACGTGCCAGCAGTTAGAAGATAGATGCATATATATTACCTCTGCTGTTATCAAACTCGTTTCTAGATTTAGGGTGGTTTTGTTGGTTTGTTTTGTTTTTTTTTTAATCAGGGCTGTGCGTATGAATTATGGATGTGAGAACAAGAGCTGGGTGAAATCCAGGGGTTTACACCTGCTGAGAAGTTTGGTTTGTTGACTAGGAGCTGAAAACTGAAATACGCTGTCAATCTGCGATGGAGCTAATCCCTCCTCCATAAAACAGCCTCTCAGCAATGATCTCTGGAAAATGTAATTTGGGTTTGGGAGCTTACACCGTGCAAAAGAAATTTCTGACTAAGATGTCCTGGAGGGTGCTTATGTACTACAAAAGTTCTTTCCCAACCCTGTTCTTAATAGTGGATTATAGCAACATCCTTTTGTGCCCATTACAGATTGTCCTACTGGTACCTTTCTCTTTGTGGTGCTTCATGGTGAAGGCATAGCCATTAATAAAACACCTACTTCAGTATTAAGACTTTAAGTAAAGCTGTATAGCTCCTAAGAACAGGTGGAAGAAGGATTGATTTGGCACTGCTAATGAAAAAAAGGAGTTGTTTCATTCAGCTGCAAAAAATGCTTTCTGCATTACGATTTGTGTTTTGCAGAAAGCTTCCTATCCAAATAATGACTTGTCCAGATTTCTTTAGCTTCTGATTATCTGACAGTTGACTGACTATTGTTTGCGTCGGACTGAACTCCAAAGAGAGAAAGATATGAATCCCTCATGTGTTTGCTTTTCTCTCTCCAAAAGGAACATTTCAGAGAATATATAGCATCTGCAGACCAGATTCACACTTCTCTGATCTCTAGTCACTTTTCCTGGTGAATAAAAGGTACTGGCACATCAACAAAACCATCAAAAGAAGGAGTAACATTGTGCTTTAAAGTACCAGTTCTGTAATGTGTCACTGATATCAAGGAGTAATTAAAGAGGAGAAGAAAGTGAGTGAGGATGTGCTGTGCTTGTATTTGGTCTCAGTTACATAATTTTAATTAATTTCACCTTGATTTACCTTCAGATGCACAAGAAATAAAGCAGGTCTAGTCCTTAGCAGTGAAGGAGGAGGCTTATGAGCAAAGATGCCTCTAAACTTCCCAGCAGGTTAATGAAAATTTAATCTAGTCACCCCAGCGATAAGAAGACAATGAGATCTCTTCACCATACAGCCCCACTCCTTCCTGGTGGAATGGATGAAGCCCCCTGTACCTCCTGCCAGGACTGCCTGGCTGCAATATAGCACATCCAAAGTGGAGGTAGTGCAGCTGGGTTGTCCCCATCCTCCATCCCGTATCCTGCTGCCAAATCTGGTCGGCAGCTGTGCTGTGTGAAAAGGGGACGGTGTTATGCAGGTACAGAAGGTTGACGCCTCTGTTCGCCCTGCTTTTCCTTCCCCCTTGGAAAATCCTCCACCACATTCCCTCTGTGCAATTTAGCATGATGTTAAATAAAGCTGATCTTTTCATACTATAAAATATTAAGAATGGCCTCACACATCCTAAAAATGAATCAATGTTTTTTTACTATAATTTAGTGTTTCCTGACGTAAAAAATGCCTCTGACTCTATTCATTTACTTGAGGTAGGCTTTAGGAGATATATAAAGCACAGCTATGGAAGACCTTTGTGATTAAATGTGGGCTAGCTATATATTACTTTCCCAACACTGTTCCCTTGCTGTGCAGTAACTTACAAGGTCAGGCTTAATAATGCCGTCTCCAAAATAAGCTCTTGCGTGTGTCAGGAATGCCTCAGCAATAACTGTAGCACTCTTGGTGTGCTGCAGAGCTATAATGACAGTCCATTTTTAGACATTCCTCAAAGTTAAAATGTCTCTGATCTCTACAGCCTGTCAGTTAGACAGTAGTTAGTTCCAGGAAAGATAAAATGGTGTCACTATACTGTCTCTTTTCTGTGCTGGTCTTTGTGGGTGCACCAGAGATGCAAGCTAGGCATATAAGTTGGTATCCACATCCAGGTATTTCCTTGATGCCACAGAGTCTTTCAGATGGGCTTGAACTGCTTTGATGTATTCTAAATCACCTCCAGGTCAGAGAAGTGCCTGAAAGAGCAGTAGTAGAAGTGCTGCTATCACATGGAAATCAGTAGCAGAGGTCTCTTCAGGTGCTGTCTCCAACCCCCATCTCCTACTGAAACTCACAGGCTACCTCCATCCATAGCACAAAATCATGAGTACTGAATAGCTTTCCTTCACCTTAAAGCGTAGGGGTGAAATTATGATTTCTGTGCAACCATGAAACAGTGCCAAGTGTTGGTGAAAGAGCCATGAAATCCTCTGCCCTTCCTGGGACAGAATGATCGGGTTACTGACCCTGTGCCAGGCAGTTGGATCCACCTGGACGCCAGGCTGTTATTGAGTAGGTGGCACTGCAGTGAGCTGAAATGACACTCGGAGCATCATGCATTTATTGTCTCCAAGGCAGCATGCTGAAAAGGAAGACTTGGGTAATCTTGTGCTGCTTCAGATACCCCAGTGGATCTCCACTCAGTTTCTAAATTTGCTGATCAGCTGAAGGTTTCAGTACGTATTCAGAATAAAAAGATGCTGTAGTAACTGTAAGAAGCCGTGGAAGACTGGACTGTTCAGAAAGGCAGCCTGGGAGCTGAATGATGACAATAAAACCGATCTGGTTGCACTGGTACAACATTCACAGAAGGAATCTCCAGAATTGCTTAAGGGCAGAATTTGTATGAAAAAGCTACCCGGTGAGATCAGGTAAAAAAAAGTAACATGACACAACGTTTCAAGAATTGCAGTGATGGCACAAGAGAATTGTTTTTCAACCTTTATGTGTGCCACTTAGCTTTATTGATGCTAACAGACCTAAAGAGCTGTTTCAGAAGCCTGAGAAACAAGGTCTCTTCCACAAATGACCTACAAACAAGTGAAAAGCTTCATTAGCAGAGTGCCAGTCCTGGATGCGACTTCTCTTTTCTTTTAAAATTTAAAACAATTTGTTACAAAGGTTCCCTTTTGATTTCCTGCCCTGAAACATTAAGAGGAAAAACTGGTACCCAGGGGGCAAGATAAAGACAGCTGTGCTGACATTTAAGCTGGCAAAACACTGCAGTGGGAATACACTGCCCTGGAGAAATTGATGAAATACGCATAGCCAGATTAAGTATATCCTTTTTATTGTTATGGACTGTCTCTGAAGCTGTTTGAAATTCTTAACTGCTTACTATTAAACGAATGTGCTTGCCTTTGGGGAAGGCTTCACATGAAACCACAGAGCCAGCAAATAAGGAATTCAAAATAAAATTCAAGAAAACTACTAGTGTTTAGTCAATATGTACATTAATTTATTTCAGTTTTCCTAGTCAGTCACAGGAATAGCAGATTACATGTGCTAATTCCTTATATCCCTGGTGCTATTTGTACTTATCGGAAACATTTTATGAATATTGTCTTCTTTTCTTTTTTAAAAACAAGTTATTTTATGCATAAGGAGTTGAAATCTGCTTTCCAAGCAGTGTCCATTGATTGGAAGAGCAGACATTCAAGCAGATATGTTGAAAGTTGTTTTACTAATGTCAGTGATGCGACATGTTTGAGGAGATAAAAGCCTAGCCTGATTTGACTGAATAAAATTTTCCATAACTGACAACTGGTAGGCTGGCAGTCACTGGGAGGTGAGATTTCAAAGTGATAAGAGGCTATTGTGGTGCCACCAAGTTGCAGGCTGGAAGGATAGGTTGGAAGAAACTAGAAAAGTAAGAAAACATATTTAATTTGTTGAATTTTGATTAGCTGGTAGTTAGAGAAGGATGCTGTAACCTTTCCTAGGCAGTGTTCACCTTTGGGTCACAAAATGTGTGCATGGGATGATTGCGCTTGAAGGCATCAAATTTACTGTGATTGCAATTACTTCAGAAACTAGCAGACTCCTGTAAATAAATACTGTGACATCACTGAGCATTCATTAACATAACTATGGAAGGCATTCAAGGTCATTCAAGTCAAATAGAAGAGACCACGTATTCCAGGATGTTCACAAGCTCTGGGTGAATCCTGATCAGCTTCTGGAACAACAGTCTTCAACTGCTAATGTTTCCTTTTTCCTTTAGCTGTTAATTAAATTTTTTCCCCTCTGTTTTGACTGTCTTTCTCCTCATCCAGCATCTCCAAGGTATATGGCTTAACTGCTCTCCACCCAACCACCCAGCTGAGCTAAATGATTGTATCCCTATAAGTAGAGACAGTTAAAGGGGCTGTTTCTTGCTGGTTTGGTCCCATCACCCAATCCATGTGCTTCTAGAAGGAAGAACACAAAAAACCCAAAGTACTAGGGATGAAAAAATACTTTTCATAGTACTTTTTGTTGTTCTTTGTGAGTGCTGAGCTTGTGCTGCCTTCTGTGAAGCTGGAGGGCACTCCAGCAATGGGACTGAGAGCTCCAAGCTGGGTATTTTCAACTTGTGCACTGTGGGGTGCTGGGGATTGATGGAGTACTCTCAAGAGGTCTGGGAAAGTGCTTTAAATGAGACTATCATCTCCAAACATCAATTTCATCATCAGTGCAACTGTACTTCCTCTGGAAAACTCAGAGTGGGCACTACTAGTATAAGAATGTTGCACGCAGTAGGGCTTCAGTCCTTGACTCCATCTTGTAACACTAAAGGGTGAGAAAAGCTCTTATGTGAAGGTCATTTAACAGTTCAAGATGCACTGGCAAGCTGAACTAATCTTTCAGAATGCATTTTCTGAAACTGCATGGTTGTCTGTTCACATCACAACACCCTTTTGAGGGCTCACCTGGTCATTTGTGTAGAAGATGGCTTTGCATAAACAACACCCTGCAGCTCTTGAGAAATAAAGTGCATTATTTCTAAAGAAGGATGTTTCTTGTGGAATCACTTTTAAGCATCCCATCATGAATTGTAAGTGGGATTGTTTTCTCAGATCAGTCTTTGTGTGAGTCAAAATGCTGTTTGGGGTTTTTTTTCTGAATATGAGAATGATTCCCAATGTAAAGAGGCTGGAGAAAGGGAACTGTACCTACATGGTGCTTTCTCTTCGTCCCTCAAGTATTTCAAATGCTCCTACACCCAGGTGAGATGCCTTTGCTGCCTCCTGATTCTGGGCTGTATTCTGGTCTCACTGAGATTCAGCAGTGAATCTGTGTAGCTGAGAAGAAACTCACTAGTTTTCAGCAAAATGCTGCCACCTACAATAGTGTGGGCAGCAAATAAGGCAAATGTTGCCTGCCACTGAATCCTACTTTTCTGAATGGAGGTTATTGCAGGTTATTTTACATGATTTTCTGTGTGTGTTTACCTGTTCAGGAAAACTCATTCCTTGAGAAGACCACTCACATCCATTTATTTAAGAAGCAGGTCTTTACCTTTTTTCTGTTGCATCAGTAGAAATGTATCTGATATAGGTATACTGTTTTCCTTTCTGGATGACAGTGTTTAGGTTTTTTAAGGATAGGCAGAAAAAACCAGAATGATCCCTTGAATTACATGCACTTTCACATGAACATTTTTCTAAAATGCATTAAAAATAAATGTTATTTCCCAGTCTTTTAGATAACTAATTCTTAAGACCTTGTGCAATAGTATCAATAATGTATTTAGCTTATTGGGAAAGATAATGTTCTGTAAAATTAAAAATTCACAACTGTATGTTTGAGAATTGGGATTTTACAGCTGGCTTTTTGGCAGAAGGAGACTAGGGTTTTTTGTAAGTACTGGCTCAACAATATAATCTTCATTAAAATTAAGAGATTCCATAACTATTGATTTGATTGAGCTGTTTCTAATACACCAGAACTCTATCTGCATGCCCAAAGCAGATGTGAAGTAGGCTGCAGTATAACCAAAGTATGGCAAATCCTACCTGGTCTCTGAAAGATGTTGAATACACCCATGCCATAGGAAATGCGAAGAGATGAACCATTTCCGCAGGAACTGATTTTTCATATTGCCCTTATTTTACCTGCTGGTGGTAAGATTGAAGGCCTTTGATATAAGGACTGGTTAGACAAGCTCTTATCAGGAGCCTGAGAAGTGCCAGGAGAGAAGGAAAGGGAGATGAGGTGTGTCAAAGTATGCTTGGTCCTAACCTAGTGCGAAACCTTCAAAGGTTATGTTTTTGTGATATAGACATTGATCTATGAAAAAGATCAGAAAATGTTGTTGAATGTGAGATCAATGACTTTAGTTTACTTACCGCATCATCTGGCAGATATGGGGTGAGGAGAATGGTTAACTGGTGATTTCAAAATCATTCCACTACACTGCCCTTCCTCTCTTTGCAAACACTCTACTTGCTTTGTGGAGTACTGTGCAATACACAGATTTGGTGTTGATGTCTACCATGGGTTTGATGTTGCTGTCAAAGCAAATCTGGGCCCATAGGAGAGGTTGTCCCAGTTTTATGCTTGTGTGAAGTCCAAGGGGACTCAGAGCTATGTTCAACAGGAGCTGGATCTGATTCTGTGGTTGTCTAATGCATCTGTTGGATTAAAGCACTATGGTCTTGTCTTTTCTTCCTTGCAGGCTCACTTGCTGAGTCGTGCCTCACTTCCAACCCTGTGCTTTAATCAGTGTGAACTGACTCCTGGCTTCATGCAGAGGTGGGCTGGCCTCAGTGGCACTTCACTGTGTGTATTCAGCAGATGACAGAATCACTGGGTTGGAAAAGACCTTTGAGATAATTGTGTCCAACTGTACCCATTCTCTACTAAGCCATATCCTGAAGTACCTCATCTACCCATTTTTTAAATACATCCAGGGATAGTGACTCACTCACCTCCCTGGGCAGCCTGTTCAATGCCTGATAACAGAATCACAGAATCGTAGGGGTTGGAAGGGACCTCGAGAGATCATCGGGTCCAACCCCCTTCAGCTTTCAGTGAAGAATTTTTTCCTAATGTCTAATCTGAACCTGTCCTGGAACAGCTTGAGTCCATTCCTCCTTATCCTGTCACTTGAGTGAAGAGATCAACTCCCACCTCTCTACATCCTCCTTTCCCGTAGTTGTAGGCAGTGATAAGGTCCCCTCTCGACCTAATTCTCTCCAGGGTAAACAATCTTAGTACCCTTAGCTGCTCCTTGTGAGGTTTGCTCTCCAGCCCTTCTATGGACATGCTCCAGGGCCTCAATGTCTTTCTTCTAGTGAGGGGCCCAAACTGAACATAGGGGTACAATCACTTCCCTGGACCTACTGACCATGCTGTTTCTGATGCAGGCCAAGATGCTGTTAGCAGCCTTGGCCACCTGCGTATACTGCTGGCTCATGTTCAATTGGTAGTCAAGCAACACCTTTCTGTCAGGCAGCTTTCTAGTCACTCTTCCCCAGACATGCAGTGCTGCACAGGGTTGTTATGTCTCAAGTGCAGGACTCTGCACTTGGCCTTGTTGGACCTCATCCCATTGGTCTCAGCCCATCAATCCAGCCTGTTCACATACCTTTGAAGAGCCTCCCTACCCTCAAGCAGATCAACACTTCCTCTCAGCTTAGTGTTGTCTGAAAGCTTACTGAGAGAACATTTGATCCTGTCATTGATGAAGTCATTGAACAGAACTGAGGACCCAGGACTGAGCCCTGGGGGACATCACTTGTGACTGGCCTCCAGCTGGATTTTGTTCCATTTACCACCACCCTTTGGGCCTAGTCATCCAGCCAGTTTTACTCAATAAAGTCATCCAGGCCTGTGGCAGCCAGTTTCTCAATCAGAATGCTGTGAGAAATGGTGTCAAAGGCTTTGCTGAAGTCCAAGTACACTACATCCACAGCCTTTCCCTCCTCCACCTAAATGGTCACCTTGCCAGAGAAGGCAATCAGGTTTGTTTGGCGTGACTTTCCTTTTGTAAGCAATGAATGTCTTGCACAATTTCTGCCCTAGCAGTACCTGATCACTTTTGATTTTGCTTGTGCCAGAATTTTTCTCTAAACCAAAGACATGTGCTGTGCACACCACTGGAGCGTACTTTCTGAGCCCCCCTAGCACAGACAATGTACTGGGCACATGCCTCTCAATTTGCAACACCATGCCAGGGAGCCACTATTCATAAAATCACTATTTAGAAAGTTCAGATTTTTTTTCTTGCATAAAACTTAATACTCAACCCAAACTAGAGAGTATACAACAATGCTGACCCACTCTCTCCCCAAAATAGTCACTCTTTCCACTACTTGATTTAATCTTCTGTGATTAATGTGACTTATTGAGAAACAGCCTTCACGAATGTAAGTAGATGCTGTTCAGTAACACTGTGTCAAAATAACTTGTATTTGGTTAATCAGTCTTAAAGAATGTTTTAATTGACTTAATGATCTTCTAAACAAGGGAAAATACTTCTACATTTGATTTCCTACATTACCAAAACTTGTAGAATATACCTTTGGAAACCATTGTTCCTTTTTACCATCAGAACACTTCAGACAATATCCAGATGAGAATGGATGTGGCAGTGAATGCAGGCATGTTAGGCTACCCATCTTACACATGATCTGTGCTCCCTGTGGGCACTGCTGTGAATGGCATACATTTAGGCTGCCTTCAGACTTATGCAGTATTTTTGTCCTCTGCTAGCAAGGAATGGGACTGGTAAACTGTCCTCAGACATCACATAAGGCAATGTAGGATATGTAGCAGCAAATCCATCCAGAGAAAGGGCTGCTTAGTGAAAGACTAACAAGAGCTCAGGTGTCACCATTTCCCATGTGCTGGGGTTTGCCTGGCCTGTGGCACAAGGGCCTCAAGGAGAGAATGATGGAGTAAGTGATCAAAATTATGTGACAAAATACTTTATCTCAGTAATGATATCTCATGCTAAGAAAAGATACTATCAATGATGAAAAAAATTATGTTAAAAGGAAATATTGAGATTTGAAAGACTCTCAAGCAAGCTTGCTTAAATATTTGAAGGAATGTTTGAGGAAATTAAATTAAATATTTATTTTTAGTTCTCCGAACAAGAGGCAAATCCACCTGCAGGCCCATTGAGTTTATAATCATCAAATAAACTGTGTTTTGCCTGTTTTGAAGAGATAGTCTCATGATGCAATGTATATGGGTATGGTTCTCTGAATCTGTTTTTTAACTTTTTTGCTACAATGTACTTTTGTCCTTAGATTAAATATCCAGGATAAATTGATAGCAGACCTTTTTTGCTTTAAAGCAAAATCAGTGTGTGGTTTTCTATTAAAAGGGGGAAAAAAATCCCCAAATTTTCAGTGTGAAATAGCCCAGCCTTAAATGCCTTAAACTGATTATATTAGTGCATTAATAGAAGAGAGATACACTGTTGTTGCATGGAGGGCTGTTGTGGTTTTGTGTTCTGGTGAAGAAGGGGAGAGCTGCAAGGTTACTTCTGCAAGAAGCAGCTAGAAGCCTTCCCTAGGCCTGACAGAATAAACACCAGCTGGCTCAAGGACAGACCTAATGCTGACCAGGGCCAAGCCCATCAGTGATGGTCACAGCACCTCTGGGAATCACATTTAGGAGAGAAAAGCCCTGCAAACAGCTGCTTTTTCCCACCAGAGAAGGGAGTGAGAAGATTCAAGGAACTGTGCAAGCACCAAGGCCAGTGAAGAAGGGGGCAGGGGGAGGTGCTACAGGGCCCAGAGAGAGAGATTCCCCTGTAGCCTGTGGAGAAGACCATGGTGTGGAGCAGGTTGTGCCCCTGCAGCCCATGGAAGATGATGGGGAGCAGAGGCCCCACCTGCAGCCCATGGAGAGATCCCATGCTGGAGCGGATGGAGACATGTAGAAGGTGCCGTTGGAGCAAGCCTCTGGCAGGAGCTGCAGCCTGTGGAGAGAGAGGCCCATGCCAGAGCAGGTTTGCTGGAAGGACTTGTGACTCCGTGGAGGACCAGGCTGGAGCAGTCTGCACTGAAAGACATTCTATGATTTTATGAGTGCACCCCATAGCAGTGACCCATGCTGGGGCAGCTGGTGAAGAGCTGAAGCCCTGTGGGAAAGGACTCACGTTGGAGAAGTTTGTGGAGGACTGTCTCCTGTGGGTGAGACCCCACGCTGGAGCAGGGGAAGGGTGTGAGGAATGCCCCCTGGATAAGAAGGAAAACAGTTTGTGAGGAACTGACTGCAACCCCCATTCCTGTCTCCCCTTATGATACCCGGGGGGGAAGAAGGGAGAGAAACGAACCAAGTTAAGACCTTGAAGAAGGGTGGGGTGGGGGGGAGCTGTTTTAAGATCTGATTGTACTTCTCTATCAGACTCTGGTGTCTTTGTATGTGTACTGTAATAAATTAGATGGATTTTTTTTTATTCAGTCTTGAGTCTGTTTTGCTAAATGATCTCTCCCTGTCCTTATCTCAAATCCTAAGCCTCTCAATATATATTTTGTCTGCTGTCCAGCTGAGGAGAGTGATAGAGGGACTTTGGTGGGTGTCTGGCCTCCAGCCATGTTCAAACCACAAGTGCTAGGTATTCTGGTTACACACATGGTTTTTCTGTACCTCCTTTTACATCAGGACTGATTTTACAACTTTGCCAGTTGTCTCTTTTCACTTTTCATATTAGCCTTTATTCAGTAGGCAAGCTGATGTTAACTAATAGCTCATGGCTTAGTGATTATTTATGGTATTTACGTGATCATTTAAAAAACAATATGAACTGAAACGAAAATCACTTCATAACATTTTATTCAAAATTGTCATGGTGAAACAGTGATGTAAGGGAGAAGGAAAAGAAAGAAAACAAACAGAAAAAACACTCCTCAGAGTTCATTTTCTGAACGGTCTGTTGTTGCTGCCTGTTTATGCTCTGCAACACCAAGATATTGAGCTGTGCTAGTTTACATGTACAGTTTTAAAGGTGTATCTTTTTCTGTTTAAAACCTAGAGGACTTAAAGGGTATTTTTAACGATGAAGGATATGAGGCAGTAAGAGGCTCATGCAGGCAAATATATGCTTCTTCATGTGAGGCTCACTTAAATGTGCACCCTCAGTGCCAGACATATGGCATTGAGTAAGGGAAGATGTAGGACAATGAACTTTTTCCCCTCTGGTGTTGAAACACTGAGCTTTTTGCTTTTGATGTGTTCCCCTGGGTTTACAAAGTTACACCTTTCACTCAGAGGAAATAGAGTTCACCACAACTATCCCAAGGCTGGAGTCAGCAATGAGGAGTTACTGGGTGAAAATGACTTGATTTAAAATACCTATCTACACTTGTATCTGTTCTCTGGTTCACTCCGGTTTTTTTTAGTTTCTCTTACCTGGATGTTTCCTATATATGTTTCCATTTATAAAGGGGATTGGGGGAGAGTATGTAGTTAGAGCTCCATGTTCATCCATGAGGAAACAGACAAAATGTATTTCTCAGCCATGTGTGGGATCTCTTCCAGTGTGTACCCACAGCAATAAACGCAAGGCTCTTGTTGTCTGTCGGATCTGTTTGGCATGCAGAGTGAGAGAATGGCAATGAAAGCATGCTATAGCTTTTGACTAAAGCAGAAGCCTTTGCAATCTGTGTTTTCTGACAACAGACACTCCTGTGAAGATGGAGGGAAAACATTGAATTGATGTGCTGAAAATCTTTCTGTCAGTACAGCTACCTGTTTGGAAAGTGTTTTCCCTGTAACTGGGCATGTATGTTCATTCTTATTTTAGAGGTTTTATGACACTGCCTTTTATGTATGAAATTTTTTTTTTCAGATATGACATGGGCCCAAAATTTTTTCATTGTCTCCAGCAACATCATCTAAATCATCCTCCTGCAGCCCCGAGTTTCCCAGGTCTGATCTTAGGAAGGCCACAAGTTTCACTACTGAGTTTTCCTAGGATTCATCTGGAAAGTCTGCACACAGTAATGATGATTACCAGAGCTGCATGTGCCTAATAATTCATCAGTAATGAGATTGTTCTTTCAAGTGACTGTAAAGAAAATTTGCAGAGCTTTGTTACAAGCTTCTCTCTGGCTCAAGATCAATATGGGACCTTTGATATCAGGTTTCAAATCTCCACAACTAAGTGACCTGAATTAGATAACGATTGACTCCAGAAACCTCTAGTAACACTGTCTTTCTGTTGTTTCCTGCTTCTTCTCAAATGCTCAAAGCTTTCATTCTAGGTTCAGGTACAGGCCAGTTTGAGCTGTATGTCAGCAAGTTTCAGTACTGACATGTCTTTCGGTAAGGAAGTCCAGAGGGAAAAGTCTTCACTGACTTTGCTGCTTGGTCTCTTTCACTACATTCAGGGCAAATCTACTTTTGTCCTGAAAACTACCTGCCTGCACCAGCTTCTGTTAGAGTCAGAACTACCAACCTTGGCAAACCTGGCAGAGGAAGACCTGGTGCATTCCTGAAGTCAAACTGCACGTGGTCTCCATGAGTGGTGCATTTGAGATGTATTAACCTCTGCTCTGCAGCTGATGTTTACTTGTACAGTGGCTGTTTGTCCAGGGACTTGAGCATCCTGATAGCTGGGACTAGTAGGTGTCCAGAAAGCAAGCGGCCATTTCATAAAGTTTCAGGGGAGCAAATTGCTTTTACAGAAGAGAGGCTATGGCTGAACTTTGTACTTCAGATTTTTTTTTTTACTTGTTTGGGGTTATTTTAACTTCTGGAAGAACCAAACTCTGATTTTAAAAAGTTTCTGCAGTACTACTAAATATTACCCATCTATCTATTTGTTTTTCAACACAGTGCTATCTCCTATTGTAATATTCATATTTCATCATGGCATCCAGCCTTCTCTTCCTCCTATATAATTGCATCACCTTTCTCAATAGTACTGCATATATTTTTATAAACCCTTAAGGCAGTGTTAGAAACAGTCTCAACTTGGCTAGGGTGAGATAGAAATGCTAGGCAATATTTTATGCTGGCAGGAAAGAAGACCTAGTGAGAAAAAAAGTAGAGCTGAGATACAAGTGTGGCCTTTGGGGAGAGGCTTTTATCAGCATGTGGGGAGGGTATCAGAAAGAGAAAAAAACCCAAACACCACCTTCCCTAAAAATCTTTCATACATCTTGAGTGTTATTGCACTCAGAAGTTTTAAGTCTTCTAGAGTGCCACAAAGCTTCTTCTAAGACACATAAATCTAATTATGTTAACCTTCTGCTGATTTCCCTGTTCAACTCATGAGAGCAGATGTCAGGCTAATCTCATGCATCTTTGCCTTGCATTACATCTCATTAAAGTGGGAGACCTCACTGTGAAGAGCCCCAGCGTACCAAGAGGCCACTGCTGGAGTGGAATTTCAGCAGTGTAGAGACCATACTGAAGGGGCTAAACACCCACATAAACATGCCCAGGGTGGGAGAGTTTCAGATTAAGTTGTGCTGTATGGCGTTCTATCTGGGCATAAGAGTGGCAAGAATGTTATGATGCCCTCTTAGATAAGAAGTGCTTTTTCTTTCTAAGTGACCTTATGTATTAGCTGGTCCTTTCAGGGAAAGGATTCTTAGTCAGACTTTAATTCTAGGTAGCTGTCTAACACAAGCAACTCGTCTGGCTCAAGATGTGGATTACGTGATTATTCTGCACAGTACTTCCCTGGAGCCTTTCAAAGGAGAATTTGTGGACCACGGTGGTAGCGAATGCTTTAAGAAAGGCTTAAAGGGAATTATCTGCTCTCAAGCCCAGGATGAAGGGCTGGGAAAAATGGGCAGTGTTTGAAAAAAAGGAGCAGATGGTTAAAAATCAGCTTTTACAGAGCTACTCTTACCACTGGCCACTTGTAAAAAGAATTAGAAGCTGAATTAAAATGTGCCATGAGAAACAGTCCAAGCTGTTCTAAACATCGCTTTCTACTCTCTGGGCATTTGAAAGCAAATTATATTTAAATCCACTTTATGCAGGTAAATGCCTTTATGCTATTAGTACCACTTGTAGTAGCCTTAGTGAAAATTCAGTTCTCTTTTTCCTAAGTGGTATATTTCAGGCAGAGGAAGAGGAAGAAAGGGGACGAATATATAAGAGAAAAACATGTAAAAAACCTTGGTCTCTTTGCTCAGACTGACTTTTCATATTATAATGTGTCCCAAAGGTTAGATAAAAATAATTTCTTTCACTGAACAGGAAAATTGTTATAATTCCCCAAAAGCAAAGCTTAGAGAGAAGCAGCAATTATGTTTTTGCTGTACCTAGGAAAATGGAAGCATTCATTTCTGTGGCGATGCTGGAATCAAATTCATGTCCGCGAAGTCAAAAATCACAGAACAATGCATTTACCATTAGTACAGTGGGTAATGAGCATTTCTCAATCTTTTAAGTAGTTGAAATATCTTACCATCTGGCATCACTTTCTCAGAACTCAGGATTCAAGTTTAGAGATAGCTAGTATGTAAAGCACCGTTTAACACCACCCTTCTAGTGGTGTTCTTGTTTTATGTGGCAATCTTATAAATTCAAACCATGGTCTGTAACTGTGATGGCTATGACACTTTAAAAACATTTACACACAGAAAAATTGAAGATCCTTACTTATCCAATACTCTCTGATGACTCAGTATAAATCCTTTATGGAAAAAACCCCTCAAACCCCTTAAAGTTTGACCCATCACCATGTATGTGAGAACATGCTTTTCTCAGCCCACCTTTTGTTTGAGTCATTCTTGCCCATATGAACTCTCAAGCTGTTAAGTTCTCAGGAACAGATCCTGGTAACAAAGGGAGTAAACTTTGTCTAGGAAAAGGTTTTGAAACTGTGCTCCAAATTCATATTTATTTGTACCCTTAATTTGAGAGAACACTTGGCTATTATGAATCATTAGAGTAGCTTGAACAATGAGTCATCAGGACACAATGACAGAAGAGTTATGTTTCAAGGAAAGCACGAATGTTAAGCTCTGACAAATTTTAAAGAAATAATAGTATGGTCAGAATGATGTGTGTTATACTCCAGGCAGTTGCATTCCTGGAGTCTCATTTAGGATCAGACTCTGCTGTTATTTGCATTGAATAGCACTGCAGTTAATGAGACTGCTTGCAGAGTTGATCTCTATTAGAGTCTCCACACCATGGGGTTTTTTTAAAATATTGCACCATAGGCCGTGATCAGGGTTATCTTTAAGTATTGAAGGGCATTTGAAGATAACATTGTGATAAAGTCCTAAATATTGCATTAATTAATACTAATTCAAGTGGGAGTTCACTGCCTCCTGGTGCCTTAATTTCTGTTCCGTGGCCATGACTTTCTCAGATGGAAAGCTGTATAGAGGTAGTACGTTCCTTAAGTGAGCAAGCTAGAGAGAGGAGCCAAGAGAAATAGAATAAAGCTCTCATGTGGGTTGAATGGTGTTTGAACTCAAAGTTCACTGTGAACCTTTGAATTTCATAAAAGCAGAGGATCAAATTCTCCCTTTTTCAGGCTGGAATCCTCACTCCAGATTTTAAATGCATACCCAGTGTGGTCAGAGGTACAGACTTCTCTCACCCATTTGAGTATGGGCCAGAAGCTTGATCAGAGCTTCATCAGGCCCAAAGTGACATCTTCGGCCAGAAGACAACCAGAAATCAAAACATGCTGTTATCCAAATACATTGGTGGAGTTACAATAATATGGGAGGCTTTGGTGACTGAAGAATTGGTAGAAGAGAAGCTAGGTGTACCAAACCAAAAGGAGGTCATAGAATCATCAAGGTTGTACAAGACCTTCAAGACCATCAAGTCCAACCCTTAGCCCTATACCACCATAACCACTAGACCATCTCCCAAAGCACCCTGTCTACCTGTTTTTAAGCACCCCCAGGGAAGACAATTCCACCACCTCCCTGGGTAGCCTGTTCCAATGCTTCACCACTCTTTTTGGTGAATAACTTTTCCCTAATATCCAATCTGAACCTCCCCTGGCGCAACTTGGAGACCATTGAGACCAGGTCTAATGCTACTGCTTCTAATCTGCTTCCTAATGGAAAGGAAGGAATGTCAAAGTATGGAAGGGAGAGAGTGGTTACTAGGGGTAGGACTGAAAGACTGTTTAGGGTGAAGTCTGAGTTACACTCGCTTTTTTTTTGCAGTCCCATCACTAAGGGATGCACTAAAGTCCTAAACCCACAAAATCTGGTTCAGGAGATGTTGCTGTGGCTGCAATGTGCACAGCTGTAGACCAGCGATGTGACCTCAGCAGAGGATGGCATTAGATGTTTGTAGAAAGAGGTTAAGCTTTTCCTGATGCTCACCTACAATATTTCCTCTCCAGCTTCTGGTGGTTTCTGTCTGTGTAATGCAGCATGGCTCAGAGCAAGCTATTTAGCTTCATACTCCAGTGGGGGGTTCTGCAGCTTGCTTTGGCTTCAGCGCAGACACAGATGTGCAATGAGCAGCCTGAAAGTCAACTGGGCTGACACTGTCAGGGATATTCCCTGGACCAAACTCAAGCATCGACATGCTGCAGAGTGGGTTGGAGTGATACGAGGCATCGATGCTTCTCCCTGCAGAAAACTGGCTGTGAGAAAAACAGCTAAGGAAAGTATAGTGGTGGCCCTGGTTCTTGAGATTGTTTCCACTACCCCAGGTGATGGCCTTGGATGTGTTAGTACAGCAGGTTGTACAGCACGGAGTCTCTGTCCTCTAAATTGCAGAGCACCAACTGCCCCTCTGCGTCTGGTAAAAACCTCAGGATTTTTAGCACAAAAAACCAACAAGTCTTCAGTGCACCAAAGGAGAACGGAAGATGACAGAAAATCTATCCCAACTGGATTTCTGAGGAATTTGTCAGATAAAATGTTCAACTGGTCCTAGGAGGCAGTGCGTTCTTTGTTCTGCAAGGAAGTATGACGTCCTGGGGATTTCCCTCAGGAAATTTTGAGGGAAAACACCTTTCAGTCCCCATACCTGGTCACCAGTTTAATTGGAAACAAGAGTCAGGAACCAAAATCCTGCTTTCCCACGCCGTGGTTTATCCCTACTGCTTCCAAGGAGGGCAAGTGAATAAAACCCAAGAGCTTTGCTATTCCTTAAGGGTGGAAAAAAATTCTTGCCGAGCCTTGCAGATCAGCAGCAGAGCACTGAAGCAGGGAATTAATTATATACAGTAATTATTTGTTTTGGCAGTGCAACAAAGACCTGATAGCAAAGACTTTATTCAGTCAGTTGAACTATTCAAAAGGTGTTATTACATTCACCAAGCTCTATCTTGAAACAAAAAAGCTTTCTTACCACTAGTCCAATTAAAAAGCTGCTCCAGAACCTTCACTACTGTGATGATTTAAGCCGCCTGATACCAGTGTAGGTTCAGTCAGGCTTAGCATACATTCACTCATGTGATGCTGCAGAAAAACTGCCCTTAAATTGAAATAATTCTTTTCTGTGATGTCTGTCTCCATCAAATGTGTTTAGAGAACCATCTCTTCATTTTGCATTGCTAAGCTAGCCTGATGTTTTACCAACGGCACTTTCTGCACAGCCAATCGTTCTATCAACCCTTTTCTTCTTGGGTTTGTTTTAGTTGATGTTTTCTGACTGTAGGTGTCACTCACAACGTTCTTCCACGGGACAGCAGGAGAGGTCTGCCCCAAAGAAAAAGCCAGTTTCTTTAATTCTCTGCTTCTTTTCACCTGGGCAGAGCACTACTGCAGCACAACAGGAGTGGCTGATGTGTTTTCCGTAAAGGTCAATGCCTACAGAAACTGCAAGGCAGAGGAAAATGCCCTGCATGCACAGTACCAGATTAACCTGTTATAGTTCCAAGACTTACAATGAACATAGGAACAGTTGAGTTTTTCTGTTGGCCAATAGTTACCTTCCCATTGCAGTTAGAATTACACCAATTTCTGCTGGGACTATAAATCACCCTAAACAGCTTATTTTCACTGGAGTACTAATTGCCGGTAAAAGGACAAGAGTTTAGCAGTTGAATTGCTTGTTCCAGTGGGAATACAATAATTTAATGGCAATGTAGCAGGAAATTTAATTTTTCTATTACACTCAAATAAATTTTTCCTTCTACATATTTAATCTGATTTCTTTATCAGCACAAACCGTTTGCCACGCTGCTGTCCAATTAATTCTCCAACTTTTGAATCAAAAGTTGGCTTTTTACATTGGTTCTTTCAGTTGACTTTTAACCTGAAATGCACATTTGCAGCAAATGAAAAGAAAAAGTAAAAAAAATTGTGCATTCACCTGTAAATTTCTTCCACCACCTCTCTACATCAAAATATTATCTTCTGATGAGCAGAAGTCCCTAAAACCAGGTGTCTCATCCCATTCCAGGGTTACTGGTTTCCACTCCCAACAGTGGGTAAGGACTGCTGTCCCAGGGTGCTCCCACATCCCAGGAGAGTACAGGGACTTTCCAAAGTCACTAGGTCAGCCTTTCAGCCAGGGAAGCTCACACACACACTGATGGACTGCACACCAGCTGCCAGCCTTTCATCCTTTCAGTCAAAGCATTTCCTTGGAAATGATTTTTTGTGACTGAATGATGGCTTACACATTTTATTTTTGTGTTTCTACAAAAAACACTGCTGCAATTGCATTTTCATGCCTTAATATACTTGCCTAAATTGACCTAACCTGCTGAAAGAACATCAGATTAAAAAAAAATCAAGTAGTTAAGTGAAGTAATTAAGGGAACTTTAAATCACTTCATATGTAGAAGGTGCAGCATTCAGTAGATGACCTTGTGAGTTAGGCCAGAGTACAGCTAGATGTGGCAGGGGACCATGAGCTCAAGAGCAGAGACCACGACATGGACACTGTGACTTATGTCCAAACTGCAGGAGAAAAACCTCTCCAAGATGCTCTTGACCTTTTTATCTACTGACAGCTTTTATTTAAATTTGTTGAAGAACAAAGGTGAACATTTGCTGAACCCAGAGAAAACCAGATGTAAATTACCATCCAGGGAAGCTCTCTCAAAAATAGCAAATGAAAAATGTTTCTCCTGTTCTAAAAATAGCTTTTCCCAAATCACAACCAATTCATCTGCATGTTCATTCTAAAAGTGTAGGTATTTGAAATACTGCATTTTTCACACTTTTAAAACCCAGTTGTCATTTTAAACATGGAAAATATCTTTTATTACTGAATATATCACATATGATTCAGCTCAATTTTCAAGTTTCAGAGATGATGTTTGCAATCTCAGCTCTCAGAGGGGTCTCTGAGGTCCATTTATTTCATTTATTCAAATAAGTGGGACCTCTGAAATACTGGAAAACGGATGGAGGTGTAGAGTAGAAAAGCAAGGACAGCAGAGTAAGGAAAATATTGGATGTATCAATCTGTTTTAAGGCTATATGCTAGCCAATTAGTTTGTGCTGCTCAAGGATCAATTTATGTAGCTGAAAATCTTAGGAAAAGGCCAATATTTCCATCTTCATTCTTTCTCTAAGAAATAAATTCTAATGAACTTTAATAGCAACAACTCTTTTATCTCAAGGGATAACTTCCTTTGAAAAATATAAACTACTTAGCAGACAAATGTTCACAACTTGCCATCATGAGGATTTAAAAAGAAGTTCAAGAGACTTATCAAACTGTGATGTAGGGAAGTCAGTACGGGTATCGTGCTCCTTCAGTCTGGCAGATTTCGGAATGCAATTTTCGGAAATGCCTGCTTTGTTCCCTTATTTTTCAAATCAGTACCTTTAGGAGAAGTGAAAGTCTCGATTAACCCTTTCATATTCATGACTTGTGTCTTGGTAACATTTGAAAGTAGACTTTCCAATGCCACTTTTATTTAAAAGCCTTTTCCCTGTTAACTCTTTAGAAAAATATTTACTTTCTGCCAAGCGAAAACATACTCGGAGGTCAGAAGCACAAATAAACCCAGTCAGGGTTGAAATCTCTCCATCACTCCCTCGTTGCTCCCGACATCATTAAGGAAGGGACAAAAAGGCAAATGTTAATAATGGAGTGTCAGCCTGGATATTTGTCCCTAATGTTGAATGTCCTTGCTCTTGTGTATACTTTTATCAGTGCCCTTAGATTCTTTTAGAACATTCTCTAGGAGAAAAACTGTAAGAGAGAAACAGCACAACGTCAGCTAACATGGGAGATGTCTTCCATGAGAAAATATTAAAATAGTGCATTTTGAGATCACTATGAGGACTCTGAGAATTTTTTTCAGACCTTAAATCAAACTCTGAGGTCACCTTCATCAGTGTTTAATGAACTCCCCCTAATGTTGGACTGTTCCTTGAGAGAGATGACACAAAAAGGACATCACTAAGGAAAAAAACTAGGGGATTTATGGTCTATATGTTTTCCAAGATACTCTCAGAGATACTGGACCACTTCATATTTTCACAGAAAAGACGTCCCCAGCTGCTTTTCCTGCAGGTCAGAAGAGCTGGTGTTCATTGCCCTCCCACTGATGGCTTATTTTCATCTGGTGCTTGAAATTTACATCTCCAATATTTCTCCATCAAGTTAACAAAAAGAAAATAATTCATGACAAAGACGGAGTAGCTACCTGGTCTCATCACTAACCCAGTGATGTCATTTTACTAGGTACCCCATTTGCAGCTAACATCAGATCCCAGGTTCTGCCTACTGGAGGCATCCCAGGGCTCTCAAGAGCAGATAGTAGGTTGTCTTTTCTCTGACCCATGGCCTCAGGTCAAGTCCTTCTCCCCGACCATGACAAGCCAGTTGTCCCACAGCCCAGGCTCACTTGTGTGTCTGTCTGAGTTGCGATGAAATCCACTGCCCAGGGTGGGTGGGCAGCTGAGCTGACACGTTTTGCTGCAAGGTGGCATCCTCCAAGGAAATGGTCTGGCCTGGATCAGGTCTTCCTAGGCTTTTGGCCACTGGGACAAGGACTGGTTGGCGCTGGCCATATTTCTCTGTTATATGCCATCCTAGGGGTCAGTCCCTCTGCTGAACTTGTTAGTGCCCTGCCCCAGAAGCAGGACACTATTGGAAGAGGGTATCCAGTATCCAGACCTGCCCAACATTCCCCCATCCTATTAGGGGTTTCTTACAAAGCATTTATGTTACAATATAACCAGCCTCAGCCCAAAAGTTTTAGGTGTGGAGAAAGTGCACTCACAGGAAGGGTAGCACTAATGGAGACAAACTTCAGTTTTACAGTGTACTATAGATATATTGTGCATTATATCATTGTCCTGTCTTAGAGCCTGGTGGAGATTTAGGGGTCTGAGCTGCCACTGCCACTGTATCTGATGAACTGACCATGGCTTTTGTTTGTTTCTCTCTTTGTTTCTGTGGCAGATTATTTATTATTTGTAATGTACTTCTCCAGTCTGTCTCCATCAGGTTAACAGAAAGAAGTTGACCTATGAATAACACATGATAGAAGAAATGAAAAACATTTTCCCTGAAATTCAAAATATAGCAGGTTTTATTCTTAACCTGCAATAGGCTTTTGAACTGTGAAATGGTCAGTGCAGTCTGTGGCACATTATAGTCCAGTATGACAGAAAACTATATTTGGTGAAATGAATCCATGGGAGAAGAGCAAGTGCACAGTCTTGGAGTGAGCCTGTGCAGTCTGGATGCAAAATGATCCAAAAATAAACACAGACCTGGGCTCTGCACCAAACAAGGGTTGAAAGCTGCTGATCAAAACATCCCAGCCCATGCTCTGATCCCAGAAGTTGTCTGTCACTGGGCATCCCCAGGATGTGGCCATGGGGGTCTCCCGCCACAAGTGTCAGCCAGTTATTTGTTGGGGGACATGGGAGGAGCTGTGGAGGCTCCCATGCATATGGAGGGGACAGCATGGGTCCCAGCAAGATTTGTCCCATGGGAGCAACATAAATCAGTGCAGCTGAGGTTCTGAGGTGGGTACCAATCTCTGCAGGAGCTTTTCTACTTTTATATACTAAAACTAAAAGATAACTGAAAGATAGTAAGAAAGAATGAAACCAGAAAAAAAATCTGTCATGGTCCCTTTATTGCTGCTAAGTATAAATCCTGACGACTGCTACGGTTTTGGAGTCAGAGACAGAAAGAAAAGGAGGGGGACACTAGTATGTTCAAGAGAATTTACAGTTCCTGCAGCTAAAAGGCTGAGTAGGATGGATTTACTCAAGGATTATGGTCATTTGTTTGCCCAGGTATTTAGTCTTCTGCATCAGTCATTTAACAGCTTCTGTTCAGCAACCTCTACAAATATAAAAAGGGAGTGGAATAAAATTGAACCAGCAAAACTTTTGATTTGGTTAATCATTTTAAAACCGCAGAGCTTCAGCCTCAAAATCTGTTCTTGCTTTACAAGTGTTTTGATAAGCTCAGACCCTCGCGCAGGACGATACATTCTTCCTGTTTCATCTTACTTTAGCATTCACACTACAGCAAATTGATTTTCACATCACAGGCATATTAACCACCTCAGGCTCTATTCTCATCCATGTTGTAGTTGTGTTTTTTAGGTTGTCCTGACTTCGAGAGAAATTAATTTAGCATTTGATTGTCATGCAGTGTTCTCTCTTTTAATACTGTATATTTGGCTTTGCTTCAGCAGCACATTTACAACAGGAAATTCTTCTGACCCTTTTCCATCATAACCAGTAAAGCAATTACAGGCAGCACCGCTGAGTGTCCAACCACACATCATCTGAACAGTTTGTGGAGACAGCCTAGTTCATTACTTATGATTTTACTGTGATTTCTGTGCCTAGATATCTTTGTCATTTTATATGCTGGTATTTTGGTTTTAAAAGCCACTGTTAGAAATACCTTAAAAGATACACACACTCTTTTACTTCTTTTTCTTTTTCAAACAGTCTAAAAATATTTTTTAAAAAAATCAGAGGCTTTTCATTGTATGACTTCCCTGAAGTCCACTGAAATTGTTGTAGGTGACTAATGACTACAGCAACCTTCCTATCGTGTCATATGTCTAGGATAAAATAGATGATAATAGTAAAAGTAAGCACCAGTATGCTGAGAGGTCCTAGTGAAACCTGCACTGATTACCATGTGGGTGTCTATCAACCTGTCAAAAAATCATGAACTGAGAAAGCTTGTAAAACCTTATCTGAGTAACAACAGATGGGAAAAAACAGGTGAAAACTCTGGCAGAACTAGTTAGAAATAGCAATGAGATATCTCTGAGTGAGAATGATTTATTTTTCCAGGTGTGGGGATTTTAAACACCACAATTTCATTTTGCTCCCACAGAAACATGGATGAGTGTTCAAATAAAACATCTTCCTAAAACCAAAACTGTTAAGAAGATTTCACTGCAGAAAGAAGTTCATCATGTTCATATAAACAATTTGGGAGAGAGGCACATCTTACACCGTTCCTAGACACAGAATTGGCTTCTGTCTCACAGTCTTAACTCCAAGGAATGAGAAAGCCAGAAGGGCAAACTTTGGATCAGTATGGGAAGAGGTTTTCTATTACAGCTGATTTATTTTATTCCCTAAGTTTATTCACCAGAAAGTATGGGTTTTGGTGATCATAAGTATTAATGAATATTTTTCAAATTCACAAACAGTTAAAACAAAAATATGCTAGAGAGGGAGCGAAGTAATGTCAGAGAAGTTGGTGCATCTCTTTTCTTTCAAACTCACAAGTATTTTGAGATTTCATTTTAAAGATTTCATTACGTAAATCAGTTCTAAAAATTAATGTTTTAAGTGTATGAAAGCTAAAAAAAAAAAAATTCCTGTAAATATTTGGTTTGGTCTTTAAAAATTTGGTTGGTTATTTTAAAATTTTGCAGGGAAATCTCTCCTGTTTTTATTTCAGATTGGTTAACAACTGACTGTTTTCTGTGCATTCTAATAACTAAGTCAAAATCCATAGCCACAGATGCTTGGAAACATAAATGCTGGAAAGATTTCCAGTTTCATATTTACTCTCATTGCATTGTATGGAAGTGAAGTAATATATATAATCTCCAAAAAAAGAGAAGATATTTTTCAGTAATTGCTAGATAGGATTATTCTTTTTGAGAGTTATACTTTTAGGCACTTTACTGAGGCTTAGAAGATAAAGATGGTATTTAAAAAAGTTCTGAAATGCTTTTTAAATGCTTTCTTTGTAACTGTGTAGCACACTGTATTTAGAGGCATACAGTTTTTTCATCAGAATTACTTTCTTGGTTTCAGCTGTCACTAATGAATCACCCAAAATGAGTATTAGATTGGTACAACTATAACACAGCATCAATTACTGTGTCCATTTGGATATCCTACATATGATATTCAGCAAAATATCAAATATTTTCAGAATAAATTCCTAAATGACATATCCTGCCAGTAATCTGAGCATAATTTTTCACTGCTGCAGCGTAAATACAGATTGTCATAAATGGACTTTATTAGTATGTATGCCATTTATGGCATGTAACTATATTATGTGTAAACTTACTAAAAATTAACTTGGAGTATATGCTGTTTCAAGCAATTCTGTTAACTTTAAAATATCCCAAAATTATTTTGCAGATGTAACATATATTAATTTTTTTAAAATAGAAATAACTTCTTCAAAATGTGTTATGGGACACATTCGGCAAGCTTGTGTAGAGAAGATCATATACCTCACATATTAACGTTATACAAGATATTATATTAAAATAATAGAATTATAGTGCAACTATATAAAAGGTAAAAAGTTTTGATGGTTTGAAACATGTCCAGGAAACTATAGTAACTTACTTCCAAACTAGCCAGTTTAGTAAAATTACTCCACAAGATTTCTAGACTCATTTTCTGCCGAAACCAGTTCAACTATACAAATTTCTGGATATTCAACAGAAATCAGCATAGTAAATCTCCCATTTGTTTGCAACTAATAATCTGAAAGAAATATTTCTGTCTTTTCCATCTGGAGTGCAGATACAAATGAAGGCTACTGGCTTGTAAATCACCCCTATGACATTATAATTAGAAGGACAAAATTTGTTCAGTTGAAAATATCTTCGAGGATCTCTTCATGACTTTCTTCTTTTATCTACAGTGAAAGTAGCCATTCTTCACTGTTCTGAATACTATTCAAAAATAGTCAATCTACACACAGTAAATTACTGGATTATTCCTGAGACCATACCGAAGAAAACAGTACATTGTGAAGGTTTTCATCTGTGCTTAAAACTAAACCAAGAAGCCTTTTTATGTTGTTCTTTTTTAAATTGTTTAGTTGAAACCACACCATGTCTGTTGCTTCCAGTCTTCCAGCAGGACTAAGATCTCCTCAGCAGCACTGCAGAGCCTCTCTGCTCTTTCAGCCATGAAAATGGGTGGATTTTGTGTAACGCGTTTCAGCAGCATGTCAGATTTCAGACAGTCCACACCAACTACCAGCAGAAGCTGCAATATGTTCTGGCTGATACAGCCAAGAGGTTGAGAGGGAAGAGGGGGAAAAGGGCTATTGACCTGCCTCCTAAGAGGAGAAATGGGAGAGCACTAGTGAAGAATGGTTATTTCCTAAAAGATCACTGATGGCAATCTGACATGAGAGAGTGCCTGACTGGTAGCTAATCCTTTCTTTAGTAAGTTGCTGAGGGTGAGTGAAGTTACATTACAGTATACTACGGTTATACTATGGTAGGAAAAAGATATGTCATAGGATGAAGTCCTCTTTATCTTCATATGTTTATGCACATACAGGAACTGGTAATGTCTGGAAATACACACCAGTGCTATGCCACTGTCTTAATAGAGGAACAATGTGTCCAAGGTATAATGTTCGAGTTTTCTAGCTGTGGCAATCCCCTGTCTGTGCATATGAAATACAGTAAGTGTTGTGTTTGAAGAGAAAGCAGTGGAGTATGCATGATGTGAAGCATAGAAACCTACTGCTCCACTGAATACTGTCAAGCACGTCTCGTTACATGCTGTGACCGGGGTGTTTAAGTGGAGCCATGCAGAAGAGATCTTTGGCACTCAGAGGTTCCTTTATCTTGTTTTTAATATATCCTTTGAGTGATGCATTTTAATCCATCATTCAATACAAAAAACACGATTAAGAACGCTACAGAAAAGAGATTGATTCATGCTACGTGAGCCAGCTTGTTTAAAAAACGCTCTGAGGATAAAACATAAAACCTTATAGGTGAGGATTTACTGTATAATTCTTGTGACAGACAAAGCAGGATTAAAGCTCCATTAGGAGACTTCTCTTGAATTTTTAGCATTTCATGAGCCATGTAAAAGGTAGACTAAAGAACTTCATAAGGACTGGTAATAATGATGATAGATTTTTATGCATGCCTTGCAGCAGGATGCTGCACACATTTCTGCAGCCACATGAAAAATCTGTTTGTGAGAAAGTACAGGAAGGGAATTGGAGTAGGATGGATAGGAAATGATAGTCAAAACCATGACTTCACTCATGTTCTTGATGTGCAGGAAAGTATTGGGAACTGGGAGGGGCACTCATACTTTATACTATTTTTTTGTATAAAGCAGGTCCAATAATTCAGTGATCTCATCATTCTATTCTCATTGAAGGACATTTAGCTCAGGAACCACAGATATTTTAAAACAGGAGGATGATACTTTCTTTGTGAAGAAGTTGGGTTTATTAACAACTTTTGGTTGAACATACTGGAGGGGGGGCATTCACTATGTTGAACTTTTTGTCATAAACCAATTGAAAATTATGAAGAGAGTCTTAATGAAAATCACAACCTACCACATAGCACTGAAACAATTTCTTAGGTACGTATTATGAAAACTACATGCAAAGTAACTATTCCCCAATGTACTGAGCTAATGGGAAAGTCTTAGGGTCCATTTTGAGGGCAGCAGGGCATAATTTTCCAAAAATGTCATGCTCTTTTTTTAAATGAATGAAGGAAGAAATGAAAAGGCACTCCATTCTTTGAGCAGGAATGGAAGGTTAGGGCAGGGTGCCTGGATTCTCTTTTTAAACAAAGAGCTGCTCAATTCTGTGAACATAATACCTGGCGTGTGAAACTATCCCTCAAACCATACTAGGACATAGAAGGAATAACTGTGTGGGCTGAAGGTAAAAATAAACCTTAGGAAAAGGTTTCTGACTGAGTGTTAAACGTAACCACATATCAGTAGGCTACAGTAGGCTCTTTCTGGACCCCCTGAACTCCTCCTTGCCAGTTGCTGGGCATGTCCTGAAACATAACATATCATGGAGGCAGAAGTTCAAGAAGTGAATGTTAAGATATCTGCTGGTGTCATGGCCTGTGTTGTAAAGTGTACAAACACAACCTTCTGTGCAATGGCACAAACTGATCCCAGATGAGTGTTCGGTCCACAAAACCACCAGTGTTTGGATGTGGTTTCACCTATGATAAAAGCATGTATATGTCTTTGCATATGACATTAACCAACACCTGTATCAACAGGGAAAGCTTCGCAGATTATGCTGTAAAAGGAACAGGCAATAGACTACATTTGCCACTGGAGAATTTCTCCAGATGGGAAAAGCCTTCAAAAGCATAAAGCTGGAGCACAGACTTCACTTCTCTGTTAGCTGCTAACATGAAAACCAAAATGATGCTGTTGAACATGCTAAAACTTCAAACTCATTTGAAAAAGGCTATCCACCACTGTCCTTCTGCCATACAATGTTCAGTAAGGTGCTGGGATGAAATCAGCCAAGTCCTGGAAAGATTGAAGCAAAGCAACTTGGCTCACAATGTTTGTGAGCATTGTACGCTGCAATGTTTTACCTCTAGTCTTCCAAGTTTCTTGATACTACTGCAAACTAAATAAAGAGAAATTTAATGAAACAGGATTTTGATCTGATTAGAGTGCCATGTCCTATTCAAGTTGAAAAGAAGAAGAAAATAAGCAAGTTGGATATAAATTTATCCTGTAGCGAGGCATGCAGTTTTCGTGTGCACAGGTTTGAAATTCCTTGAAAGCCCTTGTTGCAAACTTATCTCCTAACAGCGCCTGTGACTGTAGGCTCACATGTAGAGGCTGGAAGGCTGAAGTGGTTCACCTTCCATGATTTATCCTTCTCTGAGATGGCTGATGACACCATGCAGCTGTTCCTGTAATAGGCTGTCTACAGTAAACTGGCAAAGATTTTTGTTTGGTTTGCTTCACTGTGACACTGGAAAACTGTGGAACTGCCAGACCTCCTGTTGAGCAATGACAGCATCAGGGTGGCATCTCTCAGAGAGGTGGATGGGCAAGTTGAATAAATTTCCCTGTCAGTTGGCTCACTTTATAATTTAATCCACGCTATATTGCAGAAGCTTCAAAAGCATCACTCAGTACCGCTTCCTTCGCTGCACAAGGTGCTGGTGACCTCACTGAAACTTTGGTGAGCAAGGCTCACAGCACAGTTCCTCTGAGCCAGGCTGCATCTGCACGCTGAAGCTTAGGATGTTTGAAAAAAATATGACTATTAGCGATGACAGAGACCAAAGGACAATCAAGAGCTGAAATAGTGCACTGTCTGTCAGACAGCAATTAGCTGAAAATGGAACTTCTTTGCTTCGCTTCTCTTCATTTATTCTCACAATACAGATCATACATTTTTCATGAGAAGCAAATGTCTATGCAGATAAATGCCTGCAGAGAGTGCAACCGGGATGCAAAAATCCGTTTTGAACTCAGATATGAGTACCCTTTAGGAGCTAGTGACTATTATACAATATTGTAATGGTTTAGAAGTCATATAATGGAAGCTGTGTTGTGTCCTGCTTCTCTAAAGATACACCAACCTCTTGACTCAAATGAAAAAAATAGATCAAGAGCAGAGAAAGACATTTCTCATTTATTCTCATCCCTTTCAAAATTACAGCAAACTTCACTTCTTACCAATACCTGTTCTACATTTGCATGCCATGTTTCTGCAACAGAACAATGAAGAGTAAAGCAAGTAGCTTTGAGTGTCAAGGTTGAACTGAAAAGCTTTATTCGCTTCTGTTCCTCATGTCAATCTCCTGCCCATCTCTTTGAACACGTATCCCTGTGTTCACACAGAAGGGATGCAGTTCGCAGCGTAGTACGGAGCAGTTGTGTCACTTGGATTTGTGTACAAGCCAAAGAGAAGACAGAGAAGACATAGGAGACAGAGTCTGTCACCCTCCATACACAGAGCGCAGGAAGATCCACTTTGAATCGAAAGTTCACTACTCAGAGTTTAAAATCATGTACATCCCGTTCTCTCTTGGCAGCTCTTCCTCAAAGCGAAGGGATAAAACTCGTTTTCAAAATGCTCCCAGAATTTTGAGAAAAAATTTGACAGCTCCTGCTGTGTGTCCCCTGTTGTTTAGACAAATATGTGACAGTCACTGTGGAATTGAAGTGGTGGCTTTTCCAGATTTTAATGCACAGCGTCCATTCCTGAGGGGAGCCTATTTATTGCCAAATCTAGTTGGGGAAAGAGAAGGAAACAGGAATTAAAAAATTCTTTTCTTGTTCCTGCTGTTGGTTTGAGTGGCCATCAGCATAATTTAGGGAAAGCCTAATCAATGTTTGAATCTTCCCTTACACTTGATCATCATCAGTCTTGCAAGTATTTCCATCCAATGGTGCATATATTGGAGGTCAGAATGGGCCTAAGAATCAGTCCATGCAGAAAGTCATTCACTTCAGTGGCAGTAATAGATCCGACATCAAATAAATACCCTCGTCCTCCCCTAGCATTCCAGATTTTCCCTCTTGCTATGCTTTTTCCCACTATAAAGATGGTATAAACACAGGACAGTGTGAGAACCACTTTCCCAGGCTGTTTTAGTCCGAGGACTCACTACTGCTAATGGCTCTCTGCAAAGATTTAATAAAATCAGTGACAAGGAATGGAAACCCATAATGTCATTAATAGAGACTAATAAGCTCGTTGTTCTTAACTAATCGTATTTTCAGTTTGTTTGTGGAAGGATACATACTCAGAGAGCCAAATAAGACAAGCCATTAAAATATGCCATGATTGTTAGTTATTATAGTAGGCTGAAATATCTTTAATTTTCAAAAAGACTTCTAGAGCATGGAAGAAGCAAAACAAAATAGAATGAAAGCAGTTTACAGGAGCTGTGTAATGTGTGAACGAGTGTGGTAACTTCCCAAGGGTTTTAGAAGTCCCAGTCAACTTGCTATTCAGTTGGTATTCTGTGATCATAAAAGGAGGCATTGTGCCTTGCATTGGTTTTTATCCTCTTCTACTCATGATTGTCTCTACTGGAGACTTTTGTAGGAAATAATCATCAGCACTCCAAGAAAACTCTCACATTCTGTCTCCAAATGATTTGCATTCATTTAGTGCAAAATAAGATCAAGGAACACAATTCTTAGATTTTCATTCTGCTTCTTTCTAATTGCACAGCTACAAAATCTGCTGCATGGAAGAATAGGAGAGACCAGTGTTTTGTCTCCCAGGTCCAAAACAGTGACAATTAAGCTACTTTTTCTAACAAATATTGTGAAAGATGTGTATCCACAGGAATACCCCCAGCCACCAGTATCCCTATGGACTATGATGGACCAGTTGCTTTGGCAACATTCAGAGAAAGCTCTAAGGACATCTAAGGTCGAGGAGAGAGGGTGCAAAATAGCTCCAACCATGTCCAGAACATAGGTGTGGTGAAATCAGGAGGGCATCCTGACCTGGCAGAAATGTGCCAGGTGACCAAGGGGTCAGGAGAGACCTTTCTGCACCATGCAGTGCCATGATGGCACCTAAAAGGTGCCTTGGTAGTAGGGTCACCAGCTGGGTGTGCTTTCTTTGGATACAGTCACCTATTTTTCATCTGAAAATTTTGTGTAGGTGGAATTAGGACTTTATTTATTTGGGATTCCTGGACATCTGGTAATATTGTTGGGGCAGAGTCCCTGATCAAACCAGTGGATATCAAGAAATCCCTGAGCAATATCCCTAGGGTGTGGCCAGAAGGCCCTGTGCATTCTACGTGTGTGTGTTTAAGCCATTTGTGCAGCATGTGTATGGTTAGTCAAACACATGTAGATTCCTTGGACTCACTGAATATATGCCATAAGGCATAGATACACATCTTTCTAACAGAGATCTATAAACTGGAACATCCTACATTTAAGTTCCTTATGTGCATATATTCACATTCAGGATTATATATGTATGTGTACATATACATATACATGTGCACATATGTATATATATGCATATATACAGGTCTTGTTAATACTAATTTCTGAGTTCTGCCAGAACCTGGGATGCTTTGCATGTAATTATTGTTTCCTAGCAGGTGTCCTTGCCCCCCAAGCATGAATTATAGAATGGTCGGGGTTGGAAGGCACATCTAAAGCTCATGTAGTCCAAAGTCCTGCAGTGGCCAGAGACATCTTCTACTATATCAGGTTCCTCAGAGCCCTGTCCAACCTGGCTTTGAGTGTTTCCAGGGATGGGGCATCTACCACCTCTCTGGGTAACCTGTTCTGGTGTTTCACCACCCTCATTGTAGAAAATGTCTTCCTTATATCTAGTCTGATTTTGGTCCTCTAACAAGCTGATCAATTTCACCCAGGTAAGGTAGGCAGGCTCCTGAAGCAGGATTGTAATACAGCTAAAGGCAATGAAAGAGAAATACTATTGGCCATGCCTTAACCTTCACATCGAAGCAGTTCTTCAGCCCACCGGTGAGTCAAGTACTCATTCAGATCTGATTATTTCTAAAGTCTACTAGACCTGGTTGACCCTGAGTCATAAATTGCTTTGCGTTTCTTAATCTAAAATTGACCTGCTTTCATCTACTTTATTCCTGTCCTCTTTTGTGCTCAAACCACTTTTTCTGCGGTCTCCATGCTCTGTGACACCTTTTGTGTCCAGGCCCCAGTAATTCTTTACCTGTCAGGTCTTAATACAGATTTCTTGCCTCTTTCCTGTAAGCTTTCTGGGAATCGTAGGGTACCAAACAATATCAGTTCCATAGAAGAGTCTGTGGAAAAGAATAAGACAGCAGAAAGACTGGACATGTGTTATAACATTTAAATTACAAAAAATACTGTCTTAATGATATTTAAATGACAAAAAATATTGTCCTAATAATTGGCGAGAGATGTAGAAAGAACAGAAAGAGGGTGTAGTACACTTGAAAATTATCAACCTTTTTTTCACTGTTTGGAGATACACATCTTTCCACATTCCTGAGCTGTTCTTTCATCCAGGAGAGAATGAACATAGCATGATTAACCCCTCCTAGCTCAGAGGATATATATTTGGCATCCAATAGATGAAATAGAGGAAAGAAAGTAAGAAACAACTTGGACTTCCCAAAACTAACCAGAGAGCACAGAACAGTTTGCAAGTGCTGCTGAGAGGGAAAGAGAGAGAGAGCTTTTCCAAATGCTCGTTTTGGCTTTGCAACTGACACAAGATCTTTTGTTATCTACAAGGCACTGCAGTGGCTTTCTTTCTCCTATCAAATTTTTCACTTTGCCAAAGTATGTTATAATAAACTCCACGTGTCTTACTGTAAGGACATTTACAAATTAAGGATTAAATTCTGTTCTTACCCATTTGTTCCCATGATTTCTTTCAAGATTTGCATGGAAAATATGAGAGATGATTGCAGTGATTGAACATTAATAATGAATTGCATCTTTTTATAGCTATTTAAAACAAAAATACTGTGTCACTTACATCCGACGTGAAGTCTGATACTGAGGCTTTTAGATTCAAACTGTGTTTTTTCTGTTTTCCCATGTGCTTGGTAAAAAACAGAATTAGGCCAGAAGCATACATTGCATCGAATATAATTCCTATATGAATTATCCAAATTACTGTGTACTTAAACAGATATTTTCTTTCAATAAAACAGAAAAAATGAGGGGATGCAGAGCATTCTTTCTTAGTATTAACTGAGAGAAACAGTAATTAATAAAAAGTTTCTGCAGCAGCTCAAGTTGGGACAGATTTATTCTAAGGGATTTATATTTTTTGAAAATGCTTTCTTAATCTAAGTAATGTGGTTACTTGGCTAATCTTAGTAGAAGAGGGTGGTGCTCTTAATGACACTTCAAGGTAGACCTTACGTTACTAATGTATCTGAATTATCCTTCCCCCCCACTGAATATTTTCCCTTCCAGACTGAAAACCATTAGTAAAAGTATAATTTCCAGAGTTCAGGACTCTGGTTCAATCTTCCACCCCTGGGATGAGAGAGGTTAAAGGCATGACAGAATTGCATACTGTTCCCATGGTAACTTTTTGGCATTGATGCTTCCAGGCAAATGACAATACTGGTGAATGTTTAAAGAGCAGAATTTCAAATGTCTGTTTGAAATACTACTGAACTTCACAAATTCTGTTGTTGCCTAAGGGAAAAAAAATAATGATAATAATGATAATAACAATAATAATTATAATAATGATAATAATATAACAACAAAACCAACAACAATAACAATAATAATAATAAATGCCAGCATTATTATTATTAGTAGTAATAATATACCATGCACATTGCCTTTAATTCTACTTTTAAGTGACTCACCATTGGTTTAAATGCATGTCAGGATTAATTTTGGACTGGGCACTATAATTGCATCTGATCTGGTTACGGTTAGAAGGGTGGTTTTTTGGGGGTAGTTTTCTTTTTCTTTTCCTTTTGCTTTGCTTTCCTTCCAGTATTTCTTTTAAAATCACCAAACTGATGCTTTCTATCTGGGGACAGAAGCTTGCCATAGGTTATTGTGCTAGCCAGAGACAGAGGAAGAAGAGTGTTAAATTGGCCTTAGGTGCATGTTCTAGGATGTGGCACTAGTTATTCCCCCTTGTGTCTGTCCTCACAAGTGCCCAGGTCCTGCCTGCTGTAATTTATGCAGCATCGGTTTCCCCAGGAAAAGTGGGATCGGCTTCTGGGCACCAAGGCTGAAGAACAGAGGGAGCAGAACTTTCTTCAGCATCTATTCACCTACAGATCACAGGGGGAAAAATCTCTTTAAAGAGCAGCCTCAGCTAAACCTCAGCAGTAGATCTTTGTGGGAGGGGTAAGGAGAAGGGTTTCTTCCCTATTTTCTTAGAAATTCTCCTGTTGGATTGGGGCCCTACAACTTTCACAAGTCAGCAGAAAAAAATGCTTCTTCCTCATGCTATGGGGCAGTCCTGCTGAGGAGCCTGGGGTGAGCTCCCAGCGCAGAGCCCTTCCTGCAGCTCTTCATGCTGATTGCAGGTACAAGGGGCATTAGATTGGCAGCATTATCTCCAAAAATGCCAAATGCTACACATAAAAACTATAGGTTTTCCTCCTTGAATAATATCTCAAAATACAGAAAGATAAGCAAAAGAAGAATAAAACCCCAAACAGTACTTCAGAAATTAAAATATTCATTAAAACAAGGACAGAACGGAGAAAAGAGAAGCTAGATTGTCGGGAACAGGGAGTTACACAACTCTGGAGCTGCTCTGGTAAAAGCTTTGTCACCCATGGACTTTGAGCTGATGTCAAAATCCTCACAACCAAACAAAAGGTGACAGCCAAGGTCTGAAAAATAAACGGCACCAGTTCTTGCTGGAAATTTATAGCAGCAATGAAAACGACAGAGATAATTTTACACTGGGCTGTTTTTTTGCCCCTGAAATAAAAGGTAGTGTTTTATTGAACATACCCTTTTTGTTCTCCCAGTGCTGTTCTTTATTGGTGGCTCCAAGTGTCAGGAAAACAATCGTGACCAGCTGAAGTGCTATTTGTGAAACAGAATACCTGGCACAGCGTCTTCGTCAAACCCCGTGGTTCCTTATAAAACTGCTTCAGAAGGGGCGGTGGGGAGATACCGGCATGCTAAGGGAAGCAGCTCTCATGAGTGCTCTCAGCTACAGACCCTAAGCAGGACAAGTCACTGCACTGTTGTCCCTTTCTAAGTCCAAGGGTTTACGCCTCTAAATGTGGAAAAGAGGAAAGGGTTATTCTTACAGGTGGTGATTTGGCCTTTCTGGGAAGTAGAGTGATTACTAGATAGGTTTTGCTTAACACTGAACCAAAACCTGTGCTACTAAAGGAGCAGAAACTACTCATTATTCTTCATTCTTCTGAAATCGTTTCATAAATGAAATGGAAGTGCTGAAGTTCTCTGAGATGTAACATGAGCAGGTACAGCATTGCATCACAGCTGGAGCATACCAGCAAGCTCCCAAATATTTTGATGTCTTGACCAAGCAAATATATCCATTTAAAACCACTGCATTAGTCTAGCCTGTGGGTAATGCTGAAGCGATACCTATTACCAATACTTTTACACAGCCCCATATATATATGTGCATATGTATATATGTGTATATTATATATATATACATATAAAACTGGTCAGAATTTTTCCGAGCCCCAGAGCCTTTCTTTTGCTGTGTAACAATGATGAGGTCACCTTCCTGATGTGTCCAACTTGAAAAGGGGCAATAGCACTATTTATGGTGGGTAGATTGGATGGCAAGGATTTCGTTTCCCACCTGGGATGCAACAATCTCATGTGGTATGGCATTTCTGCATTGCTCTGTTGTAAGGCACACTTGTCACCCCCTACTAGGAACAGATTCACCTGAGATATGGATGCTCTGTGACCTTTTCTGCTAGAAGTGGTTGATGAGGAAGAGAAAGAGAAACTCGGTAACTGTGACACACGGGAGTACAAAGTTTACCTTACTTTGAATTAGAATCATAAGGAAGACGAGGGTCAGAACAAATATTATCAGCTGTATTTGAATATTTTCATAAAATAATAAACAAAGATATATGCTATTTGTTGAAATTTAAAAGTTATTTAAAACTCCTGTGTCCGTAGCTGTTCTGCTTTCGGAAGTGCCCAGGATCTCCAGTATTGTACTAGGAGTTGAGTTTACATTCTATTTTGATGCAAGTTTTCTGCTAACATCTTGCCTAGGCAGAGCCATTAAGAAAAATTAAAACATCTGACTGAAGTAGTGAAGTTAAAGTGTTTGGGACCCTTGAATATAATCTCTCCTTTTAAAACAAATGTGACCGTCACGCCAGAAAACCCTTACAAGACAAAATCTTTAAATTCTTCTGTAAAATAATCCTCTGTGTTTTCTGGTTGTAAACCAAACCCAAGCTCCTCTTTCGAAAGGTTTGTGGGATCTTGTAATCACTTTTGAAATTCTTGTACAAACTTTTGCTTTAGAATTTGGGCAGGAGGCAATCAAGGAGAGTTGAAGTGATGAGAAATTGGCCTCACTCCAGCTGAGTGGACAATTGCATCAGCAGAACAATCTTTCCTAATTGAAGAAAAAGATGAGAGGTTGGTCAAGCAGCAAGGAAGAGGCAGACATCACAAACCCAGAATGTTAATTCCAAACCTACTGATACATCTCTGACTTGCAGAAAACGAGAGTCATCCAAGGTGGAGCATTCATGGCATCTTGAAAATTATGATAGAAAGGGAAAGAGAGTAAAAAGGGAGCTACTGGCTGTGCCGTGAGGCCACCCACCCACCCTCCCACAGAGCGGGCACTTGGTGAACAAAACCATAATGAAAGTGCTTAGAGCAAGGACTGGTTGCAGGATGTCAAGGAGACAGGACTTTTTTTCTGCAGAAGGCTGGTCTCTGACCTTGCAGTTATAAAATAATTTCCAGGTTTTCTGCAGGATATATGTCAGGCAATAAAAAGAAGTCATGGAGAACTAGAGGAACCTTACAATATCTCCCCTGTCATTTGAGCCTGGTGCCAAAGCAGGGAACTAATAGTCACAGGTAGGATTCTGGTGGAACAGGCATCTGGTATATGGCTACAGAAAGGCTTCTAAATAAAGCCTAAAGTGAGTGTTGAGCCTACAGAAACCTGTGGTTGCCTTTCAGTTACCAATCCTCATTAAGGAACTATTTAGCATTTCTGGTACTAATTCTTCAGGTGTGTCTCTGGGAGTAGTTCCAACAGTAAATACCTGTAGTTTCAGGAGTTTTCTTCTGTATCCTAGCAAAGGAAAAGAAACTTGGGATGGAAATTAATTGTCTTAATCCATCCCCTCCAGGAAAATAAATAAGCTGTACATACATTTCTCTGGCTGAATAGGATGTACTTCCTGGCACAAAGGTTCCCATGACTCTTCTCTGAGGAATAAGGATGTTGAAAGTTGGGTTTTTTTCCTTTTTCTTCTAGCAGGCAGTCCTTACTCTACAGATATTTTCTGAAATATGGGGAAACGGGCAACACGCAGCTGTCAGCAGCAGGCAAGCTGTAAGGACAGTTCAGTCTGGTCCACTTACAAGGTTACATGGGGAATTAAATAGAGTCCCAGAAACTCCTGGGAGTAACGGGAGAGCAGGTAGAAGCTGGCTGGCCTTGCCAGGGTGCCAGTGTGGATATGCACACCTGTGATGCCAGTGGCACAGGCCTCAGTGCTCTTCAAGTGGACATTGCTGAGCTCCCTGTTGTTGCAGAGAAACTCATCTTTATGGAATTTGAGTTGCCACAGATGACCCAATTCCATACCCAATGGGAGCAGCAACACCAGTGCTATAGTGCTGCCTGCCAAAGAAACACACATCAGCCTTGGAAATACTGTTAGGGGAGTGTTAACATGGGCTAAATGCACTCGTCACAGCAGTGGAGGGCTAATGGGAGAAAAGTTATTTTAATATCCCTGAGGCTTACAGGTCAGCAACTAAGGTGCCAGTAGGTTTTCACTGAACACCACAGTGACAAACCGCTCTTTAGCTACTATGGGGATTACAGGAACAGACCCCATGTCTTACATATGAGATAGAAGACTTCAATCCTGACTCAGTTGCTCAGATCTACCATCCAACCCCATCCTGGTATCCTGGCTGGGAGGAGAATTGAGCTCAAACCAGGAACATGGGTGGTACAGCCCTGGGATGATTCAGGGCTGGAGTACCATCCATCTACTGGCTCATTAATGCAGATGCCATGTTCCAACTCCTTTCTTTTAAGGTGAATTTCTTGCTTCCCAGGCTCTTAAAAGTCTCCACGATTTGTGAGCCAGGAAGAAGTAAGAAAGTAAGTAATGCCTCACCCAGATTAGCGTTCAGGCTTTTCGCATTAGCCTTCACCAGGCGACAAATTATAAAACAGAAGTTCCAAGGAAAGCTTTTGCTGCCTGTTAGCAAACCCCTAAGCAGCATGCCTGAATCAGAGGACAGTGTCCTGCCATGTTAACATCTGTGCAAAAAACAATGCCTCCCACTCACTTCAGCGGGGACAGTTTTCCACATGAGATTTTCTTTGGGCTGCAGCACTGATTTTGTTATGCTTATCTGAGAGCACATTACGGTCCCTACAGAGGCAGCAGGGCTATTATTAGCTTTCTGTGTCGATACACTTGTAATTCTAAAAGAATATTAATCTGATGGCGTCAGTAAATCTGATGGCGTTAGTAGGACCTAGTTTCCAAATTAAGCTCCTTCATAGCAGAGACTGCTTGAAATAACTTCTGCAATTTTTATCTTTACTATTTACCTCTCTTGCCACATACGCACTTACAGCCTCTTCCTCTTCTCCAAAGGCAGAACAACTCCATGCAAGTACATTGCAGCCTTCCAGACTGTTAACTTCCCAGGTGATTTTCAACCTCTCTGAAGCGTTCACGTGCAAGCATTAGATAGCAAAAGCAACAAGATTTCCCCATACCTAATATCCAGTGTTGCTACATCCCCTATGCACATGAACTTTCAGGTTCCCCTGGGAGCTCAAAGCTTTCTCTAAAAGAAGTTCTGTAGGGAGACAGGTTGGTCAGGGTCACGTTCACCTCCGTAAACATCTGTTCTAGGAAATATTTACCCAGAGGTCTGACCGTAAAAGCCATCATGCAATAACACAGTCACACTCGTGAGCCCGTTTGTGTGAGCAACTTAACATGAATAAGTGCTCCTTAGATATTAATGATGCTTCTGTTCCCCTGACACTAAATTTCTGCGCTCCTCATCAGCCATTTCAGTGAAAAGGCACCTGCTTAACAGTTAATAACTACCTTCTAGCATAATGGTCTTCATTTTAAGTCATAACCCTGACATCCCAGCAGAAGGCTGGGGAAGTTCTTCTGAAGCTAGCCAGTGCATTACAGCCTGAAAAAAGAACCAGCCTGTGAGCATCCTGTTTACAGGTAGTTTGCTCTCATTCGTAGCAGCTGCTCAGGAAAGAGCAATACTGCCAAACTTTTGGCTTACAATACAGAAGATCGAGCTTCTTATTTTCTTTCTCTAAATAAATAAGTAAATAAATAAAAATGTTTGGTGCAGGGAAAGGTTCAGAATTTCATCTTTTAGTGACAAGGCTTTAACTCCACCAGAGAGCAGGAGCTGCTGCTTGCGCTGATGTGGATTTACAACGATCCTCTACTTCCCCTCTGTGGCAGACTTTGATAGCTCACCAGTCATGCAGCACCATAGCAAGGAACGGAGGAGGTTTGTACTTCTGCTTCTTAAAAGAATTTTCAGGAGAAAAGAAATTAAGAATGATTAGCAAGAACAATTTCAGTAGCATTCATAATTTCATTACAGTCATTCATTTTTATTCCCATCCTCCTCCTGTTTCAAGACTATTTCTGTCACCACATATTACACTTCCAGGCAGGTTTTTAAAAGCCCTCCTATTATTACTGTGCTTCCGAGCTTCAGGCTCGCGGCCGTGTGGAAGAGAACGAATGTCAGTGAGGAAGGTTGGGGTCTTCAGCACTCCCAGCCTTGCACCCAGGCACATGTGCCTCTGAAAGAGACACCACTGCCATTGTGGGGCTTGTTGATTTGGGCACTGCCCTAATTGCGGGCTGCTGCGAAGCCCAGACAAGTACACCCGTGTGACATCCTGCTGCGGCACACTGCTGTGGCGGGACAGCCGGACCAGTGTGGTGGGACAGCTGCTTGGGGCTCCCTGCCCCAGCACTGCTCCCTGCAGCGGACACGCTCCTCAGCTCAGCTCTGTGTTGAAGCTGTAAGCTGAGAAAAAAAAGAGAGGCAGCCTCAGAGAGCCTTTTCCAGGCTCTGCTGTGAGGTGTGTGACAGGAGGTCCGTCCAGGTGTGCCATTTCCTTTTTGCGTAAGGAAGCCAGGTCCCAGGGTTACAAGTCAATGTTTTGCAGGGGCAGAGAGTCATAGTTAATCAGCCAAATGAGTAACTCTTCTCTATAGGGAGAATCCCAACAAGGCGCAGCCAGGAGGCAGATGAAAACCTCGTAACTTTAAAAATGCTTTAATTAAGCACGACCCCAAACATACGCTTTGGCAACAGCTGTTTCCTTATTTTATGCTGTTGCTAGAAAGCAGTGTTTAATTTTAAGCAATTTGGTGATGCATTTGCAGAAGCTCTATTTATTTATTTTAAATATCAAGAATGATATTTTCATTTCATTGCTCTTTTAGGACTCAGGATTTTAAAAAAACCTCCAATTCCTTTGTGGGGGGGTTGATTCTCTATAATTTATTAATTCAAACATCTCTCATTAATCTGAAAGTACCTTATGTCTCCTGAAAATGCATATGACTGTGGTTTGAAAGTGAATCATTATGGTGTCTTGGGAAACATAATATATTAGCATTTTTAGTAACGCAAGTAAGTACCTAATTAATAACGGAGCTGCTTCCATTTTAAAAATATAGAATCTCTGGTATTTTGTTGCTTTTATTACAGTGATTTATAGAACAGTTTTGTCACTCCATTTCTTAGTATCTTACCCTTTCCCATCATCTGTTTTCACATAGTGTTTTTCTGTCATAGCTGCACCCAAACACAGTGTTTACAAAAGAAGATGTGCTGTTTCAGCAGTTGCTACTCACGGCTTTCCTTTCTTCCTTAAGCCCCAGTGTGGGCACAGATCCGAGGTAGGTCAGGAGGAATGTGATGCAGTTCCCTATCCTGAACAGGTGGAACGATATCCTGAAAACCCAGGGCCAGTTGGAGGTTTGCATTGCCACTGCAGGAGGCGAGGCAGCTGTTGTTCCTGGCTAAAGGAACCACCGGCTGGGCAATAAGGGGGAGGAGTGGGGCCATGATTTTTAACACTACATGGTGGGAAATGAGATGGAGAAAATAATGCTGGACTTCTCAATATACCTTAATCAGAAATGAACAAACACGGGACATTAGAAATGCTCTGGTTTAATGATGTCTGAATTGAAAGACAATAATCTTGGGAGATTCCTGACCAGTTGTTCTTTTTTGGACTGATCTGCATATAAGGAGTTGATTGAAAGTGTACTCTGTGCTCTGGTAGTATATGGATAGATTTAAAACTAACACTTAAAATTGACCGTCATGGGATAGAGGCATAAGGATTTGAACACATCAAAAATAGTAAAATATATAAAATATACTGACAACATGTGGGCACCCTGATTGTGGCAGATTTGGGAGAAGTAAATGGGAAACTACTATTGGTTGTACCGGGTAACAAAGTTGCCCAAAGTCACAGATAAAGTAGAGGCAGGAATTTAAATCTCTAGAATTGTAATCCATTGCATTCATGTTTTGACTTGCTTATGAAAATCAGAACTTCACATTTTGTCTGTACCCAGGTTCAGTGTTACAACTGAAACTGAGAAGCGTGCAGTCCAAGCTCCTTTCTTTGGTCCTTGGGACAATGATGCTGTCAGATCACAATCCAAAACTTGAAACAAAAGAACAAGTTCATCTTCAAGGAGCACAGACAGTCAGCCTGGGATTTTTAAGAAGCAGGCCTGTGTGAGGCTTGCAGAGACCTCCTCAGACAGGCATCTTCCGTAAGACTTTTTATGAGACCAGTCATGAAGCTATAAAGATGATCTATGGTTGTTTCCTAATTGTTAGTATATTGAACTCCTCTATCAAGCGATATGAAGGTGAAGCATTTTCCAAGACTGACATAACAGAGGTGCCAGAAGAGCTACACATTGCCTCTTCACTGGAAATTGAAAAAGAATATGTTCGTACGATTGCATTTCCGGAGCTAGGAGCACAAAACGACAGCGGGTCAGAGTCGTGCAGGCAGTTTTGTGGCCAGCGAGAGCAATTCAGCTTCTGCCTTCTGCATCCCCCTTCCAGTGGCTGCCTGGCCCTGACCCAAAACATTCCCCTATTTTTGTTATTTGTCAGGTGAGCTGTTGCACTGCCTTAGAGAACTTTGAGAGCTCTGTGAGGAGTCAAGCGAGTGCTGGAGGCAGCAAGAAGGGAAGAGATGGCATCATCATCAGCAGCAGATGTGGTCAGATGGGTGTGTTCTGCTGGGGCAATAACACAGCAGGATCCACAGCAGAGCAGTGCCTGGCTCCACAGTCAGGGTATGGGCTGGAGGGGAGATGCCATGTGCAAAGGGAAGAGAGGTCTGAAACCATCCTCTGTGTGGCTAGGAGTTGACCTGATGCCTTTGTAGGTACTGAGGACATCTTCCTGAATGTTCTGTCTGTTGCATCTGCCTCAGAAACAGAGACAGAAGAAACAAAATAAATACTCCAGTGCAAGTCAGCCTCACAGCCCCTCAAATGCAGAGGCAAACCACGTTTCCCTTCTTAGGGCCGCTCCTGAGCAACTGGAGCTCCTCTTCTGGGGACATATGCTCCGCACAGCACAAGGAGGTTTATTAAATTCCATTTTTTCCACTAATAAAAGGCAGAATTTGGAAATAATCCTAGTTTTGCCTGTTCTCCTTTCTCACTGGTTTGTTTGTAGCTTAGCGACAGTTTACAGCAGTAACTGGGTTGTACAGAGACTGTCAGTAAAGGTCCTACCTCTGCAAAATGCCAAAATTCACATAGACTGCTCCTACTTGTGTTACTTTGAGGTACTGGGCACTGTTTAAATAACTGGTGAGAAATTTACATTTAAAAAAACCCCACCAAAACAAACTGCAAAACACAAGGCAAATAATCAACCCAGTGAAAACAATGGCTAACGTTATTAAAGTTGCTGTTACACTGTGCTCTAAAGGGAATTTTCTAAATATAATTCAAAATTTTCTAGATCAAAATGCAGGTAGGGGACAATCAGTTGCTCCCTGAGCACACAAGCCAAGCTGTCAGCCCCTGACTCCATGCACACATCCGCAAAGAGGAAGAGATGGCAATTCCCTACAATTTAGCCCTTTCAGTGCAAAGTAGAGGACATGCTGTACTGCTAGACAAACGCACTCCCACCTCCTCCTCTTTACAGCACAGGAGGAAAGAGCTGAGGCTGCTCAAGTTCACCTAACATCAGCCCGATTCCAAGCTACCTTCTCCCAGCACTGCTTTTTTCTTATGGGGACGCACACAGAGTTGTAGGGGTTGGAAGGGACCCCCAGAGATCATCGAGTCCAGCCCCCCTGCCAAAGCAGGCTCCCTAGGACAGGTCGCACACGTATCATGAACTTTGGTGGCCAGGGAGGAAGTGGCAATTTCAAAAGGTTTCAATTTTTCGATCAGCTATAAATCATTTAATGACTCACAATGACAGAGAAATTGAAAACAGATTGTTTTTCTTCAAATCTACTTTCACCATCATGAAAATTGTTCTTTGGATTTGTTCTCTTTCCTTTTTATGTGCAGAGTATTCCGAGTCCCCAAAGGTTCTGAGAGGAATGAGAAAAGCAGCATTGTCTCTGAAGTTTCAGATGCCAAGCTGCTTTATTGATAAAAATGTTCAGAAATATGCCTATTTTACTATCCACACAGAGAAGGGGAACTCAGAAATTACTCTTGCAAAAACCACGCAGCTATTCCTCCGAGACAAAAACTGGAACATGATGATTTAATTTTCTTTTAAATTCTCAGTGAGGTTTTTGTTGAGGTACTTCTGTGGGAATCCACCCTGGAAGGATTTTTAAAAGGCTCACGTATTTACAGTTCTCACTGAAGACTCACAAACCCTTCCACTGTAGCAATCAGAGGCCATCATATCAAATACTTTTTAAAGTCTTCAAGACATTAAAAAGTCTTGAGACAAAACTGCTGGAGAATAAATGTTATGAGGAACGGCTGAGGGAACTGGGGTGGTTTAAACTGGAGAAAAGGAGGTTGAGGGGAGACCAGATTGCTCACTACAACTACATGAAAGGAGGTTGTGGAGAGGTGGGGGTTGACCTTTTCTCCCTAGTGACAAGAGGAAATGGCATCAAGTTATGTCAGGGGAGGTTTAGATTGGATATTAGGAAAAACTTCTTTACAGAGAGGGTTGTTAGGCATTGGAACGAGCTGGAGGGTGAGTCTCCATCCCAGGAGGTATTTAAAAGAGGGTTACATGTGGTGCTGAGGGACATAATTTAGTGGAAGCTAGCAGGTTAGGGTGATGGTTGGACTTGATGATCTAAAGGGTCCCTTCCAACCAAGGCAATTCTATGATTCAACTGTCACCTGCATAAATAGGAAGGGTTTCAACTTAGAGCTTTGAGGAAACATGGTCTGAGCCCACTTCATATCCTACTTACACAGCAGACAACTCGAGTTTCTACCTAGTGCAATATAGCTATGCCCTTTGGCTAGTGCTCAATTTTTTTTTTATAGGGAAAAATGACTGTACTGAAGCAGTGGGAAATGGATGCAATCCATCTTCTCAAGTGCTTTAGACCCAAGATGCTCCATCTGCTCTATAACCAGAGACACCATAATGGTGACGTAGGATAAACTTGAGTGCCTCTGTCCCTACTAGCTAGGTGAAATATTGGCAACACCAAAATGCTGAGTCTGCATCTTTGAAGATATTTATTGGCAAAGCAGTCTTTTTAAAGGAATACTACAATGAACTACTTAAAACAAGAAGCATATGATCATATGGATCTCAGGTAGTGCCTTGTCTATTTTATTCCACGTTTCTTGAAGGAAGAAATGTTAACAAAAGGCAGGTATTATGATGCTTGTAATATTGTTCAGATCCTTACCCTTGAAAAGCTAAAAAAAAACCCCAAACCAACTAAACAAAAAAACCCAACCCTTGATGGCTGAAAAGGGAAGACATGGGAATAGTCTGTTGTTGTAAAGAAATCTTAATATTTAATACAGTGAAATGCAAGGTTTTTCCATTAAGAGGAAAACTTTTCTAGAGATGCTGAGGAGGCTGCACTGCTGGTTCTGGAAGTCTTTAGTTTGTATTATTTGTCCCATCTCTTCTATAGGGTCACTTGTAAACTAGGACAGGGCAGACAACTAGAGATGAGTGAGTCCAACACTGAAAACATCTTTGAAATATTAATTGTTCATCCTCAATTCAAGCTAACTTCCTGTGCTTTGTCTATTATATATTTACAACATGATACTAAAATATTGAGGGATACAAGAATGAACTCTGTCTTTTTAATTCATTTCTGTGTTAATGGATACTAGTTCAAGTGGAAAGAAACCCGGGACAATCCCAAACCAAACCAAACCATGGTAATTTATATTAGCTAGAGAACCATGTCTTGGTATTCCAACAGTAGGAAGATAGGGTGTTTCAATTGCTTAAGTAACAGAAGAGACTTTTTTATTTGCTAAACTAAACTGATAAAAAAATTGTCTGGTAGGGGAGCACCTAGATTTTAAGAAAGAAGACACCCTCCAAAAAAAAAACCAAGGGGGGGGGGGCAGTTAGGTTTATGAAGGTGTTGGTTTCAAGTGAAGATACTATTTCCATGAAACTGAAATGTAGAAATTGTTGAGCTGATGGAAGTGGAGGAGTTGGTCCTCTAATGACCTGGCAGAGAAGGATCTGGAGGTGTTGGTTGATAACCGACTGAATGTGAACCAGCAGTGTGCCTGGGTGGCCAAGAAGGTGTAAGGTTGAGCTACACACACACAGGTTTCAATAATGCCTAGATAGAGCAGGCAGCTTACGGGGAGTTGTAATACACAGCTCAGTTTTGGGCTACTGATAAGCTCTTTACACCTCATGGGGAGCTGTGTAGATGGCTCCGACTTGAGTGGTGTTGTAGAGAGACTGAAGCAGGCACTTCACAGAACCTGAAAAACCTGCATGGAGCCTTGCTAAGCCTTGACTTCCTTCCACAAACATATGTCCTGAGTCCCAATCAAACCACTACTTAAACTGTTTGACAAGCCCTAAGGGTCCCCATTTGGTTTCCAAGACAATGGGGATATGCAAGAGATAGGGCCGAAGATGTCAGGCCCAGCCCTGCATCCTGTCACACACATCAGCAAAATTAACCACATAAAAACCCTGGCATTCGAGCTCATATTTGGGAGCCGTACCTACAACTCTAGGAGGAGACCCTTCCCCCTTAGCCGGGCTGCTGGCTGAGGTAACGTATTTGGAACCCTTACCTGAGAGACGGGGTAAGTGACTAGTTGATAGGTTTTAAGTGTGTCGTTCTGAGTGACTTTGTGGAATTGCCTACGGGGAGTGTAACCCTGGGGTTTGTGGCTCTGTTGCGAGTGTTGGCAGCAGAGTACTTTGTGGAACTTTGTGCAGAGTATTTTGTGGCTCTGCTGCGAGTGTTGGCAGCAGAGTATTTTGTGGATCTTTGTGCAGAGTATTTTGTGGCTCTGCTGCGAGTGTTGGCAGCAGAGTATTTTGTGGATCTTTGTGCAGAGTATTTTGTGGATCGTTGTGATTGTAATCAGTGTGGTCATACTTCCAAACTGCAATAGTGAATTCCCCATTGTATCAAACAATAACCTGTAAGTGACGTACTGGATTTGCATTCTGGTTTGTTTTTTTTTTTTTTTAAATAAATTACTATTAATTCTATTTTAAAAACCTGTGGTCCAGTGTCTTTCCATCACAGAAGGCTGATGGCATCTTGGCATGTTTCAGAAATAGTGTGGCTAGCAGGTCCAGGGAAGTGATTGTGCCCCTGTACTCAGCATTAGTGAGGCCACACCTTGAATACTGTGTTCAGTTTTGGGCTCCTCATTGTAAGAAGGACATTGAGGCCCTGGAGTGAGTCCAGAGAAGGGCAACCAGGCTGGTGAATGGACTGGAGGCCAAATCATATGAGGAGTGGCTGAGGGAGCTGGGGATGTATAGCCTGGAGAAGAGTAGGTTACAATTACCTGAAAGGAGGTTGTAGAGAGATGGGTGTTGGTCTCCTCACCTGGGTGACCATTGATAGAACAAGGGGAAATGGACTCAAGCTGTGCCAGGGCAGGTTCAGATTAGACATTAGGAAAAAATCTTCACTGAAAGGGTTACCTGGCATTGGAACAGGCTGCCCAGAGAGGGGGTTGAGTCAACGACTCTAGATGTATTTAAAAAGTAGATCTACCCTATTTAAAAATTGGGTAGATGAGGTGCTCAGGGAAATGGTTTAGTAGAGGACAGGTATGGTTGGACTCGATGATCTCAAAGGTCTCAAAGGTCCAACCCAGTGATTCTGTGATTCTGTGACATCAGATGTGAGCAATTCACCTGAAGTAGCACGCAGAGTGGTTAGGTACTTAAAATTACACAAAGCCTGGATATGTAGTTATCAAAATTGACCTTATTCTCATGACTTATAGAAGCAAAACTGCTAGGAAATGAGCACGCACACAGACATCTTCACAGGAAGTTTACACCATGACTTTCAAACTCTAGCTAGGGATGTCTGCAAATTCATGGGATAAATTTTAAGGATCCTGTGAAAGAGTTACTTAGCAGAAAGTATATTGCCAGTAACTTAACTCCACTGTACAAAAGCCTGCACTTTTACTGCAGTATTAAATCAGATAAAAAATTCAAGAGAGCATGCATTAGGAATAACAAGAAGCTGTCAAATCGCATGGTGACAATTGAGTGCAGCCCTCTGGGTCAAACCTGAGAGCTCCAGGGGTGCCTTCTGAACTAAAAACATGTGCCACAAGCAAGAAAAAAAATGCTGAAAGACTTTCCTCAGTAGAAAATGAGACAGGCAGGTAAATTCATAATCCCCATAATCCCTCTGGCTCTTGAGAGCATTTGTGAAAAGACAGAGCCCTCTACTGGCCTCTGCTCCACCCCCTTCCCCTCCCTCCCCCTCACCCCAATTTCTCCAGTGCTTGAGATCGAAGTGTCGGTGTTGTAAAGCTATTAGGGCACATGTAGTTTTCTTGGCTTATTAGGATAGAGTGAAATTTAGGTTCCAAGAGCCATTGTTCCCCCTGCATAAAACTATTCCTGTAAGAGATCAGGATCTGACCAGAACAGCAAGCAGGTCTGGGACCATTCAGTCCTGCAGGAAACATTACACACATGAGATGTAGTTCTTTGGCTAAATTAATTGAAAGCCTTTGCTGCTGATGCAAATATTTCTGAGAGTCAGGTACTAAGGTTTCAGGAAATTAAGGGAAGCAGGTTGAAACACTTGCCTTTCCCCTAGTAGAGAATTCCTATGTATTTCATTCCCTTTATTTGTCTTAAGTTGAACACCATCTATCTCAGAAATAGAGTGTGCACTGTGGTATTTGCTCTCTGCAAATACAAAGACACCTGACTAACCCAGACTGGATGGAATTCATATGAAAGGAGTGCAAGCTCCAGGTTGGGTCTCACAAGAACTGAGAGGGAGATTCCCCTCCCTTGACCTGCTTGGTCATGCTGGTTTTCACAGAATCATAATATGGTCTGGGTTGGAAGGGACCCCAAGGATCATAGAGTTCCAACCCCCCTGCCACAGGCAGGGCCACCAGCCTCCAGGCCTGGATATACACAAGGTTGCCCAGGGCCCCATCCAACCTGGCCTTGAAAACCTCCAGGGATGGGGCATCCACTACTTCTCTGGGCAGCCTGTTCCAGCACCTCACCACTCTTTCTGTAAAAAACTTCCCCCTAATATCTTCCTTCCTTTAGCTTTAATCCATTCCCCCTTGTCCTGCCATTGTCTACCCTTTTAAAAAGTTGATTCCCCTCCTGTTTGTATGCTCCCTTCAGGTACTGGAAGGCTGCAATGAGGTCCCCCCGCAGCCTTCTCTTCTCCAGGCTGAACAAGCCCAGCTCCCTCAGCCTCTCTTCATAGGGGAGGTGCTCCAGCCCTCTAATCATCTTCGTGGCCCTCCTCTGAACCCTCTCTTAACAGTTCCACATCTTTCTTGTATTGGGGGTCCCAGAACTGGACACAGGACACCAGATGGGGCCTCACGAGGACAGAGTAGAGAGGGACAATCACCTCCCTGTCCCTGCTGGCCACCCCTCTTCTAATGGAGCCCAGGATACCATTGGCCTTGCGAGCTGCAAGAGCACACTGCTGGCTCATGTTAAGTTTCTCATCCACTATGACACCCAGGTCATTCTCAGCAGGGCTACTCTCAAGGAGCTCTTCTCCCAGTCTGTATCTATGTCTGGGATTCTTCTGGCCCAAGTGCAACACCTGACACTGGGCAGTGTTTTGATGCAACCCAGGACACAGTTGGCTTTCTGGGCTGTGAGCACACATTGCTGGGTCACATTGAGCTTTTCACCAACCAACACCCCTAAGTCCTTTTCCTCAGGGCTGCTCAGGGGGTCCAGATAAAGTTAAAAGTAGTGCTATACAGCATTCTCCTGAAGAACAGAGTTCAACTATTGTAGCACTACAACTGAACTAGTGACTGTGACTGAAAAGCCCCCAGACACTACGTTAGTGAGTGGAATGTCTGTGTGCCAACAGATGAGAGGTCTACCCAGAGCAGCATTAACTTGTATGAAGAAAAATGTGCAGAAGGCTCTTAGGCATGCACAACTCGAACTGAACTTAAAGCATTTTTATTGCTTTAAGCTGGCACTTATGAATAGCATACAGACAATGACCACCTGAAAGAAGACAATGAAAACATGGAGGTGGAAGTGTAGATGTAAAGACCTAATCCAACAGATGAAGCCTTAAAGTGGGGTTTTGCTCCCGGGAAGTAGGATATCACTCTGGGCTGTTTAGTTTTTATACATGGTGTTAAACTTGTTACCTATCCCACTGCTCTGAGTAAGGGAACTTGCAAAAAAGGTGGCCGGGGGGGCTTGTTCTGTGGCTCACACAAAGCTAAATCCTGCTGAGGTGAGGCCGGAGGCTGCCTCTTGTGCCTTCTCCAGGTCCAAGCATGGGCTAAGTCTTTGGTGTGATACCAGTATAACATGGCAGCACTCGGAGTCTGGGAGAAGCACTGCGAACTCAGATCTCGTGCTGTACTGCAGTGATGGCTCAAGCAGGGGAAATGCAAGCTGAGAGCCTCACGTAAACGCCTGATAGCAGAGTAGACCTGAGCCTACAACTCAATCCTTCATGGCTCCCAAAAGGTACAACCATTTCTAAAGAGCCAGCTACCAACTCTCAACATGTTTACTCATCTTTTGCAATTTCCTCTGTTGTCCAAGCGTCATCATACTTGTGTTTTTGTCCTTTCTGTGCTCTAACACAACCCTAATGAGTGTACTTGAAAAGACAGCATTTCCAGGGCACTGAAATTCCCAAATGGGCTGTAAGGATCAGCCAGTCCAGCAATTAGTCGTGCACTGTGCTTTCCTCAGACAAGCCTGGCTTTTGCTGTCCAGGTTATCATACAGTGTCATCAAAGGCAGCTGGGAAAACATCAATGTCACTGTTAAATCCCAATATGCATATTCACACACACACACATTTTGCAAGATGGGAAGAATTCCTGTATCTCTGGGTTGGTCCTTCCCCAAAATCTCTTCAGAGCATCGTAACAGGCATCTCTTTCCAAATTACTGCCAAACACTCCACACTGGTTATCTGGTTAGATCATATATGATCAACACAGGTTTTCAAAACATCCATGTACAGCTCCTGTGCCATGTATTGCCCACGTCCATGGAGTCTGGACTGGTCCTGGACTCCACAGCTTGTTGGTCAATACTATTGCATGATCTTCAGCATGGTTTTGGCCTAAGCAAACCAGGTCCATCTCAGTTTCCCAAGCACGGTTCAGAACCCAGGACACTTCTCAGTGAGCACCCCACTTGCAGCCACCCTGTTTTAGAGTCTGAGAGTGTTTAGAAGTACACTGTATCATCAGTGTTAGTGCTGGAGCATGACTTTATCACGCTGCAAGTGATGGAGCCCCGCTTTCCTGGGGATGGCTGAAGAGCTGCCTGCCCATGGGAAGCAGGGAATGAATTCCTTGGTTTGCTCTGCTCACATGTGTGGCTTTTGCTTTACCTGTGAAACTGTCATTATCTCAACACCTGAGTTTTCTCACTTTTACCCTTCCAATTCTCTCCTCTATCCATGTCGGGGACTGAGTGGCTGCGTGGGGCTTCACTGCCAGCTGAGGGTAAACCACAACACCAGGATGACCCAAGGCTTCACCATACATAGTGGTAGGGGTGACAACAAACATAGTTAAAGCTGCACCCAAGAAGAGCCCAAAATGCCATACTGATGTGGGATATTTAAGCATCTTTCAACTCACTCCATGGCTTTACTTATGAAAAGGGCTACTAATGGTAAAGTTTGGCAGATACTAGAGTCACAGAAATGAGAGACTTGAGCAGAATGAAGTTAAATAACTAGGAAGTCTTGGAGGTGCTATGGGAAGGAAAGCTTTTCACATTCAAGGAAAAAATACTGTATGGGGTCTTTTTAAAAGCTCTCGTTTTCCATCACACAAATCCACTAACTTTCAACATAACACACATATATGAGAGCAAAACCAGCAGAGACCTTGAAATACATTTGTCATGAACTTGGCTGGACCTGTTAATAATGATAAACTCTCTGGCAAAAAAATGCCCTGCACACACAACTGACATGCATTACCAGAAAAACAAAATTACCTGTCACACAAACAAAAAAGGCCCAACAGAAAGACAAGGTAGAGGAAATCACCACCACAGACCAGTATTTTTGGTGAGTTTATTTACAGAATTATTTCAATTTGGCACACAATTGGAAAATGCTAATACAATTTGGTGGGACAACAGGAAGGATGCTGGAGTGTTGCTGGCCCTTTGGGGAGAAAAAAAGAACTGTGAATTACAAATAAGGAACAATCAGGGTTGAAAACAGGGTTATCTGAAAGTGGGCTCCATCAGCTCTAGGCCATAAAAAACAAACAAACAAAAACCACCTGAAAAATGTAGAACCTTGAGACACTGAGATGATGTTTCCAAGTCCTCCAGTAACATAAGCTGCCAGAGGGGAGTTTAACACAACCCAGGTTGTTTGCTCTACTGGCAGAAGCCAGGCTCCTCAGAACTCAACTTACTGGTCGTGTTTTATCTGGCTGGCTCCTGCTCATACTCAATTCAGTGGGAATGCTGCTACTGACCTCAGCAAAATCAGGCCTTTCACAGAGGGCGAATGGAGCCTCTTTCATAAGCAACAAAGTTCTGCACCCAGAGGGACAGAAATGCCGAATGCTTGTAATGTTACACTGAAAAGCTGTTTTCTTCTCCTCCTTTTAAAGACAGTTTAACTTCTCCTTGGTCCACTTACATCTTTTATGCATGCCCAGCACCACCAGTCACATGAACCTTTCCAAGAGGCCTTTATTTTGTTGGCATCTATCACAGTTTCAGTAGGATCAGCGCCTTAGACCTTGGTCCCTAACATGGGCAGCCCAGAACGTGACTCTCATTCTGCAACTATTTTCACCTCTGATCTCTAATTTTTCTTGTCAAGATGGAATAAGGAGCAAGGAGCAGGAAAGAACATAAAAATAAGGAACAGCAAAGAGGGAAAAATGGCTGCTCATTGCTGGCTCCAGAGGGAGCCTTGGAAGGAAATTGGATGAGCATTTTTGTACCTCTCTCAGAAGAGCTTTAAGAGCTGGTGTGGCAATCCCATGATGTATATAAGGCTTCAACAGCTTCTTGATACGATCCATGAGTTGCACGACCTGCTTGTGGGGTGGGAAGACTCTGGCAGCAGGTGCTAGCACCTCATGGTAAGTCCTGCCATACAGAAGGTATGGATCAAAAGGTAATCTTTGAGCCCTCAGAGTTACCACACTCCTGTCTTGGCAGATTACATTACAGTGAAGAGGAAACAGAGCAGCTTTATCATTTGGGGTAGCACGCCAGAAGACAGACTGTGAATGGTTATTTTGGCAAAGTCAAATCTGTAATTGTCTCTGTGAAAGGGACTAAATCTCTACAACACAGCCCTGAAAATTACCATGAAGGAAAGCAAATACAGGAAAATAACATCACTAAATGACTTTGCAGCTTCACCTAGATGGTTCATGCACCATCCAAGTAAGCCACCTCTGCTAAGTATTTTCATTATCATTTTATTACGTGCTCTGTAGATCACAACAAATGGCTTTTATTTAAGTCCATCTGTAAAAGTCTGGCAAATAGGTTAAACCTGAAATCAGTTAAGTACAATATTTAACTCTTTTACCTGTGTCCATTTATTTAGAAAAAATTCTTTCAAAGAAGGAAAGTTAGGACTCTTGGTACAGTACAAGGTATCATCTATGCTACCATCCACCCTTTTCAGCAGAACGAAAGAGAAAATACATATGGTTTAAGAATAATTTAATTTGCAATTACCTTAATCATAATAGCCACTCAAAAAAAAAAAATCTACCATTGGAAAGCCAACACTAAAACAATACATTCTCTTACTTTCCTTGTTTGGAGCCAGAATGATACCACAAATTCTTTTTAATTCAATTTTTTAGAAGAGAAATACTTTTGTAGGACCCATCTATACCATACAATTAAGTAGCATCCCTAAAAATAGTACGACAGTTTTATATAGGAAAGGCTAGAATGTAAACAATGCTCTATCCCAGCAGCAAGACGTGGGTACAGTATGATTTCCTACCATTCTGGGCATAAGCTTCAGTCACATCCACACAGCTGATACCAAATATTTAAGCCAGAACAGCAAAAAGTTTCAGAATGGGGCGTAAACACAGTCAAACAGGCCCTATTGAGTGTTAACACCATACAAACAAATATCCAAGTGCACTGGCACATGTGCACTAAGCAAGCACTTCTGAATACCTGCTGGTCTGCATTAGAGTTGCATTTGGGGTTGGACCCCATGATCTCTCGAAGTCCCTTGCAACCCCTATGATTCTGTGATTCTGTGATTCTTGTAAAATGACATCAGAAACTGATATTCACCAGGCACTTACCTATTCTCATATCAAAGCAGCTCCTCCTTAACCTAGCCTGGGAGACCCTGAGCAGGACCTCAGGCCTTGGCTGTGGGGGCAGCTGTGTGAGCTCAGGCTGTACCAGAAGTCATTGACTGGGCACCTCACTCTCACCTTTTCCTTACCAGAGGTGAGATTGGGCCAGTGAGAGTCCACAGTGAAAGGTACGGAACGCTGAGATCCACTGCAGCAAAGCAATTCGGGATACAGAGGGGTCTAAACAAGCACATATTTTTTTGGGGTGGGGGGTGGGAAAGGAAAGCAGGGCTGAAGCTCTTTATACTTGACCTTCCTAAGGAAAAATAAGTTAGGCAAATACTTGCGTTTACTGCTCTATACCTTGAGCTAAGATGCAAGCAATCCCTTGTATGATGTAACATCCTAGCTTCTGTATGAGAAATGAAAAACAAGTCTGATCACAGCGTATGTGAGGAAAGGACAGAATTACACCCAAAATAAAGTCACACTTTCACAAGGTAAGTTCACACATGATTTCAACCTGAACCTAAAACCACAACCTGCCACAGACTGTGTCTTAATTGTCTATTTAAATATTGTGCATTCAACCTCTGTAACATATTAAGGTTTTTATACTAGGCTTAGCTATGGCTATTTATCATATTTAAATTTTAAACCACATTCTTTATTAAAGAAGAGAGCTGCTTTTTTTACTACGTTTTAAGTCATTAAAAACCAGCCTGAAGGAAAAAAAGCTGCAGTCTTCTTGTAAAACATTACTAAAGCCTTGATAAATATCTGGATTTTTATGCTTCACCGAGGTCTGGAAGCTGAGCAAGTTTTTCAAAGTAGATCAGCCCCTTTTTAAAAAGGGCATATTCACTTACTTGTCATAACATATAGCAGTTTCTTAAATTTAAAACTTGGAAGTTGCTTTGTCTATTGTCTACATGTGTAAAAACTATTTTCAAACAGCAGCAACAGTGTCAATTTTGGAAAAAGAGTTATCTAAAAAAAAAACCCAACCAATCTACCCGTACCAAAAGGCTAGTAGGACTAAGCTTTAGTCTACTCTGCCAGTAAGTTTACAAAATAAAACTATGTATCTGCAGTTATGCAACATCTGAGGAGACTGTGGAAATGTGAACATTAGCTAGAAGTCATGAGGCACCTAGAAATGCTCCATTAACAATGTGAGGAGGAAACCCCTCTTTTTAATCAGAACAGCAGCATGATGAAAGTTAAAATGAAAGTAAGAATTTGGTTTAGACAGCCTAAGCTTATAATGAACAAACTCCAAACAGAAAATATCTATATTAACTAAGAATTTCAGCTTTCTTGTGGAGAGATGGGAAGCTTATCCACTGATAATTCAAACAAGGGGTACTCTTTAACCTCCAGAAACCCCTTCAGAGAGGTGCACAAAACAATAAAGATGGTTACACTGTTGCAGATAGAAGTTTATATATTTTAGAGGTGCAACAAGTTGTCATTTGATATCAGAGGGCCCATGTTCTGTCCTGTGTGTGCTGGACTGACACCCATATTTGGGCCAAGTTCTACAGACCCTGCCCTACTTCCAAGCGCCACGAGTTCTTCAGACTTCCTTAAACAGATTCAAGTTCAAACAATCTCTCTGTGTGTGAAACTTCCAGAAACCAAGTAACTGTGAGCTGTCTGGGATAGCCTAAGAGCTTTCTGCAGAAAAGGTGGTACCTTAAGCTAAAAGGATAAAAAGTTATTCCTGGGGTTGTAGAAAAATTGCTGGTTTATACCTCGTGTTGTGAATAGAAACAACCGATGGATTTTCTATTTCTGTTAAACTTGATCCACATGACTCTGTCCAATGGAAATAAAAACAACCAACCAAAAACCCCACAGGTACTGAAGGAAGAGGCTGCTTCTACAGGCACAAACACCAAATGATGGACAAGCCCTACATCAGAGAAAAATCTGGCATGCATCTTCAACACCGTACACGGAAACCAAGGACGAGAAGTAATTGTTAAAAACTATACAAGGAAACATTGCCTTCTTTTAAAAGGTATATGGAAATAATTACACTGACTAATAAAATACTGATATTCACAACCCATCTGAACTAAACTGGTTTACATCTTCAGGGGAAAAAAAAAATTCAAAATAGTACAGAACATTTCTTTCTCTTAAATTTAAAAGCAGAAGGTGTGCCACACTGTCAAAGATACATGGTTGCTGCATATAAATGTGTGTCAACCTTCTTGTGCTTCTGTTCAGGGGGTACAGAATGCAGGGTCATGCTTCCTGATAAGTTGTTTCCAGAGCTGGCAAGTGTCTATACAAATCAACCTTTTTTCTTACCTAATTCATTATGGAGTTGCTACAGCTACAGTAACAAGATGTAAAAGGTTCCAAGAAATTCCTGCGAGCACTAGGTATGTTATTTTATGAATCAATTTGGATTTTTCTTTAGTTCACCTATGCTCACCAGCATATGCACCTTCAGTATAAAGAACTGCATGAAAACAGTCTGAAAAAAATAAAACATGGAAAGCGAGGTGTGAGGCAGTCAGTCCCCTTCCTACTTCTGATTATTATTATTTTATTCTTTTTTTAAATACCACCACTGAAGAAACCCAATGCACAATATAGTCCCCAAACCCACACCAAACTGCTTTGCTTTGCTGCTCATCTTTCCCAGCAGGGTTTTGCACCTGCTTCTTCAGACGGAGCATCTGGAGGCTACAAAAGCACGACTTGTACTTCTCCACCAGTCAAGTTTATTTGTGTGATGTTTTCTCCAGATCTGGAAGTTTTTCAATTAGTGCTTTATGGTTCATGTTGATACTGGCTATAAGTCCTCCCTCATTGCCATCTGAGCCAGTGTAACTAATTTCTTCACCAGTCAGGGTAGTCATATGGCCACCCAATGCTCTCAACACTGCATTTCCAGCACATATGTCCCACTTCTTAATGTAAGTGACATGGATATACACATCAGCTTCTTCTTGATTCTTTTCAGCCACATCAAGGAGGGCCAACACTTTATAACCTAGAAGAAACGGACAGAAGTTAAAAGACCCAAAAGTCAAACCAAGTTTTCCTCTTCATCACAAAGGATCGAGGTACTAGTAAGTGTTAACAGATAGTAGGCACATGCAAGATTTTAGAAAGCAATGTCATTAATTATATCACACCACCCCGTATATATAGTGGTGGAGGCACCCTTGTCTACCCTCTGACCTGAAGAGAACACTTGAAAAAGGAACGCCCACCCACACATTCACCAAGATTTTTCCGCTCTAATTCAAGCCTTGGGTATTTGAGACACATTGTTTCTACGAAGCCTTTGTTAATATGCTACACAGCCTTATCTAGAGACACATTAAAAGAACAAGACCAGAAACTCAGATGGTTTTGCTTTTACATTGCCTCTCTGATTTCTCAACCTGTATTACGCTGAAGTCTACCTTTTTCTTCCTGGGTTTTTATTACAACAGGAGGAAGATGCAAATACCAGTCTTTAATAAAACAACTCAGTCCAGGGTGTTCCCCTCTATCATACATTATACAATACAGAGTCATAGCTCAAAATAGTATTCTTTCTTTGCTTTGGGCAACCTGGTCTAGTGGAGGGTGACCCTGCTCATGGCAGGGGAGTTGGAACTACATGATCTTTGAGGTCCCTTCCAGCCCAAAGCATTCTTTGATTCTATAATGAATGTTTTTTCAATTGTTCAAGTGTTCAACCACTATTCTTGGTTTTGCTAAACGGCTCCTTTCTGTATCTTATACTGTCAAGCCCTGGAGAAGATCTGATATAGTCAGTTACACTTTCACTTCCTTATTCATAAGGAAACTTGTTTAGATTCATCAGCAAGAAACTCTACAAGACCTTCTTGACTAAACAACCTATAAGGGAGCTCTAGCTTTCCATATTAAAGACAGAGAGTTACACTTCCACAAAATTAAAATTTTGCATAGCTTTTCTGAGACTTTAAAACTGCTATTGCCTCACACTAGTGCATCAAATATTTGCATTCTGTCAGTAACATGCATGGGGATATTGTGTAAGGTTACAAAAAGTAACCTAAAACCTCTTTGGTCTGAATATGAAGCAGATGAAAACAGACTTCAGTGACACTAGCTTTCTCTTTTGACATAAATGCGAGAAATAGTAACAAATTTAAATGGCTTTTTCTTAAAAGAACTAGTTTAATTAAACATTCTACTAGTTCAGTAAGAACCAACAGACTATACTTCATGATTCTGTATGTGGTCACACAACCCTTTTTTTCTCCACAAAGGCATCAGTACCTTTAGTGAAGGCACATCAGTGCATTAAATGAAAGGACCACGATAACTTCGCTGGTGCAGGCTTAGATTCACCAGCGTACTAACTTGTGAACAGCCTGAAGCCTGAACTAAGTGTGCATGTAGGTTTCTACATACAGGAAAAACTGTGTCCCTACTCTTAAGTGCTTGCTTTTAGGGGTGTGAAGAACAAAATGTAAGAGGCAAAGACGAGATGCCACAGTTCTGTATCCCTTTGTCTGACATCAGCTATCCCATTAAATCATCTGGCAGCAATAAAACGGATAGAATGCTGAAGGAACCAAACCTGCTCCACCAGCGGGGATTATCACTGTCTTATTTCCAAATGTCTGCCGTGCAACCTGCTCAACCTTCCCTGCGTGGGAGCGGGATACAATAATCCGTGGAGTTTTCTCATTGTAGGAGGAACGAGCTTTTACATTCGACCCGCCATCCACCATTGCCCAGGCTACAAGAGAAACACAAGTTCTGCTAAGATTTACAAAAGACAATTTCTGTTAAGTGGACAGATAAAAGGATACTTATCAGAGAAAATGGGATTGATGCCTCTGACTTAATTCCCCTTCCTATTGTACATGAGAAAGTTAGGGCTGACAGATGGAAGGGGTGCATCCCTACACATGCATGCAAGTGGAAAAGAAACACACCCTCCCCCCACATTTTTGTGCATATGGCACTATTCCATGCCTGCTATTCTTCTGTGATACTTCAAAAAAAAAAAAAAAAGAAAAAAACAAAAAAGAAAAACAGAGCAAGAGGGAAAAGTCCCAAGTAGCGATATTTATAGTTTGCAATTGGATAGTCACAGGAGTTAAAATGATGGCTCGGAGTCAGAAAAAGATACAATGTTTCCAAACACAATCTTTTTATGAGAACAGAAAGCCCCATTACCCTTCAAAGCAGAAAGAAAAAATGTTACTGAGTCAACTCTTTCAAAGTATAGCAACCCTAAGGAAGGAAATAGCTCAGGAGAATAGGAATACTGAGGAAAACACGTGATGGCATGTTTCAGAGGACTGGATTTAGAATAAACAACCTCCCACTTGTTTCATCATGAGGTTCAAAGCCAAGCCTGGTAGGTGGCATCCCTTAACCATTAATCTGACATATACTTAGCAGACTAACCAGCAATTTCATCTCAGTAGAGGGACAGATTGTATGGCAACAGACCGAGTTATGTGTAATAACAATGCTGATTGCCCTTGATCGCTTTATATTTGTGTGGTAGTATTAGGCACAATCCTACTCACAACATGTTGGTACTTCCAACTTGGGAAATGAATACTTGTCACAATGAATGACAGAATACATTGAATCTTGTCTGATGTCATGTCTCAATATATTGCACTTTATTAATATTAAAGGAGGTTATTTCTCAAAATTACAGTGCTAAAAAAAACCCCCAATTCCGACAGATGTCGATCGTTAGAAAAATATGTTCCAAAAAACCCCAAGATTCTCAAAGCATATTGGAATATAGCACACATTAAATATGGACTTAATTTCTAGTCATTTAAGATGGTAAAATATTTAGCACAAAATATTGAGTATTCGTGGGGAAAAAAAAAAAAAGAGAGAACAAATTAAGAAGTGCATTTATTCAGTCTTAGTTTCTGTGCCAGAGCTACTGTGTAACTTCGAAACTCTAGAGGTCAGTATTGCCTAAGGGAAAATGAGAACAGAAATTCTTATTTCAAACATATAGTACGTAAGATGCAAATGCTAAAATTACCTTGAAGCTTTCAGAGGTGCATACACATTGACAAACTTGCAGCCATCCTCACTGATACAACATTAATGCTAACAAATTAATTGCATCGTGGCACTGAAGGTACATCAGATCATCAACAGGACTATGTTAGACGGTTGGTCTTGCCTGTTACTTACAGTTGCCATTAAGATCTTTCATCTTTGCTATTCACTCTGAATAAACACCAGCCCCTGGCTACACTACCATAGACCCAACCTTTTCTGCTGAATGAGCAAAGTACATTTCTGCTAAAGACTACCAGCACGCCTAAGGTTGGTCAGTATGGGTCGGTTTCACTTTCTTTGGGTTGCTATAAGCACTCTGATTGAAGGGATCTTAATACCTGAACACACTTGCGGTTAGTTTAAAACGCACCCTTTTAATTTAAATTAACACTGTAACTGGAGATGCTGGAAATATGTGAAGCCATGAAGGTACCTGTATAGGCTGAGAATGGCTTGTGTATCACTCCTATGACGGGTTTACCGTTTACAGCCACGCACACCATCGTTGTGACGTACTGCCGAAGATCCTCTGTGGGCAAAAGGACAAAGTGAGCAACTTCACAGCCAGATGCCAGGAATGCAGACAAAGGCAAACCTGACATTACAGAAATGTTGTTCTTTGAAGCCCAGTCTACGTTCTGCCTTTTACAATTATGTAACTTTGTTGTATCTTCAAATAACTTTGTGGTTTTTTAAAGGCTTTAAAACTTTTCAGTTCCCTGGTGATTTTTCCTGCTCAGTAGATGTAACCTATACTCCTACCAGACTGAATGCTGACAGCTCTGTATTATGCAGCAGGTATTTTCATGGAAATCCCTGCCCCTACATTCTCCTTTTTCTGCCCCACCTCCTATCCTCTATTAGTTCAAAACATAATTCAAGAACCAAAAAACATTCACATGAAAGAGGTGACTGTATTGATGGAATATTCACAAAAATTAAAAAAGCCTCTATTTTTCTATTTGTTTTGCAAGACATATCAGCAACAGTTTTAGTTGGATTGCCTTGAACTGCTTATGTGACATCTTAAAAATCTGCAAAGGGGAAGATTGAATTACATATCCAATTTTGAAAAACTATAGCAACTTTTTTTTATATCAAGTTAAATAGAATGTTCACTTATTCCCTTTAAATAAGCAACAAAAAATATTCTGATGTAGTGTTGCCACAGTAATAATAATAAAAAGTTCAGTTCCTGCAGAATCCATAAATGACAGTCACCATTGATTTCAGCAATTACTTAGCTGCAAGGAGTACAAAAGTATTTCTGAGTTGGTATGTATAAAAGTAAATGCTACAGCCCAATAACTATATTCCTCATGCAATTTGTTCAATTAAAATCACGCTAGCTTTGACACAGTGCACTTTAACAAGAGATGTCATTGTAAACACTTACTATTTTGTCTCCAGTACAAAAGGCAGACATCAGAATTACACACATGATTTGTGAACAAGAATCAGCTACCTGTGTATTCTTGTGTAGCATCTAATGGATCGATCCAGACAGTAACACTTTCTGCTGGAACCTCTGTAGGCTGTATTTTTTGTTTTATGTCTTCAGGAATACTGCGATCCCAAGAGACTGCCTCCTGATCAGCTGTGTCAACATGTTCTTCAGAGTTTATCTACGGTAAGACAACAGAAGTAGATGCATTATCTTGTCAGATGCAGTAACTGGTAACTTGGGAAAATTACAGGTTTGCCTATACCTTTTCTTTATACCTCCAGCTGAAAGCTGGATTAGTCTAAAAGCTAAATGCATGAATTAGTCCTCTTTCAGAACCTCGTAAGCTGTTACCACAGCTGGACACTGTTTCTTTGGCTGTGGCTCTTCCTACTGAACCTTCTCACAGTATGAATTATATTTTTCTTTTAAACCAAGAGTTAAATGCAGTTCCTTCAAAGACTGCACACAGAACATTTTACTTTGGAGAAGCACGTGGTATACAGATAAAGCAGGGTCTGATAATCCATTTATACAGACCAGTAGATGAAGACTGAAACACACAGATATTTTATCAACAAATATTTTGCAGACTAGGGTATGATTTGGAGTAGGAATTCTAGCACATACTCCTGCTTCTGGCACTGATTTACAATCAGCAAATCAAGCAGCTCAACTGGATGTAACCATTATAAAATACCATTAATCTGACAGCTATATAAAGAAGTTAATAACATTCCATTATCTGTCTTTAGGGTAGGTTGGTCTAAGGACCCAAGAAGGCCCATGAAGAACATTTATAAACGGCAGTCAAAGGTCACATTTAAGCCTATTGTTGCTTGCTGCCCAGCTTAATGAGTTTTATTTGGGACCAAAGGCCATCATCTCAGTATACCAAACAGAACTTGGTCCAGTAGTGGAGCACACAGTGCCAATCTGTTGGACTGAATAACATTCTGCAAAACCCAGTACAATGTCACTATGACTGCAGTAGCAAGGTATTTTTGGATCACAGGAGACGCCGTTTTCACAAAAGGTTGTGTGTAACGATCCCTCATGTTACAAAACATCACGTAACCCAGCAGGAGGAACCACTGGGGAAATACAGATCAATCTGTCTTAACCCATCCCTATCAGCTGACTACCACTGCAAACATGGTTTACAGGAGAGCTGTAATGCAACTGGATATAAGCAGCGCTAGCAGGAATTTAGACAAATTAATCTCATTTACTTTTAGTATCTAGTTACATCAGAAGACTAGTATTTCTACTACTACTGCCATAAGAAGGAAACCACTGTTACTCTGCCTTTCGAGCTTCAACCTCAGTGAACCCTTCAGAAACACATCACACCACTTATGATGCTTACAGCTTAGATGTTTTGGTTGTATGTCTGAAATTGAGTGGAACCAATCTAGACCTTCAGGACATTTCAGAATATTAGTAATACAAACTTTTCTATTCTTGCTAACTTTAAAGGTGGCTTCCTCTAGTATAATTCTAAAGGAATGCTGAACTGACTAGCTCTGACGTCCAGTCAAGTCAAAATAGTAGGTGCACATAGGATGCAGTGCATCTACAACCTAGAACCACCAATTTCCCTTTACTCGCTACAGATGGCATCAGGGCTGCTAGCTCAGATTCAGGCAACTGACTGGTAAGAGAAGATAAATTGTTTTAGTCAGAGGGGATTTATTACAGATGTTGTAGGCAGGTGACACTGAATGACAATTAAAGAAATGATCAGGCTACATTTGATTGCTACAGACTTCGCATCTGCAGGGTTTTTACATAATTCATGTACATACATTATGACAATACATAATCGTCACAATACATGACAAGTAAAGACATCACACACCTAACTGTAGCAGATTACTACCAAAGGTTTAAGGGCCATCTTCTCCAAGAGAATTAAAAAAAAGAAAGCAAGCAGAACTGTAGCAATTCCAGCCATACATTACAGCTGTCTTCTCACTTTAAAAAAAAAAAAAAAGAGTATTCGAAGCATTGTATGCCAAACACAGAGTGCTTGAAGTTGCCCTGACATTTACAAACTAAACATCTGTCACTGTACAATAAATCTGATGATTTTTTCCCCCCTTAGGGAACAAAGTCCTACAAAGTCAAGATGACTAGTCCCACAGACTTGGCAGCCTCCACACTGCCCCGGGCAGTTCAAATTCCACTACAGTGTATTATGCACCCTCATAGAAGCACACTTCCTCAACAGAAGGAAGAGGCCTCCAAAAAGTTGAGTCGGAACCAATCCTCAAAAGGAAGTATACCTTGCTAAAGCCGTTGTTACAGTACACTCAAGTTAAAAGGCTGAAGCTATCTGAAAGTTATTGATTCCAGAGGAAGACTTTCTACTAGTTTCTAGTAGTTTCTACTACTAGTAGCCATAATGCTTGTGAGGAGTCTCACTCAACAGCCGCAGTTACTCTGCCAGAAAAAAAAGAAAAAGAATGGAGGGGGGTGGTGTGTGTTAATAGCACTAAGATTGCAGAGCCCTCTGGAAAAAAAAACAAAAAACCAAAAAAACCCACAAAAACCCACAAAACCAAACCAGCCCAACCCCACATCAGTAGTTCTTCCATTCATATGATCATTTACACTGTAGCCTCGGTAGGCTGAATACTCCAGAAGTCATATCCAAGTAGAAATTCAGTTATTAAACTTTTTCATTACTTGTAGTCCTTCAATTTATTTATTGCTAGAAAGCTAGGGTATAGGTGTTGCAAGACATAATAGTCTCAGAGAGGATGACTAACCATTTAACACTAGGAATTTATTTATTTGTAATGCATGAGAATATACCCAGAAAACATGCCTTTGCGTTAATATGATGTTCCATTCCTACTTGTCATTCCCTGGAAGCTTCCAGAGACCATGACCCCGCCATGGTAGGGGGATTGAGGTCACTTCCAACCCAAAGCATTCTGTGATTCTGTGCTTTTCTGCAGTCATATGGATACATGGTTGACTTCATTCCCAAGTCTTCCCTCTGAAGACAGGAGCAGCTATCACAATGCCTCAAACCACAGAGCTTGTTCCAGCAATGCGCTCCGAGTCAATTAAACTGTTATGTTAGCACAAATAATTATAAAGTTTGCATGCTTGCTATCACATACATAACTTCGCCTGCTCCTAAGGGTCAGATTTAGATAGCAACCCATTGTGCAATACCTTGAGACAGCAAGTAGAAGACAGAAATAAACAGTTATTTGAGGTTAACTACCTAAGAGCTGTAAGCTGTAAAGCCCATCTCAGGAAGCATGGTAAGCTGCTGCCAGACATTTCAGCAATCTTCCCCAGTTATATTTGAGAGGGAGGTCTTTCTCACAGTGAATAACTGCATTAAACAGGGATTTAATAAAATATATGTAAATCAGTGAATGGACTACTGCTGGAAGGTGAAAAAAAACGTATTTTATATACAAGGCAGTCTGGCTGCATTTTGCCAGTGCAGAGCTTTCTCAAAGTGAGCCTGTGAGGTGCAGGAATCCCATGATGGAGCAGGATGCGTCTTGCAAAACCCAGCAGCAGGTCAACTGGCAACATGGGGCTTGGCCCACAGTGTGCCTTCCTAAAGACCTGGGTGTTCCCAGCCATTGGCAACCCACTGCACAGCAACTTCCCTCCTCCGGCACGTTGGTGATTGGAATATACATCTGCTCAGGGACATGGGAAGCAATTCAAGAGTGTGCTATAAACATATGGATAAATACAGTGCTCCAAACAGTCAACAGTCCTGATGACATAAAGACTTCAGGAAACTTCACAGTGGTCCATTGACCTGTATACCTGTATTGGGCCGCTCCCTACCAGCGCTTTGCGATATCCGCATGACAGCTCACCAACCAACATATCTGTTTGAATACTAGGCTGCAGTCTGTGACAAGATGAGCAACCTCAGGCTTCTTCCTGGTTTGAAACAGTAGGACACAGCTGTAGTGTTGCCTCTGAATTCACCCATTAAAGATAAATTAAACTGAAAAAAAATACATGGCAAAAAACTTAAACAGAAGTTTCTGTTCAAATACATGATTGATTTTTATTTTTAATAAACTTCACTACATAAAAATGCAATGCTTTTCTTAGAAAGGGTGTGGTGGTATGTGAATTTTATTTACATGTATTAACTCTCCCTCCTTCCCTATGTTCTTATCCAACCCGATACTCATTTTGTATTTTAACATGCAAATAATACAGTATCTTGAAAAAAGATGAAGTAGCACATCTCTTTGTTCCTGAGCATCAATATCCCCATCTGATTTAAGTCCTCTCAAATGTAAATCTCAGTGCTGTTTTACTAGAAAAAACCACAAATATTATTCTACCTCTATTATAAAGAAGAAACACTAATTAATCTGTTTAAGTTTAAAAAAAAACAAACCCAGAACAACCCCATAGTCGAGATAACAACAAAAGACAATACTCACTAGTCAGAACATGAATGTAAGTTTATTCCTTTTCAAGAACAATGATTGGAACAGGTTACCCAGAGAGGTGGTAGATGTCTCATCCCTGGAAACAACCAAGGCCAGGTTGGTTGGACAAAGCTCTGAGGAACCTGATCTAGTTGAAGATGTCCCTGCTCATTGCAGGGAGGTTGGACTTGATGACCTTTAACAGTCCCTTCCATGATGATGAGTCTATTGATTTGAGTGGGACTATGAAAATGAAAAGCCTGGAGGCCCAGGCAAACTAGTGTACAAGGGAACATGTTAGCTAAACATTAACAGATGTTTGTTTTCCTGTTTTGTTAAGACACTAACTCTGCATGACATGCACAGCCACTTCATGACTGATTACACAAGGTAAGCATTACACATACCCAAGATCTGAACTTAACTCTGCCATCTGTATTCACCTGACAGGAGATGGAGGAAAGGAGCAGAGGGACAGAAGTAAATAAGTAAATGCAAACATTTATAAAAAAAGAACCAACAATGATTCTGCTTCCTTCTTACTGGGTAACTGAGAGATGTCCCCTGTGGACAGTGTAAGGTATTTTATCACTATAGGTACCCTCCAGACTAACATCCAGAGCAACCAGTTATGAGGAGGCTGAGCAGGACTGTACTTGATTTGCTGTTACTTGACTGTGCTTAAGAGATGTCACAACTCAGGGGAGAGAAGTTCAACCAGCAGCCTTTGGGCTTTCCCCTGCTTATAGGCTAAGCCTCACACCTCACCCCTCCAATCACTGCCATCACCTTACTCTGAGGATTGATGTGCCCTTACACCCGCTGCACTACAAGTCAGGCTGGTTCATCTCCATTGGCTCAGTTACTCCCTGCTTTTTCCCTTCAAGTGTATCAAAGGTGAAAGCTGTCTCATCTCCTCACAGCATCCACACACACACACAGACCGTGTGAAGAAATCAGATGCCAAAACCTCTGAATGTAAACACCCACTCAACAAGTCAGGACATACAAATCTGCACAAGAGGAGAGCACTCTCCAGGAAAGCAAGAAACAAAGCACCCTATTTCCAATAACTGAGGAAAGTATCCAGTTTACCCTGGTTACAAACCAGGGCTCCAAAATCTCCTACAGAAGGACGGGCTCACATTCACACCAAGACTGAGTTCACCTGCAGCCAGGACCACTCAATCTCTCTCCCTTCCAACTTCTGAATTTGGGGGTGGCAAGTAGCAGTTTTCACTGTGAATGAAAGCTGCTTCCTGAAACCTTATGTTTCTTGAGACTGGAAAGAATGCAAACTCAGAAATAAAAATACCACTTTCTTTTTAAGTTTTAAATGCATTTAAGCTTTAAACAAGTTGCACAGTAGCCTTGACAGCAGAGTCAAAACATTTAAGTTTTATTTAATGCACTGACATTTTTAAAGCCACTGCTTCCTTTTGGAAGGGTTCTTTTCCATCTTAGATTACCACAACATATTAGAAAGGAAAAAAAAAAAAGAACTTAAAATATCTTTTACAGGTATCTTCACGCCTTTCATAAAGGTTCCTCTTGCAAGGGTCCAATTTAGGAAGAGTTTAAGGATGGTAGATTTTCTTATAAAAGAATAGAGGGGACCTTGCTGAGTAACTTGTTGAATGTAATAAAAGTATAAAATATATTTGCATATAAATTTGTAATGTATAAAAATATATTCATATATAAAATAATGAAAGGAATAAAAACCTGCTGGTGTCATGTTGTCATTCATTTGAAATGAAAACAACAAATACTTGTATAATAATGGCACGGCACAGATAAAGGAGGCACACATTTGTCAAGACACAGAAGTCCAGACAGATGAAGTTCTCTACCATCAACTACATCTTTTATTTTTAATGACAAGTAGTCACTTCATGCGAGAACACAATGATGGGATCTACAAAGAATATGGACAAGCCTGAATGTCAAAAAGCTCGGTTATTGCTTATCAAAACTCATTACATTGCTTCAGTCATTAAGCCAGCAGGAAGCAGAGTGAAACAAACAGGTTTTCATAAATGGGAAAGACGCATCGTATGACAGCTCTGCTTCCACTGACTTATGTTAAAACAAAGGAAATCACCATGGGTCACATAATTCATGGTTTATACCAGTCATCTGTTGAAACAACTAGAATTTAAAAGCAGTCAAAGTAATAGAGCCATTAGCTCACAAGTTGTTTCAGTAGGCAGCTGAATTCTCTGTTACAGTTCTGTACAAATGCCAGTCTAGCACAGAGAGGGGTGACTAACTTGTCACGAGAGTTGACACTTCACTTTAAGAAAACAGCCAAATAAGGCTGTTAGAAGACTACCAACACAATAACACCTAGGAAACTTTTGCTGCTTGACAGTAGCGACACTACTAACAAACTCAAATCCTCAGATACTCAGCTGACATATTAAACACCCCCCAGTACACGCACATGCCAAATGAACTACTTGTAATTACACATGAAAAGATAATCACAGAACTCATTACCATAAAGTTACAGGCTTTGATTTCATTTTAGGTAAAGAGCCAGTATAAGTGATCTAGAATCAGTTAAAGCCCATGTTAAGAAATGCATCTCCAGACAACACCTATTAATGAGATTTCAATTAACATCAACACTTCTAGGTTTACTTAGAATCCTCTTGGCAGTTGCTAAAGTCATCTGTGTAGGAAGAACATTAATTTTGTTAAAAACCCTGAGACCCAAGGATGCTGCTCTCCCAACATGAAGAGACAAATTACTGAACTTACTCAGTAAAGCACTGAAATCCTTCTGAAGCTCAAGTAGCATTTTGGGTTTTTAAACCAATTTTTTTAACATATCTAACTTTCTCACAGAATCAGTATCAACTGCAGAGCTTGCCACCTCAGATGAAATTCCTGTTTTCTAAGTGGTTTCTAGTTGGCACAGTGGTCAGAAGCTTGTCAACAGCAGGTTTAAATCTAGAAAGTATTTCAGGTAGCTTGATTTTAAAAAAAAAAAAAAGGAGTGCTTAGAGACATTACTCTGCAAAAAGTGGATTAAATTTAGAAGAAAGTCTCATTAAAAGTAAAACTGACATGTTCTTAAATTTCCATTTCAAACACAGATGCCTGATTCCAGTGTTACCATGCATAAAATTGAAATGAGGTATTTATCATCTGTCTTAACTGGGAAAGAGAGAGAAAAAAGTTAGCATTCAGGACAGAGGCAAGACCGATAAAAAGATGCTTGAAGAGAAAGGCTGGGACAGAGGAAGACTTGATTTCCACCAAGTCACAATAAAATAATAATAAAAAAAGAAACAAAGGATATTTCTCTATTCACTAGAAACCAAGACATACAGCTGGTACAACTATAACACATAAATCAATGTCAAAAAGCCCCAACAGCCGAAAATGAGAATATTGGGCAGAATTCACTCTGGTAAGTAAGACTGAAGTCTGCATCCTCTGAAAATATCAATAGCAAAGTACAGAAACAAAATAGCAGAACTGTGTGGGTCACATTAAATTAGCTTTTTCATAGCTGAAGATCAGAGGTACTTTGGCCAAAGTGCTAGAAAGGAGCACTCTGTCAATCACTCCTGTCTTTGTGATCAGTAATGTTGCCCCTTCAGATGTGCTGAGTCTGTTGGTAAGGTCATAATGTGAACCACGGCGTTCCTAAGTCACCTTTATTTTACTTTTTTACCTTGGATACATTCAGATATCAAGCTCCTGACACTGACCCACAGACAAGTAATGTTAGAAGAATGGAAGACCCACTGCACAGTGCTGAGAGAGAAGCTCCTTTACCAGGTAATGCCGCTGAAGCCCCAGTATCATGAGATCACCTCTGCAGAGAACCTCTTGTGGGCAGAAAACACCACTGTTTCTGGCCAGTCTCGATGGGGAAACACTGCTTCCTCAGTTCCCTCTTCCTCCCAGCATCAGGGCTGGTTTGAGCATGTCCTTAATCCCCTCACCTGACTCCTATTCCAGTCCTTATCACACCACCACGGTGCTAGCACAAGGAATAAACAGGGCTGCACGGAGAAGCAACCAGGAAAGCAATGAAGTAACCCCAGAAAAGATAAGTAAGAGAAAGAAATTAAAATAAAATTAAAGGAGCGGAGGTGATGTTTATAGCTGGATCAGAGGTTTAACTTGTTCTCAGCACAACAAACAAATAGACACTGGTTGTGCAGGAGTAGTAAACACCTCAAGCCTGTAACTGCAGCTTTGCAGCTCATCAAGAGAAACTATTACATGTATTTTAGCACAAAATCTATTTTCAAATCAACTGCACAAACATGCAAATATTCATTGCTGGATGTTGTGTGATCAGGCAACACTGGGTAACCAAGTTAAAACACCAAGTTAAACAGAACACCAAGTTAAAAATAACTGACTCGCCCCTTCCTCCCCTGTATTTCTCACATCTATTGCTGAGCAATATAATACTCGGCACCATTCAATCTAGCTACTATGCTGTGATAACACAGAATTGATCTGCTCCTCTTTGGTCTTACCTAATCTAGCTGTAAGAAGTCTTGAACTGATGCAAACGCATCTATTTATATCAAATGGAGCAGGTGATGTAAGCAGTGGAGTTCCTCTCCCTCTATATATAGACACAATAGCTTTACTTAAATTAAAAGACAAAGACAAAATGTTTTCTATGTAGGTTTTTTCCTTCTCTTCCTCCCTTCAGATTTTTGAAAGCCTTCTTCAATAAATCTCAACTGTCAGGACTGTAAGACTCTTTCCAGATTTATTTCAGCTTCCACAAGCAAGAAAGCCAACTCTTCCACATTCTCTTGACAATCACACCTGATCATCTGCTTCAGGCAGAGTGCTTGCAAGCTTTCCCTTACTATGTCCAGCAGCACAATACAGGGAGTCCAAGGCTGCTCACCGACTTAAGTTTATTTCAGTCAAATGACTTCTCTGGGTTACATCTAAACATTGGAAAGCCATAGCTATTCTTAGAGGGTAATTAATGGATCATTTCCTTTACATTACAGGCGTATTTTGGAACCTAGTTTTTGTGGGGTTTTTTTTTCCTGGCTGCATCATTTGGCACCAATTTAACTGTTGAGGTACCTGTTAGGCTCAAGGACTCCACTATATGAGTAAATCAGCATTTTGCGTAACTTTACTCACAGAATTCTTTCAGTTTGTGTTTAACAGCTTTTGTTAGCAGCATCCTCTCTGGTAAGAAGAGGTTTATTTGACTTCAGCAGTTTAATTCTGGAGCATCCCTCTAGAGGGGATAAATCCAGAGGTCTGATGCTTCTCACAAGATGCAGTCTTACATTGCCACACATGAAAGGTGTCCCAGGAAATCCTCTCTAATACTCATTTTCACACTAAAACTGCAGCAGGTCTGATATCTATATTGGCATACTCTACACTGGGTAACGATCCCACTTTGGGACAACAGTTCTTCGAAACAGCAGTGGTTTTAGGCATGCTGTGCTGAGGGTGCACACGAAGGAGACTGAGATGAGACCTTGTCTTCACACTCGAGCAGTGCATAGTGCCACATGTGTATGGTAAAACAAAGGTTTTATTTTGGTTTGGACAAACCACAGTATAGACTTTAAGAGACAGCATGTCTTATCAGTATATACAGCTTAGTGGATATTTTTTAAATGCTGCACAAGATAAGCTGTTATTATCCAGATTATATACTCGGAACACTAAATATCCCAGAGATGATTTGTCTGATTGGATAACAGATCAACTGAATGATTTGTCAAATAAACTTTTCCTAGTCATCCTCAACTCAAGCTCAGTCAATCGAGGGGGGTGGGAGAAGGAAAAAGAAAATACAGAGAAAAAAGGAAAAAATATAAGGATGTATGCCTGATTTTTTTTCCAGATCCACAGATGTACATGCAATTTTTTGTCTTCATACTATGTTTGGGAACACATCTGTGCTTTAGAAAGTACCATCTATTTTTAAAGCCTAACAATACAAGTCAACTCTAAGGAACCAAAACCCAAAGTTTTTTTAAAAGTAGTTCTTCAACTGTCACCGCTATGCATCCCAAGAACCAGAGCAGTTCACATGCATCACCACAGTCACGGAACAGACACCACAACTCACCAAGCTCAAACCAAACCCCCAGCCTATTCTGGGAGGAAGGACAACTCCCACATCTAAACTAGTAAGTCACTCCATGTGTGGAAGGGGAGAGAGCGTGCAGGTGTCAGGCAGCAATACCGGCATGATGTAATGCCAAGTGCCACGGGGACACAGAATAGCAAAAGAGAGCAGGGGACAACACTTCTTCCTTTACTGTAGGGCCTGCAGAGATGGCTTGCCACTGACAGACAATCCAGCAATCCTCAGAACATAACCTTCATAATCTTTCTGTAGAGAAGATTGCTCACATATCAAGTTTATTTCAGATATTGAAGAATTTGGTGTTTCCTTTAGATTTCTTATTCAATGTGTTCCCCGCAACACTTAAAACCTAAACCCCAAAGAACCTCAAACTACCCTAAGGAACTTCCAGAGCAGCCACTGAAAACTGAGTAGTAAATAAACTTAAGCAAAACTTAAACTTAACTGCACTACTTCTTCTCTCAACCTATCTAGGAAAAACATGACAATCACCACCTTTGAAATCCAAACTTAAAAGTTTTCTATTTACTTCAAACTACTGTAAAAAGCCAAGGAATTTAACACCAAGAGACTGAAGTTCCCACTTAGAACAGCAGCAGTAGAAACAAAGCCTCTATCAACAAAAAAGCCTCCAAGTGTGGTTCCGGTTTGGGTGCAACCTCAAGCTTCAGACGCAGATTTTGGAGGCAAAGGAGAGCAGAGGGAGGTGTACACCTCTGAAAGAAAAGTAAATTCATTTGCCCGCTTAGGCAGCGATCCAGAGCGTGACACAGCTGTCAGCTTATCTGCTGGCCCAGAGTCACAAGAACTAAAGACTCAAGAGATAGGGACGTAGTGTTATCACACCTCGAATTCTCAATCCCTTCTCCTCACTCCTGGCTCTCCCGGCAACTTAAGGCAGGGAGGCCAGCTGGCAGGAACGGCAGTTTAAGACGACAGCAGCATCGCTCATCTCAGCCTCACAAACACACGCAGAATCGGCTCTATGAAACTTCCTTAAAGAGAGCACAACTCACAGCGTTTAGTCCCGGTGGTTCTTCCCCCCGCCCCGCTCCTGCCCACACCGCTTCAGAGGCACAGCTTCACCTGGCACGGCTTCCCTCGCGGGTAACCCAGCTCCTTCCCCTGCCACCCCACACCCACGGCAACAATCATGAGGCGGCACTGCCATAGAATCAGCGAGGCAGGAAGGAAAAAAAAAAAAGGCATAATTACCCGCCGTCGGTTGCAAAACGGCGCCGTGACACGTGTCTCCCCGCAAACGGCCGAGCCCTTCCTTGCGGCACGGCAGCCCGGCGGTTCGCCTCAGGGCGTTACGGGCCGGTAACGGCTCTACACCCGGGAGGGGCCGGCCACGGGCCCAGCAGCCTCTCCGCCTTCCCTCACAGACCGGGAGGGAGCCCGGCACCCACCTGCACGGCGGGGAAGGCGCCCTTCAGCAGGTAGAACATCCTGCGGTTGGAGAGGAGGTCGCCGCTCGTCAGCTGCTCCTCGGCCCCCTCCCGCGTCTTCCCCTTCGCCTTGGCGTTGAGGACGTTGCCCTCGCGGACCCGCTTCACCTCCTCCCCGCCCCTGACGGCGGCCAGGACGGACACGGCCAGCAGCTCCCGCAAGTCCACGGAGCCGGCGGGGGCGGAGCCGCGGGGGGTCTCAGGACCGCCGGCTGCCGGCTCGCTCAGCATGAAGAATGCGAAACGGCCGGCCAGAAACCCGGAGTAGAGATGGTAGAGGACGCCCAGCCCCAGCAGGCAGAACACGGCCATGCCGAGCGGCGAGAGGCGGATCCCCATGGGGGCCATTGCCGCGGGGGAAGGAGGCACGGCAGTACGGGGGCGCGGACAGGCAGCAGTGTCGGGTGCTCACCACAGCCCCATGGTGCAGCCAGGGCTCATCCCTCTGCTCCCTTCCTTCTGTTGCCGCGGCCAGCTCGGCTCCACGCTCCCCAGCGAGGAGACACAGCCGTCTGTATCCGGGTCAAGGGGAGGCGGAGCCCGGCCACTCGCACTGAGCATGTCCCGCCGCCCTCTCGGTGGGCTCGGCTGAGGGGCGGGGGAGTTAGCGGTGTTCTACCGGTCCCTCTGTTTTCTGCCGTGGGCGTACTTTATAGCACGCACCACTCTTTACTCCCGGGCTCTCCTGAAATGTGTGGGCTTGTGGCTGTCTGGGGGTTTTTTTGCTTCACACCCTAGGAGCACGTACGGCCAGGCAGCGGCGGGTCCGGTGGAGCTGCTCCTGCCCGCTCCGGGCAGCGCGACCACCGGCCTGCGGGGGCTGCACCGGCGGCTCGGCGGTCCGGGAAGGAGCTTTCGTTTGGAAGCTGCTCTTGGCATAAATTGCCACGTAACTTCTGAAGATTTACTGTTAAGAGTTGGGGTGGTTCAGCCTGGAGAAGAGAAAGCTCCGGGGGACCTTATAGCAGCCTTGCAGTACCCCAAGGGTGCCTGTAAGAAAGCTGAGGATGAACTATTCATGGGGTTGTGTGGCAATAGGATGAGGGGTAATGGTTTTGGGCAAGAAAAGTGTAGATTTAGGTCGGATATTACAAAAAAGTTCTTCAATATGAGGGTAGCAGATCACTGGAACAGGTTGCATGGGAAGATGGTTCAGGCCCCATCCCTGAACACGTTCAAGGTCAGGCTTGATGGGGCCTGGGCCCCCTGATCCAGTGAAGATCAGGTAGCCCCCCCCTTACTGAAGGGGGGTTGGACTAGATGGCCTTTAAAGGCTCCTTCCAACCTAACACTTTCTATGGTTCTATGATGACTAACGGCTCAGTGCTGAGCAATTTTGATTTTCACATGCTGGTCAGGGAACTTTGGGACTCGCAGCCCCTTTGTGCTACAGACTGTAGGAAAGGAGCTTGAGGTTAAGATTTCATTCAGGAAAATGAAGCAAATCCTGCCATTTTCCTAGCAGAGGGATGTGTTAAGGACCTACCTGTCTTAATTTATGCTTTTTCTTCACACATCAGTAGGTTTGGGGGAGTGTGAAACTGCATGTTTATGACCAAGACAGATGTCTGGGGTGGAAACCATGAAGAATCTCTGATTTTTTTTATGCTCTCTATTCTAATTCTCTCTAGTAGTTTTTAGTAAAATTATATCAAAAGCGGTTAAATTAATTCAGCATTGTTTAAATTAATTGCATGTTCGTTTACTCAAGCAATGTTCTTGTCTGTTCATATACAAGCTATAGAAACAGACCTTAGTAGTGACTCTGAAAAGAAATAGTTACTAGGGATCATGCAATGTAGTTATTTTCCTGGAATCTTGTGGGTTGGTTTTTTTTTTGTTGTTGTTTTTGGGGGTGGATTTTTGGGGGTGGTTGGGTTTTTTGGTTGATTTTTTACAAGCGTTAAGCATACATAATCAGGAATGTGAAAACAGGGAAAGACCAAAGTTGAGATTGGCCTTGCAAACAGAACTTGCCATCTCATCTCCCCAGCGTTTTCATTTTAATGGCATCTTCAAATACATGGTGACATAGCACGTGGCCTGTGGGATCAGTGTACATGTGTATGCAGGGATTGCACAGGAAAGAAGGGACTGTAGCAAGAGAAAGTGTTGCATTTGAAACAGGATTCAAAAGAGTAGGATCTTATTCGCTATGCTGGGATTTAGGCTATTAGGCAACAACAAGCACGTCCACATTTTCCAGCCTCCCATTCTTTTTAAGGTTCAAGGTTTCTTTCTATGCAGTTGCTTCTCTGACAGGAAGGGGACTTGAAATGATACACTGATCACTTAATACTGATTTCATGATTCAACATTCCGTATAGGAATGATTAATGGTAAGAAGCTATGCAGCAGCACAGAGCTGGTGTTGGACAAAGGGTAAGCTTGTGTCTGCAGTGTCTAACGAGCAACAAATGCAAGGCTTAACAACTAGGTGTGCTTGTAATGTGTCACCTTTTGAAAAATGCTGGGCAAAGCAGTCAACAGCTGTGCTGCTTGATGCTATCAGTAACAGTTTATGTGCGTTCAATAAATGTGAATTTTAAACTACTGGTAGAGGAAACCAGGAGAAGTAAGAAACTCTCCAGCTTCCTGAACTGGTTTCTTGCTTAGTGGAAAATAAAATATACTAGGCTTCTTGTCCCACTGAAGTTTGCAAAGACCTTACAGAGGCATAGAGAAGTGATGGATTTATTACTGGCTGCTAACATTTCTATGCGTGCAGTAAATATCAGCAGTAAATATTAACAGTAATGTAAACAGTAAAGGGGATGGTGCACAGAGAGCTCTTTATTGCAGTGATACTATCTGTACCATCTGTGCCAGGTTTCAGAATAAACACTGTTTGTTACTTAATGCAGTCACATAACCAATAGACAGTGTGCTGGCATCCTTCTTCTCTGTAACTACCAAGATAATTTTTAAAGGTCTCAGTCTGGCACCTCCCATGCTGTTTCCCCCAAATCCCTAGAATAGGTTCCTCATGTTTATCCAGGGTACTGTTGACTTCAGCTGGGCTCCAGAACACCACACAGATCTTTGCAGATGCTCCTGGCAGATGGCATGAAGGGAGCTTAGGCAAGGTTTTCTTTATGGCTTCAACCTGGAAGATGGGTTTCCAGAGACCATGATGCGGGCACAAAATGTAAATAAATAAATAAAAAGTTGTTTCTGTTAATTCGTAGCAAAAGGAGATCTATCCCTTTACATGAGGGGTGAGGTAAAATGTAATGGAAGATTTTGAATACATAAAATTATTCTTTTATGCACTTTAGCTGTGGGGCAAATAATTTAATATATTTGAAAAAATAAAAGGTTTTCCTGAATCCAACCAAGTTTTTAAACATGTTTGTGTTTTTGACAGGAAAATTACATCCATTTCTAATACTGAAGTGTGTCTTAATGGAGTGAAAATAAAGTGTTCCAACCTGGATGGGAGCTGAGGATGCAAATCTGATGTAACATACAGACCTATTGGATCTGTGTCAGATGCCATCAGCTTCTGGTAAAGGCAGCCATATCCTTGAGGACCTGGACAACAGGCTGATCTGCTAAAAGTAATGTGCCTCTTAAGCTTCTGTTGTGGTTTAACCACAGGTGGAAGCTGAGCACCATGCAGCCACTCCATCATTTCCCCACAGCGTGATGGGGGAGAGAATCGGAAGGGTAAAAGTGAGAAAACTCATGGGTTGAGATAAAGACAGTTTCATAGGTAAAGCAAAAGCTGCACATGTGAGCAAAGCAAACCAAAGAATTTTGTTCACCATGTCCCATGAGCAGGCAGGTGTTCAGCCATCCCCAGGGGAGCAGGACTCCATCACACATAACTGTCACTTAGGAAGACAAACGCCATCACTCCCAGTGTCCCACCCCTCCTTTTTCTTCCCCCAGCTTTATATGCTGAGCATGACATCAGATGGTATGGAATATCCCTTTGGATATCCAGTTGGGGTCAGCTGTCCCAGCTGTGTCCCCTCCCAACTCCTTGTGCACTCCCAGCACCTACTCACTGGTGGAGTGAGAAGCAGCAAAAGCCCTGGCTCTGTGTAAGCACTGCTCAGCAGTAACGAAAACATCCCTGTGCTGCCAACACTGCTTTCAGCACAACTGCACAATGTGTCCCTGTAGTACCTCCCATGGATAAAATTAACTCCATCCCAGACATAAGCAGCATGCTTCCCACAGAAACAGTTGCTGTAGAAGGGCTTGGCAGACCACCCAAACAGGGTGCAGTGTTCTGGGGGAGAAAAATGTTACTTTGTGTTAGATTCATCCAGTAGAGGCTGTGCAAGACAGAGAGGTAATGCGATCTTGCAGTCGGACTCCCTCAGTGGACTTATCAAGAGCAATGCTTGTGCTGTTCACCACAATATTCATGAGGGAGTGACTTTGGCAGAAGGGTTGTGCTGTGAGTTTGGGAGGTTGCCAAATGAAGGGGCCACTTACTGGTGGGGAAATGGCATTAACAGAGATGTCATGAGCACTGGGTAAGGAACCCCAGGGAGCACAGCGAGGAAGGCTATGTAGAAACCTGTGACCATTGCCAAGGAGGTCAGTGCTGGAGAGGAGAGCGCCATGGCCATACACAAAGCCCCTGTTTATACAGTGGTTGGGTGGGGAGCATGCCAGAGCACAGAGAGGTTGGTGTTTGACTTGTAGAGTCTGTGGCAAGAACGTACGAGCTGGTGAGCTCCCATCCTTGTACAGGCTAGCAGGCTTTTGTCAACAGTCCTTTAGTATAGTGTATCGCCACAGCTGCTTTGCCTGCACCAGTGCTGACTCGTGTGGAAAAACAGGCGATGCCCCCATCTTCCACAGCTCCAGCCATGCGAGCAGGTTAACAGGGTCCATTGGCAGCAAGAGTAGCACTGTGTTGCTGGTTATTTCTCTGTGACTCCTGCCTAACCCAGACAGTTTATGAACCCACTCACAGGCAGCCTCTCTGTTCATTTTTTGTGTCTGCAGCTGCAGCGTGTCTGTGGAAAAGATGGGGAGTCCCTCAGGGTCAGAGCTGTGTTTGATCTGCAGTGCATGAAAAAAGATCTGCTGTGTCTGTGCTTCTGAGAGGCCAAGGAAGAACAGATGGCTGTCGGATGGGACCAAAGTACCCAAGGGGAACCTGCTGTGCAAATGCCAATACCAGCTGCAGCCATTCCACCTCCTGTCAGTGTTGGGAAGGTAGTCCATGAGGGAAGCCCGTGCTTACTATGGATTCTTTAGTAGTGTGGGAGCTTTCCCTTGCAGTAAGCATTTGATTGGTGCACTGTGTGTGTGGGGACCTATGAGTAGTCATTTCTTTTTATATTTGGGTTCTCTCTTTCCCACCCCTCTCCTTTTTTCCTTATAATTCCTGTTCTTGCCTTGCAATTTTGGCTGAACCACCACCTCACCCAGTCTTATTTGCAGCAGCAGTCTTAGGTACAGCTGGGTCGTTCTTATATCCTGGCTGGCTCTGCAGGGCTGAGAGCCTCAGAAGGGTTGTGCAGAGATGTATTGAACTCGAGGATATTTTTTAAGGGCTTTATTTAAATTAGCATGTAAAATAAAAGCAGAATAAAATGTGTGAAACATGAAGGTGGACTAAACAGGACAAATAAGATGGACAAATATCTCTCTTCTAGAGTGTATCCCAAATAGAGGTTGAAAAAAGCTTCTGCTATGCTTTTTGCTACCCAGTCAACCAGAGCATGAAGTGAATGTTCAAAGGTTTGCATGGAGAGACATGTAAAGCTCCAACTGTAGGGGCGGTATAAGTGTACTGTAGAAGTCTGCATGTATAGTGTAGAAGACAACAGTGAAGTAGTAAGAAACGTACAGGACTCCATGACTGCTGCAGGACCTTGATCAGATAACTTCTGGTATCTGTTTCCCTTTCCAGACCAATATTATGTTTATTTGTAACAAACAAAAATTGTGTAGTTGCCACATGATTTCCCATGGCTGCCACAGAACAACCCACCACTAGTAAGATCATGAAAATCCACTTCTTCATTTCTATTTGGCACTGCTGCAGTCTATGCCCTGTCCTCACACTGCTGTGGATTGGTCATCTGATGTTGTATGCAGACTTGGGACAGTTTTGGAACTCAATGAAAGAGACAGGCTGTGTGAGAACTTGCTCAATTTTATCTGGTATGGTCCGCTATGGAACAGACAGGCCTCAGTCTGTTGGCACTGGAGTTCGGTTTTTCATAGTTGGCAACAAAACTATCAATTAGTAAGGGACATGCCAAAGCATATATGGTACAGGTTAAATGGAGATGTTGTTAAAAGCATGGGACCAGCTGCTGGATGGGTCTGGAACATGATGAAGACAACAAGCCTGGGTACTGTTGGAGGTGAGCAGTCCTCCTGGTTGTTGTGTGAGATTACTGTTGGTCAAATGCCTGAAGTCTGTCTGTATCACCACAAGAGAAGGGAAAACAGGTATGTTAGGAAAGGTCCCACAGAGTTAAGTTTTTATCTGGTCTTGAACTTGGAGCTGTCTTCAGGTCCTGTGGTAACTGAAGAGTCCCTAGGTACCTGTAGCCCAGCTTTTCTCAAAGGTTTCCTCCCCATAGCAGTGTGCTCCTTGGCTATGGATGGTTCCTTTTCCTTAGTGGAGGAGAAATGGATCCAAATATGGGGAGGGGCCACAGTCTTCACTACATGCAGGAATTACATTCATATTTCTCACCAGGATAAGAACCAGCCCCTGGAGCTTGCAGTGTGTCACACTGCCAGAAGTAGTTTTCATGGACGTTCATGGTCCCTTGGTGTGTCCTGTTCAGACCCTGTCTCCTGCATTGCTTAAGGTCAGATTAGCACTGATACTGGTATGTTCAGCCAGCAGTGATGCAGCAAAGCTCCTCAGTGTCTGATTGCCAGGAGGGATTGCTTTTCCCTCCTGCCTGCTCGCTCCCATGAGCATCTCAGTGCACTGAGCTGCATCCAGGGAATGCTGCTTACGGCAAGTCTGGCTCTGTGCTAGGGCTTGGTGCTGGCTCAGTAGCAATGCCAAAATTATTAGATGCAATACCTGTGATTCAGGAAAAGGCCTAAGGCAAAGCAGAAGAGCTTGGTCCAAAACAGGGCATCCAAGGCAAAAGATGCAAAGTGATGTGCAAAGTGTGACAGAGAAGGGAGGTAACTATGGTGGGGCTCCAGGAAGAAAGAGTGTGAGCCAAGCCTGCCTTCGCAGAAGAGCAGCTGCAACCAGGTGCCATGAGCTCAGGAATCAAGGAGTGTGAAGGGAATGAGAAGGGTCCTGAAAAGACGTGTGTGGTCTGGGAAATTCTGATATAGGCACCTGCTGCTTGATCTGATACAAAACTTGTTTGCCAAGATGTTTGGAACAAATTTTAATGAACATGGTGGTTATAAATGAGAGCAGCACTCATCTGACTGCAAAGGTTTTAACGTGCTCCTTATGTCATCTTACAGGCACAATCAAACCTGGTAGAATGAGGGTAGAATTTTACTGTCTTGTTAAGTCACAAATTGTTAATAGGTCAGTTAGGTACAGAGCTTAAAAAAAAAAAACAACTCTATCTCCAAGGAAATGAAAATGTCTTTAAGAAGTCAAGTGTAGAAATATCTTCTGAAAAAGTAAGAAATTAAGAAGTTTAGAAGGAAAAAGACTAAATTTGTATGAAACCCTTGGAGGATTAGAAGGGTGAGCTTATCCATGAAAGCTTATGTGATACATAAAAGGAGACTCTGTAGATACAGCCTAAGCTATATGATATGCAAAAGACTGTTACCACAGGAAATATGAAGAGATTTTTTTTTTTTTTAATATATATTTCATCTTAGTGCAAAAAGCTTAAGTACTTGTAACTCTGTTGGTTTTGGATGCTTTAGAGTGAAATCCTTTTGTTTGGATTGTAAACAGCTTGAGACTTAAATGTAATTTCACTGGTAACTGAACTCCCAGGCTGTGGAGAAGCTGAACCACAGCGCACTGGCACTTCAGCTTAGGAAGTACTCAGCACTCCAGCACAGGCAAAGTGCACTGAAGCTGTATGGAATGATCTGAGTATTAGAAAAATCAGGAGAAGCAGAAGAGTCTTCTGGTGATGGTAAGGAAACTGCTGTGACAATCAGAAACAGTAGGGGAGACAACTGCAGCAATATTAAGGGAGTTTGTGGCAGCTATCTAGCACAACTTACGCTTTGATCAAATAAATTACTTGTCTTAGCAAGGAATAAAGTTTAGGAGTCCAAGATAAAGAGTTTATATTAAATGGCCTGATAGTAATTTCTGGCCTTAACTGAAAAATCTTCCTGTCTGTAAAGTGCATAAAAAAGCTGTCAAATTAGAACAGCATTTACATATGAATTGGAAATACCCATTAGAATGAAATACTCATTCAATTTATAAAGTAATAGATGACTATAGAAGTACAAGGCAGGGAAATACCGTATTTCACAGCTTTGTGGAGAGTCTCCTTTAAAACTGTTATAAATTACTTCAGAGGTTTAATTGCTGATAGATTCTAACAGACGCTTCCAGAAAGGGTTGTGGTTGTAAAATTCCCTCAGCCAGGCAGAAATTCATTTTAAGACTGCACTGGTTTACAGAGGCACCTCTCAGACCTGTCATGTTTCTTCACAGATTTCCTGACTGCTCAAAACAACATAGCATATTTTCAGTTTCCAGCACTGCAGAAAGCTTCAGAAATTAAAGCATTCATTGCTCAGTAGTTCAGTGGCAGTCACAGCTGAAGGGGGTTTATGCTCCTTAGTTTCCACCCATAACTTCTTATTGCTAGCCCCACACTCCTCCTCTTTAAGGATTGGTAGGGGTTGGAGGGGACCTCTGGAGACCATCTAGTCCAAGCACCCTAGAGCAGGTTGTGTGGGATTGTGTCCAGGCAGGTTTTGAATTTCTCCTGAGAAACAGGCAGCAGCCTGTACCAGTGCTCTGCCATCCTCAGAGGAAAGTTTTCCCTCATATTGAGATGGAACTTCCCGTGTTCCAGTGTGTGCCTGTTGACCCTTGTCCTGTCATTTGGCACCATTGAAAAGAGTCTGGCAAGTCTTACCCTGATGGTACCAGCACAGCTATTCATGGAGCTGTCCTACACGCTGGGATGGTGAACTGAGCCAGAGTTAAAGCAGTTTCACTACACTCCCTAACAGTCCCTCTCCGTCTTTCCTGTAGGCCTGTTCAGGTACTGGAAGGCTGCTGTAAGGTCTCCTTGGAGCCTTATTTTCTCCAGGCTGACTAGGCCCAACTTTCTTAGCATGTCTTCACAGGAGAGGTGCCCCAGCTCATCTTCGAGGCCCTCCTCTGGACTTGCTCCAACTGTCTGAGGAGGAGCAGGAGAGTGCTTGACATCATGATGATCTCACTGACTCTAGTTTACTCTTTCTTAATATGTCTGCTGAGGTAAGGTGCATGTTCAGCTCACATGCTGGTTGATGTCAGGAGAAACACAAAGGAAGACTTGTTTGCAGCCAGAAGCTGGTGCTTGTGCACCACAGACTTTTGAATGGTGAAATGCCGGTGTTTCATTCTTAACTTGCCAAGAGCAACAGGTTTGATGGCTACTGGCTGTTTGCTTTGCTCATCATAAAAATTTCTTTAGCATGTGAGATATATCTGGTTTTACTTGTTTCTTTACTAATTACATGTGAAGTGTCTTTTATAGGAATGGCACAAGGGTTGAGTGGATATTCTGCCTGAACTAGGAAAGGTCTTTGTTCTGGTTCCATGCAGTTTGGAGTATTTTTCTATGTGGGATGGCCCCAGATGTTCTACAGTAACCAGAATTTCCAGTGCAAATGGCCCACAAGACTTAGAACAACTATGAACTGGAAGAGCTGCTGTAGGTCAAGGTGTCCAGGAACTCAATATACAAAGCTGCTGTCTGGGTTTGGATTTCTTCACTGTGTTTCAATGGACAGCTTTAGGTAGAATCATAGAATGGTCTGGGTTGGAAGGGACCCCAAGGATCATAGAGCTCCAACCCCCCTGCCACAGGCAGGGCCACCAACCTCCAGGCCTGGATCTACACAAGGTTGCCCAGGGCCCCATCCAACCTGGCCTTGAACACTTCCAGGGACGGGGCATCCACTACTTCTCTGGGCAGCCTGTTCCAGCACCTCAAATAGTAATATGTGGCTGTCACCAAATGGATGTTTTTGGCTCTTTTTGCAGTGCCATATCAGAAATACATGTCCATGTTCCCTGTACAAAGCTTGATTACACAGTGTGTCTCCATAGCTCCATCACTGCATATTGGTTTTGGTGTGAACTGAAGAGGATCAGTGTGACAGAGACACAATGAATGGTTAAAGAAGAGGGTCCAGTTAAAGTTTGCATTCTGTTCCCTATATTCCACAATGGATGTCATACTAATTATGAAGAGCTGCAAGGGCATATTTACAAATGAAGAAGTGATGTTAAACGAACACGATCTTAACCACATTATAATTCTCTCTTGAAACCCATGATAATTAGCTGCTTATGGCTTTACCCTTCAGCCACACCTGTATCTCATTTCTTATCTTCTACCTCCCCTAATCAAGTCCTCACTGGTTTATCTTGTTATTAATAATAATAAAGCTAGTTTGGGTCCTGACTGTGTGAAATATTTATTTTACCTCTGACTATTTTCTTAATATGATCCTGATTAGACTACTTAATTTCCAAAATATGTTTTTTAAATTGTAAGGTTTTATGACTCTAGTTAGGAAAATTAGGAGATTACAGTTGAGATTGAAAGACTACCCAGGAAGACAAAACTGACAGAATAGTCGCTGTTTTGTCCTCATTACTTTTCTAGGTATAAGATCAGGCAGATGAAAGGAGCAGTGGAAAAAAAGGAGGATGTTAGCTGAAGGTTGAAGAGTGTAAAATAGCAGTGTGTGCTGTTTGCAAATATTTATGGGAAATTTTTTGTCTCTGTAGATATCATCAGAAGTTGTGACTAACATTTTGCTGAAACATTCCTAAGTAATGGCTGTTCTGCTCATACTAATATTGTTCTTGTTGTGCACACCTAATTCTGGAGCTCTGTTAAGAGCAGTGTCCTTTTGGGTTTTCCTAGCATTGTTTAGGCAGTGCCTTGCTCTCCTTTTCTGAAAGAAAACTGCACTATCATGGTATCTTCACATCAGTGAAACATCTAAACAAAGGTGTTCTTGTTTGTCTATCCTTTGCCTCAAAAAGTCAAATTGTTGGCTGCCTTCTTTTGATGTTTTTGAACATAAACACATTGTTCCATGGAGATCTTTAGAAATAGACTGAGGATAGGAGTGGCAGAAACTCAGTCTCTTATTCCCCACAGAAACAAAAAATGTGCTGTCAGACATGAGGCAATGTTCTCATGCCCATGAGAAAGCACATTGATATATTCAAATAAAGTATTCTGTTAAACAGAGTAGAACTACATTCAGGGATTGCAGTGGATGTTTTTTCAAAGTACCTTTAGATATTAGTTGAAAAATTGTTCCAGAACAACTATATTTTGTTCTAACATTGCAGTCTGGCATTTTATCTTTACATGTATTTAAGTTACTCTCACAATATTCCAGAATAGGCATATGGATTTTTATTATTGATATTCTTGTGAGCAGTAAGAGTAAGAATATTTTTTAGACTAAAACTTGATGCCTTAATTTTTTCTGGTCAGGCAAAGAAAATAATACAGGCTGATACATGTGTTTTCACATCCCAGTGTTTTCAAAGTATATTCTTTTAAAAGTGGGCTTTTAATTCCTTAAAAAACAAAATTAATCCTTTTTTTTGCTATTGTCTTTGTTATTGTTCTGCATTCACCCCATGTTAATCTAACTTTTACTCCTAAGAATAACTGTCTGCAAACAAAATTTGGCTAATTTTCTACTAATGACAATGCTTCTCTGGAATAAATTGAAAGTACTCCAAGGCACTTAGTCAGCCAAGGCCTCAAGCACGTTGCATCCAGTGCAATAAGGATTTCCTCACAAATCCCACATTTTGCCTCCTTTTTTCTTGTGTTTCCTGGATATCAAGACACTTCTCTGAACGTTAAAATCTATATACAAGAACCCCTGGTAAAACACTTTGCATTTTGTGCTTCTCCCTTTTTCATGGTGTGGTCTCATGACCAAGAACACGTTTAATGTTCTGGCTTTCCAATTTTAGAATGGTACCAGTGCAGTAGAATCATAGAATCATAGAATCATAGAATGGTCTAGGTTGGAAGGGACCCCATGGATCATAGAGCTCCAACCCCCCTGCCACAGGCAGGGCCACCAACCTCCAGGCCTGGATCTACACAAGGTTGCCCAGGGCCCCATCCAACCTGGCCTTGAACACTTCCAGGGACGGGGCATCCACCACTTCTCTGGGCAGCCTGTTCCAGCACCTCACCACTCTTTCTGTAAAAAACTTCCCCCTAATATATAATCTAAACCTTCCCTCCTTTAGCTTTAGTCCATTCCCCCTTGTCCTGCCATTATCTACCCTTTTAAAAAGTTGAATCCCCTCCTGCTTATAAGTTCCCTTCAGGTACTGGAAGGCTGCAATGAGGTCCCCCCGCAGCCTTCTCTTCTCCAGGCTGAACAAGCCCAGCTCCCTCAGCCTTTCTTTGTAGGGCAGGTGCTCCAGCCCTCTAATCATCCTCGTGGCCTCCTCTGAACCCTCTCCAACAGTCCCACATCTTTCTTGTAGTGGGGGCCCCAGATCTGGACACAGTACTCCAGATGGGGCCTCACGAGGGCAGAGTAGAGAGGGACAATCACCTCCCTGTCCCTGCTGGCCACCCCTCTTCTAATGGAGCCCAGGATCCCATTGGCCTTGCGAGCTGCAAGAGCACACTGCTGGCTCATGTTAAGTCTCTCATCCACCACAATCCCCAAGTCCTTCTCAGCAGGGCTACTCTCAAGAAGCTCTTCTCCCAGTCTGTATCTATGTCTGGTATTCTTCCGACCCAAGTGCAACACCTTACACTTGGCAGTGTTGAACCTCATTAGGTTCACCCGGGCCCATCTTTCCAGCCTGAGGAAAGCCTCTTGTGATGGCTCTTCAGTCACAGTGGGCAAATGTCGAGTTTTGGAGCAAAATGTCAACCAGGGAGCTGTGAAATGGGTGTTGTAGTTTCAGAAGGAGATAGAGCCGATGCTGCTCAGATTCCCGTATGAGTTGACCATGATCGGTTAGCACACACTCAACAAGTCTCTGACCAGCTGGATTCTTACAGTAATGTCAGGCATGTAGCATTGTTGAAACTCACACAAAAATGTTAGAGTTTGTTACACACTGAGTGCAACCAAATATGTGGCTGCAGATTCTAGATGTTCTGAACAGGAGGAGATGGAGACAGGCTGACAGTGCTGTTCAGATATTAATAGCACATTATAGACCATAATGTTGTTTGAACAAGAACCTACCAGCCTACAATCAATACCTGGGGGTACTGTCTATCTTGTGTACACAAGACCATAGATAATGCTCAGCTTTCTTCCTCAAGTCTGCTCTTGTAAACAGCTGCAGAACTGGGCTCTCAACACATACCTTACAGCATAACCTTGAACTTTTGGATATTGATGACAAAGGGGTAAGCGATTATTTTTTTTTAAAGCAAGGCCCTAAACCCAAACTTACCTAGCTGTACCATTCACCTCCCACTTTTTTTTTTTTTACTTCTTTTTTCTTTTTTTTAGCTTTTTTTTTTTTTAATGTTAAACATTTAGATTGACATCTAGGAACAAGCAGTTAAAATAGGTCATGTATTCTTTAAGTTTAGCAGTGCCTTCCCACACAATAAGACATATCCTTCCATGGAGGAGCCAGCAGTACTGGAAGGAAATGGAGCCTTATGCTTGGTTTCTAATCTTTGCTTAAGCACAAAATATGTGGAGACATATGTATGAATGCTGTCTTCCAAGCAATTCAAATACTACTTCACCAAATGTGACTGTAGTCCTACTGCTGTGCAGGTATAATTTCCCTCAGAGTTTATTTCTCTTTCCACTGTAGGGTAATACATGATTTTCATGAACTTTTAATTTTTTGCAGATGCTATTGAAGATATTTGCCTGTATTTCATCAAGTTGCAGGTTACCTTGTCATTGTTGGTCCTTAACTTTAAGACATTAAACCCCCTAGGTTGCAAACTTTCCAGTCTGCCAAAGAGCTATGTGTTACCGATGCTGTATTTCTAGTTTAATGATTGCTTACTCTATCACAGCAATATTATTCAGACCCTTTCTGGGCTGACTGCTCATGGAGCTGATGCTTTGTAGTGCACAGCACTAAATAAATGGATCTTCTATACCCCAAAAGGCAATGGAATAGAAGATTAAACTGGGATATCATCATTGTATTAATTTCCCAGGGAGGAAACAGTGAATTTACTTGAATCAGGCTGTCTGCTGTTGCTAAGATACTGGCATATGAACAAAACTTCGTGGTAAAAAAAATAAATCTAACACATGTGAAAGAATCAGCCCTAGGCATTCAATCTCTTCCCACAGCAGAAACCTATCATCCATCATCCCAGTCACCAGAGGGCTACATGCAGTCTTAACAAGCACTTTAACATACTGGTGATGATGCTCAACAGAGGTGAATTTGTTCAGAAAGTGTTTAAAGCAAATGTCCACGTGTAAATTTGTCACACTACACTGCCTAAGCCAAAACTGGTTTAGCTGGGGCATCAGGGATATCTCTCTCTCTGTATGTATGTATCTATGTATGTATTACACAGAAAATAATTGATCCTTCCTTTCGTTGTGTATTCAGACATGCTTCACAGGGCAGGCAGGAGATGCTGGTGAAAGTCAGAGTCCAAAGTACTGACTGAAAAGCCTTTATCTTGTACCATTCAGAATTCTCCAAGAATCTTAATAATTGCAAGCTTATAGTTATTAGGCTACAAACAGCGCAGCTCATCAAAAAGATTCAATAATCTCTGTAGTGAGAAACCTTACTGAGCCAACTTTGCAATACAAGCAAAGACAATAATGGATCTTGTTCAAGCAAACACATGATTAAATCTGACAGTGTACATTAAACATTTGATGTGGGAAACAGTCAGTGCTAATGGAATCCGTTAGTGGAAATGTCCTCTGAAGCATCATCTGGTAGCTGAGGTGGATTGAAAACAGGGAAAAGATGGGTGCATTAACAACCCAGTACTGTGGTGAATGCTAAAGCCTTTCATAAGCAGCAGAAGGATTAGCAAAAATAAAAGAGTTACGGGCTGTAAATTAATGAGACTTCAATAAAGACAGATGCTAAAATGACCGAAGAAGTAAACTGAGTGGTCTTTGTAACCATAGTTCAATAAATGCACTCCTTTCTTCATGCAACGTAACTAGCCCTCTGTTGGTAATGATGTGAGACTCTATTTGATGGGAAATGGAGCTGCTAGAGAAATCCGATAACAGAAATAAATCTGTATTGAATAACTGGAGGTCAGACCAGAAAACAAACCTAATGAAAAGGGGACCTGTGCCCATTAGTTCATAGTCTGTTTGTAGTAGCAACATCATTAAACCTGCTTCAGACAAACTGTTGTGCAGTGAAGACACTGTACAGTGCTGGACAAAATGGGCTGAACTTCAAATATCTACAGATGTTTGGTGTTTTTGAAAACTACCTGCCAGAGAAGTGGAACAGATTAGTTTATGCATTGGAGTGGTTCACTGTTAAAAACTGCTCCAACGTCTCAGTTGCTCACATTCAAGGGCAGGCCTATCTTATGCATGAATTCAGTCCTTAAGGTCTAATCCTTTCCTGTTCTCCTGGCACTAAGGAACTGTGTCCTGCCAGAGAACTGCCTCTTGCATGGAGAAACTCTACTGTTGGAAGGAGAAGGCTTTCCTCTTTTTTTTAGCAGCTCTGCCCGTTAGCAGGTAGAGACACTTTGCAAACCTTAGAGCATGCATGGCATAGCTTCTAGCTGCAGAAATTTTAAATAATGTATGTTAACAGCTGGGCATATTTGAACAATTCACTTTCTAGCAAGGGTGAGATGTTTGTGGTGGTTGTACCTACAAGGTGCAAACCACCTTCTGCTGCATGCCTGTCCTGGATTCACTGAGCTGTTACAGGCAGTTGCCGCATCACTGCTACTCCCTTGCTTGACTAGGTTACATAAGCTGCTGCACAACCAGCTCTGTGGCTCAGTTACTTGGTTCTTCACCTAGCTTACAGTGATGCATAATTGCAGTCCTGTTTTATATGCTCTGAGTCAGAGAAATATCTCGATGTATACATATATATAAATATATATATTGTGAAATAATTTCAGTGTTTACAAATCTAGAATATCCTGTGGCTGTTAAGCAATACACTGAAAAAATCAAAAAACTCTTGACTACTAATATAGAGACCATGACCTTAGAAATTGAGTTATATGCTTTCCTGAGCAAGTTCTAGTGTGGCTGGATGTTTCTGCTGCTGAGAAAGTCTTCTCCTGTGGTCCAGCCCAAGCTCTCACTGTATTCCCACTTGTCTGTCATGCGTGTTTCAGAGAATCACAGAATGTTAGGGGTTGGAAGGGACCTTGAAAGATCTAGTCCAACCCCGCTGGCACAGCAGATCACCTAGATTAGGTCACACAGGAACGTGTCCAGGCAGGTTTTGAATGTCTCCAGAGAAGGAGACTCCACAACCTCTCTGGGCAGCCTGTCTCAGTGCTTTGTCACTCTCACAGTGAAAAAGTTTCTCCTTATATTCACATGGAACCTCCTATGCCGCAGCTGGCACCCGTTGCTCCTTGTCCTATCATTGGACATCACTGAGAAAAGCCTGTCTCTGTCCTCCTGACACTCACCCTTTATATATTTACAGATATTAATTAGTTCACCCTTCATTCTTCTCCAGGCTTAAGAGACTCAACTCCCTCAGCCTGTCCTGATAAGGAAGATGTTCCACTCCCTTAATCATCTTAGTGGCCCTGTGCTGGACACTTTCAAGGAGTTCCCTGTCCTTCTTGAACTGAGGGGCCCAGAACTGCACACAATATTCCAGGTGCAGTCTCACCAGGGCAGAGGAGAGGGAGAGAAGGACCTCTCTTGACCTACTAACCACACCCCTTCTAATACACCCCACGATGCCACTGGGGTGTATCCTTCTTGGCCAGGAGGGCACATTGCTGGCTCATGGTCATTCTGCTGTCCACTCGCACCCCCAGGTCCCTCTCTCCTATGCTGCTCTCCAACAGGCCAGTCCCCAACCTATACTGGGACCTGGGGTTGTTCTTCCCCAGATGCAAGACTCTACACTTACTTTTGTTATATTTCATTCAATTCTCCCCACCCAGCTCTCCAGCCTGTCTGTCTTGCTGAATGGCAGCACAGCCTTCTGGTGGGTCACCAGTCTGAAATCAGTCACTGGGGCTTTGTGATCACAACTGAGCTCTTTGCATTTCCCACATGACCAACCACGCTTTGCTTCCCGAGCCCTTACAAGGAATCACTGATTTGTGAGAGGCATAGGGTTATTCAGATCACACCTATATTCACTAAGTGAATATTAATTGAATGAAGATTGGTTGGCAATATTTTATCAGTCAGAGATGTGATAAATTATACCAGTGAAGGAGCATTATTTTTCCTATAGTATTATTGCTGATAATTCTAACTATTGGTGAAGCATCATTGAAACACAGATGACTGTCTACATATCCTTGCCATGGCCGCCTTGCAAATTTAGCATCACTCTGGAATGTTAGTTAGGTAACATTGCCATCTGGACATTTTGGAGAGACTTACTCCTGAGAAAAGAGTTACTCCCTTCTGAAAACCAAGTCTTATTTGTGGAGGCTCAGCTCAGCATCTTTGCTGAGGTGAAAGAGGCCCCAGCTCAGTGGGGTTGATACATCTCAGAGCTGTAAATGCAGGCAGCAGAAGCAGGCACATCTCTGAGCAATCACTATACTCAGTCCTTGTTTACAATTTTTTATGATTTAACCTTTTTATTTTTTTTTAAGTTTCTAATGGAATTATGGGATACCAGCGTTGAAGGTCAAGCATTAACCCATCCTCCTGGAAGACTTTTTTGTACAGACTTTTCCTGATGGCTTCTCTTTGGCTGCCTGTTCAACAGTTTACCCTAAAAAAGGAGAAAATGAATGATATTAAAGTCACCTACTTAGACTTGCATTTTAGTAGTGTTTAAATCATGCCTTACATGCTGTTCAGCTCCTTGGAGTTGCTAGGTTTCTCCTGTTTTCAGAGTAAATAACAGGAGTGAATAACAGTTGTATTATGTATTAATGATTTTTTTTTTAATTATATAAGTCCTATTTTTGTTCCAAGTTATCCTGACAAAAATCTGGAATAATTTATTTCAGACTAATGAAATAAAACTAGTGGAAAATGAAATGTAAGTGAAATCAAAATCTAACAGAGCAAGCTTAAGAAATGTTGGAATAAATAATATAAAATATTTATAAATAATGACATAAAAATTAATCAAGTGTTAAATTTCTTTCACAGTCACTAAAATGGTATTTAAATCAAGACTAGATAAAATTTTAAAAAATAACCTTGTTCTGGATGAGCAATTGCATTGCTTGCAAGCTGCTTAACAGGGAGCCATTATATATGCATTCATTTTAAAGTGATTTGCTTCCATATTCTAGTTCCATCTTCCTCATTAAATTGCATTAGTTAAAATTATTGAGAGAATTAAAATGTGTTGTCAAAGTGAGGACCAGCAGTGCTTGCTGGAATATGCTTTATTCCCTGTACACTGACCTGAACCTAGAATAATTATAGTGATTAAATTACTTCAGTTAGAGTAGAATCTGAGTTTGGAAACTGTGATTTTGATGTGTAACTTTCCCATTCATATTAAGTGATGCTGATGCTCAGAGAGGCTGAGGGAGCTGGGCTTGTTCAGCCGGGAGAAGAGAAGGCTGCGGAGGGACCTCATTGCAGCCTTCCAGTACCTGAAGGGAGCTTATAAGCAGGAGGGGATTCAACTTTTTAAAAGGGCAGATAATGGCAGGACAAGGGAGAATGGATTAAAACTAAAGGAAGGAAGGTTTAAATTAGATATTAGGGGGAAGTTTTTTTACAGAAAGAGTCCCCCGGCCCTGGAACAGGCTGCCCAGAGAAGTAGTGGATGCCTCGTCCCTGGAAGTGTTCAAGGCCAGGTTGGATGGGGCCCTGGGCAACCTTGTGTAGATCCAGGCCTGGAGGTTGGTAGCCCTGCCTGTGGCAGGGGGGTTGGAGCTCTATGATCCTTGGGGTCCCTTCCAACCCAGACCATTCTATGATTCTATGTGTCTCAGGCAGAGAAGACCAAGTCAGGCAAGATGATCGGTGCTGTTACGTTATGGAAAGTCATTTGTGGTTAATATGCTTTTGAGATGTAGCACAGTCTCATTGAAATATTTTCTACTTTGAGGCCCCCAAACTGCTGGAATTCTGTGCACGTGAATCAGCCAAGGCTTTAAGTTTTATCATTCCCAAGCATCTGGGGAGCAGAGCACTGGAAGGAGGGTTCCCCATGCCCGGAAGGAGTAGTTCAGGACAGGGCTCTTGCCAGCACTGCCACTAACTAGGAGCAGACGAAAATTGCAGTAGGAGAGCTGTGGGGTGAGAAAGGAGAACAGCAGAAGAGCATAGTGGTATTTGGGTATAGATATTGCAGGGGGGGTGGGAAAGCTGCTGTTGGGTTGAGCGGCTTGAAAGCGTCGTGGCTGATGGCAGCTGTAAGGAGTAGTTTTCTTCGCTCCCTTTCACACATCTCCCCAGGTGCCTAGCACTAATTCCAAGGGCTATCACTGCTTTGTGGGAATGGAAGACTGTTTCAGAGACGAATGGCACAGAGCTTACTTGCTTTATCCTAAAGCCAAGCATTTTGTGGATGGCAAGAGACAGTCAGGATTGAGACCTTCATGTATTTCAAGGGCAGTTAAGCGTATATACATTTTATAATGGGTAAGCATCTTGTACTCAGTTATCCAGGAAGCATGACTGTGTATTTATTAAAAAATGCAGGAACCACCCTGCAGCCTGATTTCAAGGCACCTCATGATGCTGGCTTGTATATTGGAGGCCTGAGTCAAATCCATGTTCATTTTTCAAGTTGAGACATCTTTTGTGGGACTCATAATACCTACCTTTGTACTTCCCAGTAATTAGACTCTGTCTGCAGTCAGTAGAAGCAAAGTGAAACCTCTGGATTGCATTCATCTGCTCATAAGATAAAGTGGATTGTTCTCTCGAGCCGCTTGCTTTATTGTATTGATTGCAGGCACCCAGAGGACAAGCTAGCTAACGCTAGTTGAAATGTATTCTACTCACATTATACCACATCCTTGAAAAGAGGATTACACACAACCCTCCGCTGCCTCTGTATCTTACCTTCACATTGTTATGCAAACAGTATTTAAACTGTTTGTGAGGGATCCTGCACCAGTCAGAGCTCTGAGGTAGAACTGCACCAGCTCTTCTATGAAGGGAGCAGCCCAAAGATTCTCAGTCTCCACAGGGTGGGGGGACTTTAGGTTACAAAATCTCAACCAGAACAAAGACCCTCCCATCTGCTTGGTGCAGCATGTTAAGTGAAAAAGATGTAGATTTTTGCAGGCTGGGTCCATTTCCTCCAGTTTTGCTTTCTCTTTTCTACAACTCTAACCCCCAAAGAAAGACCAAAACTACTTTTCTTTCATGATACTTTCCAAAAGGGAACTGAACTCAAGTCAGACTAATCCATTTAACCTGCCTGGAAACTCCAGAACCCCCTGAAAACTGTAGAAGTCACTGTAGAAGTGACAGTGCCTGGACATGCCCCTGAGCCTAACCTTCCTGTTTGCTCCCTACCAGCCCACTGGATGCACCTGCTCACTGGCCCACCCATCCTGGGGTGCAGAAGGCACAGCAGCAAACAAGCATTATTCTCCTCCCAGATGTGAATAAGGGAATAAGATTTCTTGAGAGATTGGGCACACACGCCTGAGAATATTTACCTCACAATTACACTCACTTACATGCTATCTACCAGACACTGCTGACTTGTGTCAAGTGGCCTGATGGGTTTGACAGCCATAGAAAAAGTCACAATTATAACTGGCCTCAGTATGGCATCTTTTTGTTTGTGAGTTCAGCAGAGAAACCAAAGCCACAGGGGTTTGCCTTGTAAAGTCCTTCCAGATTAAAAACAGAGTCAGCCAAAATGGTGTAGAAAACTTTTTTTTGGTGGATTTTAGAATAGAATAGAACAAAACAAAACCTTTAAGGTTCGAAAAGACCACTAAGATCAAGTCCAACCATCAGGCCAATACCACCATTTCAACTAAACCATGTCTGGGAACACCATGTCTACATGTTTTTTGAACACCTCCAGGGATGTTCATGGGCTGTCTGGGCAGCCCATTCCAATGTCTGACCACTCTTTCAGTGAAGAAATTTTTCCTAATATTCAATCTAAACCTTCCCTGATGCAACTCCAACCCATTTCCTCTTGTCCTATTGCTTGTTACTTGGGAGAAAGGACCAACCCCCACCTCACTACAACCTCCTTTCAGGGAGCTGGAGAGAGCAATAAGGACTCCACTCAACCTCCTTTTCTCCAGGTCAAACCACCCCCGTTTCCCCAGCTGCTCCTCATAAGACTTGTGCTCCAAACCCTTCACCAGTTTCTTTGCCCTTCTCTGGACACTCTCCAGCACCTGGATGTCCTTCTTGTAGTGATGTGCCTGATGTCTGATAACAGAGCACATGTAAATCTTTCATATTCCATGGTCAATTGAAATGTGATCAGATCAACATTTTGCTTCTCAAAAGGCAGGAATAATCTGCATAGAGAATGCATGGGGAATTAAAGAAACTTGAGACTGAAATAGCTATAAATGAATGGTGTCCTCATTGGAGTTTGTGTTTAGATTTTCTGTCCTATTGTATGTAAAACCTTTAGCTCCCTGCAGAGGGAGTTCATAGCGTGGAAACAGCTAGCAAACGTTTACTATTAGCAATTGTAAAACCCCAGAATTTTGTAAACAGAAATAGATATTTGAGCATTTAGCAGTTAGAATTCCTTTTTTGGGTAATCTTATCATTCTGTCTGTATTACCTGGTGTCTGAGATTATAAATAACCTCTCATATCATGCAGTCATTAAATAATTATTGCATCATAGCATTTAATACATTTCCAGTAGTAAGTTAAAACGTACAAGGATGTACCATGGATGTAACATCAGTACTAACTGCCTCATAGCTGAAAAAGTCCTTGTGGGGAGCTCCCAGTCTCCTCAGGATATCATGACTGCATGCACACAGCTGGCTCGGGAAGGGGTGGTTTGTGTATCTTTTTGTGGGCTCTTTTTCTGTGTGGTGGTGGGTTTTGTTGTCAGCTGGACCCCCAAAATTTGGAAAGAAAGAAACATGGTTTCATGAGGCAGAGAAGGTTTTAGATTAAGCAGTTTGTAAAATTCGGGTAGGTTAGTCTTTATGTAGACCTTGCATTTTCCATGTGATCAAGTTTCTGATCTCACTCATTGCCTCATCCATGCAGCTGGAGCCATGCCAACAATCCCTGACAGAGATCTGCTGGCTTTGACGTGGGAAAACCAGGAGACTCAGCTGTGGATATCATAGAATCATAGAATGCTTTGGATTGGAAGGGACCTCAAAGATCATCTAGTTCCAACCCCCCTTCAATAGATCAGGTTGCCCAAAGCCCCATCCAGCCTGGCCTTGAACACTGCCACGGAGGGGGCAGCCACAGCTTCTCTGGGCGACCTGTGCCAGGGCCTCATCACCCTCACAGGGAAGAATTTCTTCTTAAGGTGTACTGTAAACCTACCCACTTTCAGCTTGAAGCCATTGCCCCATGTCATATTGTTACATTTCCTGATAAACAGTCTTCCTCCCACTTTCCTGTGGGACCCCTTTAAATACTGGTAGGCCACAATTATGTCTCCCTGGAGCCTTGTCTTCTCCATGATGAACAAGCCCAACTCTCTCAGCCTGTCTTCACAGGGGAGGTGCTCCAGCCCCATGATCAGGTCAAGCACAAATTAGAGCAAAGAACAGCAATGTCAACACAGTTAGCAGCATATCAACTTGCAAATTAGAGATTAAGAAAAATATGTTTTGTGGGAATAAAATTGATGGGAAAGCCCCATACCCTCAACCCACACATTGTTTTGCTGAATACAAAAATTGCTATCAGTTTTATCCAGGGGAAAAAAAAAAAAGCAAACCCAACAAACTAACAAACAGCAGGTTTAGACATATGTATGTATATCTGGCTAGAAGCTTCTGAAAAAAATTCCCCCAAAGCTTGGCTGAAACCTGCCAAAAATTTTTCTAACCACAAGAAAAACATAAACAAGAGTCAGTTTTGCGTGAAGCAGATACTTCAAATGAAAGTGCTAATTGAATCCCCAATCTGATAAACACATTGATGGAAACTTTTAAAGTCTTCTGGTGAGAAGAGGCTCAGGCAAACCACCCTGGTAGTAGCTTCTCCTTGAGCTGTGTTGACCTTGGCTGCACAGTAACACATTGCAAGGAAAAGACATAAGGACTGCAGGCTCCTTACAGGGTGAGAGTGAAAGCATTAAAACACGGAGCCAGACATACTTCACGTTCACAAGATAGGAAGATAAGGGAAGTGTGGAGTCTTATTTCTACCACAGACCATGCAGCAGATTGACTGCCTCCCTGGGTAACAGGGATAACACAAGTCTCAGCTCTTTACTAGAAAGCTTCAGAGGCCACAGAGCAGCTTCTTACATCTTGGTTTTCAGCAGCTACCTAATCATGGTTTAATCATCTGAGGTGCTTGCCAAATTCCTTCTGAGGGACTAAATTAGGGTTTATTTAGGGAGTTTGTTTCTCCCTGGATATAGCTTTTATGAGAGAAACACACATGACTAATTGCGGCATAATAAAATATGGAGACTTAAATTAACCTTTATGAAAAAGCTGAAGAAAATTTTGTATTATTTTGACACAGGAAATCCTGGGCAAGTAAATATAAAACAAGCTAATCTCATTCACTCGCAGAAAGCTGCAGCTGTGGGGCTGATCTTCCAGGAAGCTACTCTATAATCATTTGCTGAGGAGAGCAGGCAGCAAGGTATCTCTGAACACAAAAGTTCCGATGGGCCCACGAGGCTGGAGTTGTCTGGTGAATATACCATTCCTTCTCAGTCGCCTCTACCAGCACTTCCAGTGAGAGCAGGTGGTCCTTGGCTGGGCTCAGCAGATGTGGCCCAATGCAAAGCACAAGGTTGCTGGCAGTCCCCCTCCTGGTTGCAGAATTTTGGCTGATGGTGTGGAGCAGGGAGAGCAACCATTTGAGGAGGAGCAGCAGGTTGGCTGCAGGCAACCGGCTGGCTGCCTTGAGGGAGCAGGAACGTAACGTTAATAAATTAGATGTTGTCAACACAGGTCATACAGGCTTTCCTAAGGCACTTAGAAGCCAGTGGTGGTGGTGTGTGCTTTCCAGGTGTCCTAAGCCAGTTTTCAATGCTCCTGTACTTCAGGAAGGCAGCACAGTGTGGCTTTCCATCTCCAGATTTAACCCAACCCCACCTGAAAGGAAAGCTCCCTCATCATGCCTGGTCTACAGCAGAGGGCCCTGATCTCCTGGGGATGGCTGAAGACCTGCCTGCCCATGGGAAGTTGTGAACAAATCTCTTGGTTTGCTTTGCTCATGTGTGGGGCTTTTGTTTTTGTTATTAAACTGTATCTCAACCCATGAGTTTTCTTACTTTTACCCTTCCGATTCTCTCCGCCATCCCATCGGGGGGTGTTAGTGAATGGCTGTGTGGGATATAGCTCCGGCTGGGATTAAACCACAATAACAACGATAACCCCAGATAGGAAACATGTGTCAGTGTTTGGGAGAAAATGCTTGGAGAAAAATTCCACTCTGAATTTGCAGTCATAATTTTGCATTTGTTGAAGCTCTGCTTGTCCAAAGGTAAGCAGATGCCCCGGCAAGGTCAAAAGAATCAGTCATTAGCTCTTTGACCTGGTCCCTTAAGAAAGAGGCAAAGCAGGGGGGGCTTTGTTCATGTCAGTTGGCAATCCTAAAACTGGTTTGCATTATCTTAATCTTGAATCCATAGGAAGAATTGCTTCCAAGTAGCTTTAGGTATGAAGATGTGGGCACTTTTTAAAAAGGTCATGTTTCCCCTGAGGTAACTGAGGGGGGGGAAGAAAAGATAAAGAAAAAACAAAAAAGAAAGCAAAGCACAAAGCCGCCTGTGCAGAAGGGGTGTAGCCTGGTGCCTTTGTATTTCTTCTGCATGCTGCCCACTAGAGAGCAAAGCAATCCAGGCTGGCTCTGTGCACAGGCACAGAACCAGGATGCCCAGGCAGGTGTTTCACGGAAAAGCGGGATGCGTGTCCTGGAATGAGCACAGCTCCAGCCAGCTCTGTGGCTCTGCAGGAGGGAGCGTGCTCTGCCTCTCAACCTGGGTTGCCAGAAAGGAACAGCACTGGGAGGGGAAGCTGCTGCTCAGGGTTTGGAAATGGCTGTTTGCAGTTAGCTGTGCTGGGGTTACCTCTTGAGGCCTGCAAAGGGGCCGTGTAAATCTGCAAACTTGCAGGTCTCAGGTTGTCACATCTTTTTAAAAGGGACCAAAGCAAACCCACAGTCACTGCCAGCAAGAAGTCTCTCTTCTGAGCTATGAACAACTCATTTTTACATTGCACACCTCTTCCCGCCTCTCTGATCCTCTAAGTCTTTTATGACTCTATTGTTGTAGGTGCAGATGTATTTTTACCAGTGGGCAGCTGAGCTGTGACTCCTGGGCTACCAAGGTTGCAATGTGTTCCCAGCACCTTCGTGGTAAAGGTGGGGGGAGTCGAAGTGAGATACACTCAACTGATCTAGGATTAATTTCCAGTGCATTGAACTCTGCAGGCACATGGACTTTGAAATCCCATCTCTTTGGTGGGATCTTGAAGCACACTGAAGTGCTTTTTTGATTAGCAAAGAGTGTAAACTTTTGCTTTCTGGTTAGAGACAATGGAAATGTGGACCTGCATGTGACAAGGAGGAGAAAATGCTGTTAATAATTCTCTGAGAAGCAGAACTTTGAAGCCTAGGGTTTTGTGCATTAGAGCCTCATTTACCTTGCATTTCAGATTTGCTCATCATGTGAAAAGGAAAAGATTATTTCTGTATAGATGCTAATTTATTTGCATTTAATAAACAGCATGAAATCCTGCTACACTAATGATAATTTTTCCAAGCTAATGAAAATTAAAACCAAAAGTTTGCCTGATAAAATAACTCTAAACTTCACTTATTGTAATAAAAACCAGTAATTGTTTCAGTTTTATACATTTGTATATATAGCACTCGCAGAATTGCTGACTGCCATATGCTGGCATCCAAAACACAACAGACTTATCTTGAAGACTTTATGGAAATGTAATATTTTTAATAGGGTATTTCTTTAAAATAAACCACCAGTCAGCATGAAAATCAGCTTTTACAAGTTAGAGCAGTCCTTCCTGCATTAGCCAGAAGGTCTCCAGAGAAGGTGGAGAAGATAAATCAGCCAGCATCTTCACCCAGCACCCTATGAAGTAACTGGTGTGCAAAAAATGAAGCTTGACTTTCCTGACTGGTGTCATACAACAGGGCTTGGCTGCTTTTTCACTGCCAGTAACCATACTTGATCACACAGCTGCAAAGGCTGTGGTCATACCTAAACTGTGTATTTTCCTACATGTACCTACATCAAATTGTTATAAGGGTTACCAAAATTATCTTCTTAAAAAGTACCAATGGACTTATTCAAGTCCTTTCAAAGTGTTGCCTTCCTCAGAAGCACCGGTGTTGGGTCAATGACAGCACACATTGGTTATTGGGGAACAGAGATACTGTATAGAGACAGGCCCCAATTATCTCCCACAACTTCCCATTACCCCAGGCTCAGCTTTCACATGACAAGAAAGTCCACGTTTGTGTCTGGATACCGATCATGATGTTGCCTTCTTCTTGCAACGTAACTTGCTGAGGCTTTGTTTTGAGGCACAAAATATGCCAAAGGATTGATGGGAAAAAGAAGATGGAAAAAGCCAGGTTCAGTGGTGCCCAGAAACCCTTGCCAAATGTTCGTGGCATATGCTAAGATAAAATACGTGCACACTTCCCTATCTCAGTGCTTTCTCACCCTGTCCTTGTAGGTGCTGATTTATTTTTACCAGAGGGTGTGTGAGCTGTGATTCCTGAGCTACAAGGGGTGTAATTCTTAGCTGGCATCTTGGAGGCGAGGGGAGAAGAGGAGAGAAGAGAAGAAGCACTGATGACCTGCTGCTTTTTCCAACAGATTTCATATGTGCACGAGTGAGCCAGAGCAAAAAAGGACCCTCCAGGGCCCCTGCACACCAAAAACCTTGGCAAGTCCATGGCAGTTCAGCTTGATGCAATCCCTTTCCCCAGAATGAAAATGATCAGTCTCTTCTCTGCTTTACTGATGATCCTGCCCTCCATCAAACCTCCATCCAGTTCTCTCGTGCTTTCCCATGCCAAAATCCTGGTAGTCACTGCATCACTCTCCTAAGCTCTCCTGAAAGCTAATTTCTTATGTGATGCTACAAAGAAATCAATACTGATGGACTGCTACTGCTGATTTGTCAGGTACTAAAGCATGGCATTCTTACTTCCTGGCTCTGTAAGCAACTGAGTTTTCAGTTTCAGAGCTTGACTTAAATTTAAAAATAAAAAATAAAAATTGAAGTTAAGTGGAACCAAGCCTCTTAAGGTGTTCTCACCAAAGCCAAAAGAAAATTTCTCTCTGAAAAAGGCTTATCAGGTCTTTTCAGGAGGACAGAGATAACAGGGTCTCCTGTTTCCTTAGATTATCTTGGTGTCTAAGGAAAAGGAATTTTAAACAAAGTATTTCAGAATTTTTAAAAAGTGAGAGAAATTCAAAACGTCAAATGAAAACATTTTAGCTTGTTCTGAAATTACGTTTTAGTTCTTGTGAGGCCAAGCTGATCTGATAAATTAAAAATAAATGTGTTCTAAATCATTCTTTCCACACACTTTTCAGTGTGAAAAAGTGCTCTATGGGATATTTGAGTCAGCTGGAGTTCATTGGTGTGTTTTCTGTTATCCATCATTCATCTGTTACCTTTGTTATCTCTTTGAAGGAGAGCCCTCTGTACATGGTTAGATACCAGCTAGAAAGATGGGGAATTGTTCTCTTACTGCAGCTTGTGTGACTACCTTAAAGAAACAAAGGGCTGGGATTTCCAACCCAGTTAGGTTAGAAGTGCTCACCTCTTTCAGGTCCGAATTTTAACTGCTGGTTTAGTTTAGATTGCTGAATTGCTACAGTTCCCCATGCTGCATTGCTGAATTTCTCCTCACTCCCTGACAAGGCCCTGTGAGAGGCAGCAGTTCTTCCTCCCGCCCAAGTCACTGCAAGAATTTCTGAGCATCTCCAAAGAAAAGTCATGTCACAAGAGTTTTGTACCTATCCCACCAGGGGAAGCAAGAAGCCAAGAGACACGATGTGGATGATGAATGGATGTGTGGATGTGTGGATGATGAATGTTTTTGTAAAGTTTGTCCAAAGGCACTTTGGATGGTACTAACCTCAATTTACTGCATTACAGTAACACTTTTTCCTTCTTATATATTAATTTTTAGATTCATTCCTAATTCCTGTTGTTTGTCTGATTTTTCAGATCTGGTAACATCTCTTTGCCCATCTGGAGGTGGACTGCCTGAGTCCCAGTTATCCTTCACTTTCTGTAGTCATTTGCAATGATGATGTATGCCCCTGAGCTTTGCTCAGTTTATAATGGCACAAGTGTGTTTCACATCTGTTGTCCAGATGTCTTGCAATTCTCATTCCCTCTTCTGAGTGACTAAGGTCAGGTCTAATAAAGACATCTATGGCTTTGCTTGTAGTGTTGGTGAGGAAACTCCATCTCATTTGTCACACATGAAGTTCCCTGCCTGATTTCCATGTGCACAGTCTCTGGGAGCGAGTATCCTTTACTTGGCAGTGGTGAAGGGCTGCTACTCAGGGTGATAAAGCCATATGTGCCTGGGACCTTGAATGGGCTGCTCACAAATTATGTACCTGTAACAAGCTATTCCAACAAGTTTTGATAGCTTGTGGTTGAGCCTGCACCTCTGCCCCCATGTCTTGTGTATAAGGCTTGTAAAAAACTCAGAATGTGCTTAGTCCTGGAAAATAAAAAAAAAAAGTGTCTGGGGAGACACACTAGTACTGCTGCATCTCTACCTTCCCGTTCTTCCATTAGGGAAAGCTTGTCCTGTGAGAGGCAACTAGAGAAAAGCTGAATTATTGTACCTAGCAGGGGGGCAGAAAGGTGTCCTCCCTGTAGAAAACCCTGCTGGTTTGCATATATACTCCTCAGAGCAGGAACTGCAACATGACTTTTCCACTGTCATCCAGCAGAAGTCACTATCTCCCCATTTTTGTGTTGGGTATTTTTTTTCCCTCTGGAGACAATGAATATTTAATTGGGTGTATCCAAGGGAAGAGCTCCAAAAGAAGAAAATAAGAGAAACCGGTTTCCAGACTGTCTAACCTGCTGACAAGGCCACTTTCCTGGGAGATGGATAAGCCAAGTTCATGTTCTGATTCTGAGTCGTGCAGGAGAGATTTGGATGGATAAGCATGACTGGACTGGAAGAAGAGCAAAATAACTGCAGGAGATAATATATTAACAGATAACTTTCAGGAATTGTGTTGAGGGAGGTTTTGACAACTAAAATCTTTTGCATTAGTCAGTGATGGATGATAACTCTTCAGGAAAAATAAAAGATTTCCCCAGTAGTGCTGGGGAAAAAAAATAAGTCCTATGTTTAACATAACCTGTGTGTGTAGTGTGACATCTTTGGTTATCCTAGGAACTTAAATTTTGGGAAAAAATCAATATATTTGAAGTGGGAGGTAGAAGCATAGTTTTCTTCTCCAGAATCCCCCAGGGAATATTTGAGATAAAACTTCTTCAGTCAAAAAGCAAGGTATTTGATATTTAATTAAGTGCAAAACCCACGTGGTAAATAATCTTCCAAGTCTGATCTGAAATGGCTGGTTATCCCAATCAAAATAAAGCACGTAGCTATACAGGACTTTGAGAATGGTATTAGCTGAAGGCAGTTCTAAACTCTTAATTTGATTCTTGTCAGGAAAATTACAAGTGAGCAATATTTTAAAATGGAACAAATGTGGTGGTCAAAGTTTAATTAGAAATTATGTACCTGCTCATTTTTTAATGGAAGCTACCAAAATGTTATAGCACTGCAAAGGAAAAAAACCCAAACCAAAAACTGATAAGCCTCAGAAAATTTGACCTAAGTAGAATGGCTTTCCTGCATGCACATATTTAATCTCAGATCTAGCCAGAGCACCTGCCACTCATCCTGGAGTGAATCAGTGTGTCAGCATCATGGAAACAAACCTAAAGGGAGGGAGAAGACATCATCCCTGTATCTCATGTTGAGCAACATATACTCCCCTGGATTCACAGCGTGATTCCACAGAAATATTCATCAAACCTTTCTTAAAAAGAAGAGTTGTTTTTAGGTTTGGGTATATGACCAAATTATAAAGGTAACTTTGGCAATTTTTCCTTTATTCTGGGATTTTAGCACTTAATAATGATGAGAATAACCACAATGGTTTAAATCAGAGAGGCATTTAAGCTACCTTTTGGACCCCTCAGCGATGATAATGAGTTCCCAGTGACAAGAAGGAACAGGACAAGCTCATATGGCTTTTCTCCCAGCGCTCTTCCAGCATCTGGGATTTTTGAGCTCGGGAAATTTCTGTGAGCATTCTGTGATTTTTCTATTTAGGAACTGGCTATGGTTCTCTGTTAAGAGTTTGTGTCCAGTCTCTACTCATATCCAGATAAGCTTCTCACCTCCTCAGCATCCCCTCTGTAGGAGTGCCACAGGCCTGCTATGCACAGTGGGACTAATAACCTTCTTTTGATGGTTTCAAATCTGGCTTTCCCTGGCTTTCTTTTTAAAAATGGAATATGGCCTCTGCCTTATTGAAAGAACTTCTGGTGGTGGTGGCCCCAAAATTAGGGAGGCCTGGCTTGTTTGGAATATTTACCTTTGTTTTATTAGGAATTGGTTTCCATTAGAATGGTTCCTTCCTTCAGACTTAGGGTTATTTCAGAATACTATGTCACATTTTGCCATTGGACTTGACCTGATTTCTTCCAAACATCATTTGACAGAAGAAACAGGGGCATACTACATAATTCATTAGATACCAGAAGTGCATTAAAAATGTATTTGACAAGAACTAATCCCACCAGGAAATCAAATAACAGCTTATTTCCTCAAAGTAGTCTTGATGGAGCAGGCTTGTATTTAAACATTTGAGACTTTCTTTATATTAATTGGGAGGGAAAAATAATTCTTCACACTGCTTATGTTGGTTTTTTTTTTTTAAAAAAAAAGATACCCCTTCCCCCAAAATAACCCACCAAAAACATAGAACACATCAAGGTCAGTTGGATAGTAGGAGCTTAATGAATCCAAAGAAACAGTGCTGTGCTCAAACCTAAAACACATGTACCTTCAGGCAGCAGCCTAAAGAAAAACTAGTTTATTGAATTATTTAGTGAACATAACAGAACCTGGACAAACCCTGTTTTCATCTGCTCAGTTCCAGATAAATGGGATGTGTAGGTAATGTGTGCTTGCAGGCGAGTTCTTGCCCTCCTACAGAAAGAGACCATACAGAGAGGCTGGTGATGTGGCCATTGCCCCTGGTGCTTGTGGTTTTTATGGGTGAGCTTTCTAAGGACAGAGGGTTTTCTTTGAGTTCCTACACTGGAACAACATTGCCTTATGTCAGGATATTTATAGCAATCTGCTGTATGCTTTCAGCAAAACTGTCAAGAGATCTCCAGAACCCATTTTAACATTAGCCAAACATAAACTATTGATTGCCAGGCTGTTTAGATCTCTTTCCTTTACCTCTTTGGATTTGACATGAAACAAGCTGCTGCATAAGATCTGGAATAGAGTCACATGGAAATTTTCAGAGGAAGCATTTATTTTTTTCTTTTTTCCTTTTTTTTTTTCCCCCCTCAGGAAAAGGCAGTATGGAAAAAATCAAAACATCCTGTAGAACTCTGTCAGTTTGTGGATCAGTTCTGCAGAAACTAAGATAATTTTCCAAGGGAAAATTTCCCTTTCTACCTGATGTGCTCCCCTCTAGGCTATCTAAAAGGCAGCTGCCAAGCCCAGAGCCTGCCAACCTGGCCCAAGGCCCTCTGTATTTCTTACAGTGCAATGTGATGTCTTCTGTAGGTGAGAAAGGAAGGAGGTCATGCAACAAAGATAACCTCATCTCTTTCAGATTAAGTGTGAAATACACTTGTGGTTTTTTTTCCTATGGTATTTGGAAATGTTCAGAGGATTTTGACCTATTAAGCTTGTTCTTTAATATGGGGAGTATGTATGTGGGGGAGATGGGAAGTGAAGAAGAACAGGGAAGGGATTCTTTAGGTCTTGACAATCTGAAATTCTTAATGGATAAGTGCTTTTTTTCCTGTCTAAAAAGTGTCTCCTGTAGTGCATGGCAATCTCTAGGAACAATCTTCTCAGATCAATGGCCTACCTAGGACAAAGTACATTTTCAAATCCTAAACCAGATATTTAATTAGAAGGCATTTCCTTTTCAGTTGCCTTCATGCATCCCATCAATACTCAGAACATTTCATCAATAATTCCTTTTCTAATCAGTCTGAGAAGTGAATACATTTCCAAAGAGTTCTTTTGCCAATTAGGCAAATGAAATGACCAGAGCTGCAAAAGTGCCTAGCCCTAAAACTTACCTATTAAGAACGATGGTAGCTGCTGTGTACAGCAAAATGAAACCTCTGCTGGTCACCTGCATAGAAAATGATTCATCCTTACTAGCTACAATTAACTTGGGAGAAGACATAGGTTCCATTACATGGAAAAAAAGAAAAAAAAAGCAAAATAAAAGAAACAAAACACCATCTAGATTTCAGTTTTTCCTAGGCATGTCATTTACTGAGCAGCATAAATTGGAATACAAATTTGAAGTAAAAAAAAAACAACAGACCAATATACAAAGAGCACAAAGTGGAATACAGTTCTATCTAATTTATCTAACTCTATATAAATTTAAATACCTGTATGCCAATTTTAATACATTTTAATCAGAGAAAACCCATAAATAATCAAAACTGCTCAGTATGAGTATCATTTGAGGCTTTTGTTTGCAACATCTTTATTAAATGAGATAATACCAAGGAATTTTTGAGGGATTCATCGAGTGTTGAGCCATTTTTTTCCATGAGAAATTTTCCCACGATCAGATTTCCACTGAAATTTGTTGGTTTCCTATCAAAAAGGCTTATTCATTTGTTTTCCACTACCAAGACTAATTATTCAGTGTAAGATAAGAGATCTGAATGTCTTGCTTTGTAAGAGGCATGTTTCTCAGATCTATTAAAAATGCTGTTTAGCTCCCAACCAGATGCCACATTTCACTTGCCATTTGCAAATCTTTTATTCTTAATGACATAAATTAATCAGTAGAAGTGAAGAACTACTGTTTGTGGGCATTTTATTTTTTTCAGCAATTGAACCTGTTTCTGTTCATTTTCCTAATAAAATGTGTATATTCTGCTCCAGAGATGCACTTCTGAGCTCGTAAATTGGTGGTTGTAACTCTACATCATGTTACTGAAGTCAGCAAAGAATATGACCTGTGTTGGTTTCTTTTGCAAGAAAAAAAAAAGGATATCTATGGATTTGAGGCAAAGGGCATTAAGAAGTTGCTGATTTAGCATTACTATAGAATCAAGCTTAGTAGAACATAAATTTTCAAATTAACTACATTTATTGGCTGTAGTTTCACATTTTAATGTGAACTATATTATCAAGATATATTCATAACTCATTTTATTGAATTATATATTGAAGATTCAAATAACATTAACCAAATTCTATCTTGGCCCCCCATCCCTATTTGGTAAGTCTGGGTCTTCAGGGTCACCTTAGTAATAGATTGTATCTTGACTTATGGTTCCAGTCATGCAAATAATCAGAATGAGAAGTGATACTGAAACTATTAGAAAAAAATGAAACTGTTGAAGTGTTCACAGAAATATATTCTTTGATATATTACCTGGTGATCTCAACAGTGTTAAATATTCAGCTTGGTGTTCTCAGCAAACTTGCTGAGGGTGCAAGTGATCCCACTGTCTATATCTCTGACAAAGATGTTAAATAGTGCTAGTCCCAATACCAACTCCTGTGGAACGCCAATACTTATTGGTCTTAATTTTGTCTTAGAGCCATTTACCACAACTCTTTGTGTGTGGTTGTCCAGCCCATTCCTTATCCACCAAGAAGTCCATCTGTCAAATCCATGTGTTTCCAATTTAGAGACAAGATATCATGCAGGACAGTAACAAATGCTTTGCAAGCTTTTTTCAGTGTGCATCAAGGCTGAGTTAAGGTGCTTTATAAGTAAATGGAATCACAGAATGGCTGAGGTTGAAAGAGGCTTCTGGAGGTCATGTAGTTGAACTTCCCACTTCAAGCAGTGTCACCTAGAGCAGTCTGCCCATGACCACGTCCAGTCTGGCTTGGAACACCTCCAAGGATGGAGATCTAATAATTTCTTTGGGTAACGTATGCTGGTGCTCATCCACCCTTATGGTAAAAAATATTTTCTTGAGTACAGATGGAATATCTTGCATTTTAATTTGTGTCCATTAACTCTTGTCCTGTCAGCAGGCACTACTGAGAGGAGTCTGGATCCTTCGTCTTCATTCACTGCCATCAGGTATTTCTACACATTGGTAAGATGCCCCTGAGTCTTCTGTTCCCATAGCTGAAGAATCCCTGCTCTCACAGCCTCTCATATAGAAAAATGAAGGAAAATATCAGCCTGTCCTGTGTGAGACATTATTATTGATTTAGTTTTCCTTAAAAGCTGTGCAATTTCAGTTTGGTGTGTGAGTGCCAGACTAAATCATTAATAAAGTGTTAATTTGGCAGTTCTTGTCATGAAGTTAATTAGAGCACTACATTGTACATCTGGAGATTTCACACCTGTGTCACCCAGGCTAGATGCTTAATACTCAGCACAGCAATGGCAGAGCGATGCCACAGTTACTGCTTGAGGTACATGTGCACTGACAACTCACGCTGTCCCCTGAGGTTTTGGATCTCTTGGGCTGTATTGTCAAAAAAGCCATTGCCAAGGGTACACAGACGGCGCAAGGAACAACTGTTGGAAGAATCTGCCATGGCCTTACTCTTGGTAGAAAGGGAGGTATAGTGAGAGCTATATAAGGTGAGATATCACTTATCACTAGTGTGGAAACTGAAGGGAGAAGGTGCTAACATCTATCATCCACCACTAAGGTAAGCTGTCACTGAAAGTCTACATTGCTCTGCTTCGTCAAAGAAAACTCTTTATCCACAATTTCTCAACACAGTAGTCAGAAGTGATATTGCACTATCACAAATCATACCTTGATTTGTGAATCATCCTTGCTGGGCAATGGGTAATTCTGTCTGTGCTGCTCAGCTTTTAGAGGACATTATTTCCCAAAAGATTCTTTCTCAGTTCATAATTCTTTTGCACTAATTTTAAGTACTGTTTTCCCCCATAAATGATGACGTATCTAATTAAATTGCACCACTAGTGTTCATGAAACTACTACAATTAACAGAAGTGTCTTCCAACTACATCATGATACCCCACTTCACTTGACAAATGTACTGTTTTCCTCTGCTCCATCTTTGTTTATTCTGACTCATGTCTTTAAAGGCTATGGGCCCGACATTCCCTGGCCTTGTGTTTTGTAAAGAAATGTGACCCCTGCAATATATTATGTGTGTATTCCTAAAAATCTGATCTCTCTGAACTTGTAGAAGGTACGTGGTTGTCCAAATTGTTCATGAGCCTGATCATTGTTAGTGTTGTTTGTGGCACGAAACACAAAACTGCGCTGATTACTGTACAAACACCAAACAGAAAGAGGATGGGTGACTCCAAACCTCTGTAAATCACAAAGTACCAACCTCCTTTTATCCTAGGGAAGTTAACCCTCCAAGCATGGGTTTCTGTGCCCTTGTTTCTCACTATGGCTGCAATAAAATGTTTTTCAGTAGCTTTTTAGTACGTGTTAAATGTTTTACTCACTACAAGCTTCACTCTTAGTTGGCTGAAGAGAAGCAATTAATGGATAACTGTATTTTACCTGGGTAAGTCAACTAGTGTCATTCTTTTGTGTCTTCTCCAAAATGACAAAATATTTGACCTTTATTTTCCAGGTTGTGAACTGTGGCATGGAGACATGATGCCCCAGCTCCTTGAGGGAATTTATTTCAGGGGAACTGTGGATTTCAGTGATTTTCCCAGCCTGTGGGAAGCAGCAAATGGCAGCTTCCCAAAGTCTAGGTTAATAATGTCCTACCAAAGATAGTCTACTTCCTTCATCCACTGGCATTTTTCAAGGAAATAAAATGCTAATGAATAAAACTGCCATAGCTCAGACCAGGAAGAAAGATCTTTCCATCAAATGAAAGGAATGTCTCTCTACAGGGGCCTGCCAACTAATCTATGGTGGAAGAATAGTTTTTCATGTGCTAAACTATTTTCTCACTACTCTTATTTTAAGAAAAGTAACATAATGAGGATTTATTTGGGATGATCAATATAATTTTCTTAAAGCCAGACAAAACAAAGGAAATCTGGTATTTGTTTTATTTCTACTTTAGAACTGCATCTGACAGCTTGACATGAGAGCAGACATGTATGAGTATAGCTCACTCATCAATGTAATGTATTCATCTTAAAGGATCACAAAACAATTTTATTCTCCAAATTATCAAATGCAGTCTAATTGGCGAGGGTGGATCCTGTGTCTGAAATCAGTTTGAAGATGCTATTTTTGTAGCAGGGCAGTATTTTTTTCTGGAATCTACTTTAAATGGTTCTTTATTAGTTAGCTCTGTTGGCTTTTTTCCAGGTTGCTTAATAAATCTCTGAAAACTCTGAATCCTCAAATGCTGTCTCCTGCTGTATGTGCCCCTCTGCTCTGCTCTCGTGAGACCCCACCTGGAGTATTACATCCAGCTCTGGGGTCCCCAGCACAGGAAAGACACAGAGCTGTTGGAGTGAGTCCAGAGGAGGGCCATGAATATGATCGTGGGGCTGGAGCATCTCTCCTATGAAGACATGCTGGGATAGTTGTGCTTGTTCAGCCTGGAGAAGAGAAGGCTCTGGGATGACCTAATTGCAGCATGCCAATACTTAAAGAGGTCCTACAGGAAAATGTAAGAAGGACTGTTCACCAGGGAGTGTAGTGCTAGGACAAGGGGTAATGGCTTCAAGCTGAAAGAGGGTAGGCTTACATTAGATGTTAGGAAGAAATTCTTTATTATGAAGGTGGTGAGGCCCTGGCACAGGCTGCGCAGAGAAGCTGTGGAAGCTTCATCCCTGGAGGCATTTAAGGCCAGGTTAGATGGGACTTTAGGCAACCTGGTCTACTGAGGGTGTCCCTGCCCATGGCAAAGGGGTTGGAACTAGGTGATCTTTGAGGTCCTTTCCAACCTAAACCAATCTAGGGGAAAATCCTGCCTGACCAACATAGTGGCTTTCTATGATGGGGTGACAACATCAGTGGACAAAGGAAAAGCAATGGATGTAATCTATCTGGACTTCTGTAAAGCCTTTGACACAGTCCCACACAACATTGTTCTCTCTAAACTGGAGTGATATGGCTTTGATGAGTGGACTGTTTGGTGGATAAGGAATTGGTTGGATGGTCACACCCAGAGAGTAGTCATCAATGGCTCCAAGTCCAGATGGAGAGATGTGACAAGTGATGTCCCTCAGGGGTCCGTACTGGGACTGGTATTATTTAATATCTTCATCAATGACATCAGTGATGAGGTTCAATNGGCTTGCTATGATGGGGTGACAACATCAGTGGACAAAGGAAAAGCAATGGATGTAATCTATCTGGACTTCTGTAAAGCCTTTGACACAGTCCCACACAACATTGTTCTCTCTAAACTGGAGTGATATGGCTTTGATGAGTGGACTGTTTGGTGGATAAGGAATTGGTTGGATGGTCACACCCAGAGAGTAGTCATCAATGGCTCCAAGTCCAGATGGAGAGATGTGACAAGTGATGTCCCTCAGGGGTCCGTACTGGGACTGGTATTATTTAATATCTTCATCAATGACATCAGTGATGAGGTTCAATGCACCCTCAGCAAGTTGTGGATGACACCAAGCTGAGTGGTGCAGTTGACATGCCAAAAGGATGGGATGTCATCCAGAGGGACCTGGACAAGCTGGAGAATTGGGCCCATGTGAACCACATGAGGTTCAACAAGGATAATTGCAAGGTCCTGCACCTGGGTCAGGGCAATTCTCATCATCAATACAAGTTGGGAGATGAAGCGATAGAGAGCAGCCCTGCAGAGAAAGACTTGGGGGTGATGGTGGATGTCAGCTCATGTCAGCTCAACATGAGCCAACAATGTACGCTCACAGCCTGGAAGGCCAAGGGTATCCTGGGCTGCACCAAAAGGATTGTGGCCAGAAGGTTGAGGGAGGTGATTCTGCCCCTCTATTCTGCTCTTGTGAGATCCCACCTGGAGTGCTGTGTCCAGTTCTGGAGTATCCAACATAAGAAGGACATGGACCTGTTAGAATGGATCCAGAGAGTGTCCATGAAGATGATTGGAGGGCTGGAGCACCTCTCCTATGCAAACAGGCTGTGAGAGTTGGGCTTGTTCAGCCTGCAGAAGAGAAGGCTCAGGGAAGACTTTATAAAAGCCTTCCAGTATCTGAAGGGGGCCTACAAGGAAGCTGCAAAGGGACTTTTTAGAAGGGCATGTAGTGATAGGATGAGGGGGAATGGTTTTAAATTGGAAGGGGGTAGATTTAGATTGGATATTAGGAAGAAATTCTTCACTACGAGGGTGGTGAGACATTGGAACAGGTTGCCCAGGGAGGTGGTGGCTGCTCTCTCCCTGGAAGTGTTCAAGGCCAGGTTGGATGGGACCTTGAGTGAGTCTAGTGAGAGGTATCCCTGCCCATGGCAGGGGGGTTGGAACTTCAGGATCTTTAAGGTCCCAACCCTAACCATTCTGATTCCATGGCAATGAATTCTGAAAAGCAATACAGCTTGAGTGACATTTGAGCAAGTGACTGCCCCAGAAAAATAAAATAGTGCTTTATGAGTGTATCTCAGGATCTTGTAGGGTATTTAGGTAGGCTTTCGAAAGTAGTGAGTGAAAGTGACCCACTGGGTTGCTAGGGTGGCTCTGGGAGTGGTGCATAGTGACCCTTACCATGAGTTTGATCAGATTAAGGACTGTGTGATCTGACATTAAATCAGAGCATTCACACACACGTGAGAAATGAGAACAGCCTTTATGAACTTGGTGAGATAACTCATGCAGTGATAATTAATGCCTTTTAACTTGGGATCACAACATTCAAAATCCTGTGAGCCCAGTGACAAAAATGCAATTTTCCTCATCCCTTCCCTGATATGCACCAGAAGAAAAATACTGGGCGTAAACATTAAGGCAGAGGAAGGTCCAGAGAAATGCTGTAGTGTCAGGAATACATTAAAAGCAACTTTGACATTTTGACAAATGGATAAAGTTCACTGATTGTATTTTGCTGAAATCTCTTAAGTTTTTCATGCTCCAAATGTCAGATTCAGTAGGTTTCTAAAAAGCTAAAAAGAATAAGCTGTGAGCTTCAGATTCTCTCTTCATCATATGTTTGCTTAAGGTCTTTTTCTCAGTTGATCTCAGCTAAGGTTACTGGTTTCTTGTTTCAGCTGGATTTATTCTTGTGGGGGGTCTTTATCTAGTTCTGCATTATAATACAAAACATTTTAGGGTTTTTTGTTGGATTTTGATTGTTGGGGGGTTTTTTTAAACAGATTTGTTGAGGGTATCTTACCCCTGTGACATCAGGCTTTTTTTCCTGATCCCTCAACACCATATCACCTCCTCCAGGCACCACTGCCTGCCTGGGGCAGGACAATAATAGTTTCATAAAATACCAGGTTGGAAGGGACCACAAGCATCATCTGGTCCCACCTTTCTGGGAAAAAGTTCTGTCTGGACAAAAGCACTGTCTAGACAAGGTGGCCCAACACTCTGTCTAGCTGAATCTTGAAAGTGTCTAATGTTGGGCAATCCACCACTATCTTGGGGCTGATTGTTCTCATTGCAAAAAAAATCCCTCTTGTTTTGGAATCTCCCCAGAAATAACCATTTTTTCTTGTCTTTTCCATGTGACTCCTTGTAAAAGAGGAGTTTTCATCTTCTTTGTGGCCACTCTTTAAGTTCTGGAACATGGTGATGAGGTCTCCCTTAAGCCTTCTTTTCTCAAGACTGAAGAAAACCAGCTCTCTCAGTCTTTCCTCATAAGAACGCTTTCCAGTCCTCTGATCATCCCCATGGCCCTTCTCTGGACCCTCTCCAGCCTGTCCACATCTCTTTTTTTTTTTTAGTGTGGACCAAAACTGAGTTCAGTATTCCACATGTCACCTGACAAGTGCTAAGTAGAGTGAGGTAATGACTGCTTTATCTCTGCTGGTGATGCCCTTGTTGATGCAACCCAGCACTCTGTTGGGTTTCTTTGATGCGGCAGCACACTGTTCACTCATATTGAGCTGCTTGTCCACCAGGACCCCCGGGTCCATTTCCACAGAGCTGATCTCCAGTCAGGTGGATCCCAGCCTGTATTGTACTCCTGGATTATATTTTCCCAGGTGGAAGACCTTACCCTTGTTCTTGTTGAACTTCATAAGGTTCTTGTTAGCCCACTCTTCCAGCCCATCTAGGTCTTCCTGCAGGGTGTCTCTCCCTTCCAAAGTGTCTACTTCCCCATTCAGTTTGCTATAATCCAGAGAATTCATCAGGGTCCACTTGATCCCATAATCTAGATAATTTATAAAGATATTAAACAGTATTGAACCCATTATTAATCGCTGGGGAACCCCACTAGTGACAGCTTGCCTGGCTGGAAAAAAACCCAAACCAACTATTTACCATCACTCTCTCACTTTGTTGCACGGTTCCAGCCACCTTACTCCCTACCACCAGCCTCCCCAGATCACAGCACTGTCATAGCTGCCTCGGTGGGAAGGGATCCACATAGCTGTATACAAATGAGAGGAGTCAGAGATGCTGGGAGTGCATAAAATGGGAAATATTTAGACAAATTAATGAACAGTTGCTACGACTGAGTCACCAAAGTATGCATACTGTCATGGGGTAGGATTTGAATTCCACTGGGGAAATGGCTGTTTCAAGTGAAAATCTTTAATCTTTTGCAATGCCACCCCTTAAATAGCCTTATGTTTTCCTTCAGTGGCCTGGTCGTCTCATCTGGCCGCTGTTCAAGAATCTGATGCCTTCCTGCAGGAGATGGCCCAGCCACTGCTTGGGGCTTTACAGGAGCCTGTAGCAGGCTGTGAGGCCACCAGCAGAATTGTGGGAACGCTGGGGCTACACCAAGTGCTCTGGAAAACTGGGCTCATGAAGAAAGTTGTGCAGAGCCATCAGGCCTGGTCCAGAGCTTCCTGAAGTCAGTGGGAGTCACTCCACACAACCTGCCTGGCCACACACCCTTGGGGGATACAGGTCCCAGTGGGTTACCTGTAGAGACAACCCCACCTTCATGGAGCTCAGGGCACGACCGACTGTTTTTCTTCTGTTGTTATTACATTTTAGTGGAATGAAGCCAGAGAGAAACAAATAGTCTGTCTGGATTTTTTTTATAGGCCTGTGACAGTACTTTCTGAATGGCAATCCTCTCCCTATGCATGGACAAAGGACATTGGTACTAGCTGCAATTTGGTTTCCCATACAGTAGATGGAGTTTTCTATTTTTAAATGCAACAACATTCTGTCAGAGAAAGGAGAGATGGCATAAACCCAACAAAAACACCAGAGCCAAGAACCCATGAACATAGGAATGTTGCCTTCTGGATCCAAATGCTGGAGAGTTCTGGCAGGCCCATCTATTGTAGAAACAGATGTAATTAATAATTGACTCAAGATAGCTGCCTCATCCTAGATAAAATGCTTGAAGATTAATCACAAGGTTCTGAATCACTTTTATTTATTAGGGTTTTTTTTTTACCTTACCTTACCTCCTGTGAGATTTCTGCCACATATGGGATGAATGTTAGGACTGTGATATGCAAAGACACAACATGAAGAAATTTCACTGCCACCGTGAAGTGTTCGGTGATGGGGCTCGTAGTGATGAAGGGTCCAAGGGACACAACAAGAAGTCTGTACACAAAAAATGTCTGTTCTTGGATAGATTTGTAGGGGGGAACCAAGAGGTAAATAATTATCTTATGTGATCCAGTATATGAATCAATAATAGTGCTACTAATTGGTCCCAGGCTTCACAGAGGCTCAAACCTCTCAGTTCATGACTCAGATCTATCTCATTTCCCTACAGGTTTCAGTCAAATAAGTATTATCTGAAGTCACATGAAGCAGTGTTGTGAGCTAGTAGACAGCTCTTCATCCATGGCTGAACATCAAAGCACATGAAACAAAATATTATTGCACTCTTCACTTGTGTGTACAAATATAGATCCTCTGAAATCACTCATACTGCAATGGACCTACAACAGCCAAGTATTTAACATGCAAATCTTACTTACAGGTAATTCATTATTGGTACATTGCAGTGCTCCTAGCCAGTTAGTTAATGTTAGATATCTTTGAAAGTAAATTATTATAGACTATACAGGATTCATTTCTCTCTGTGTCTTAAAAATACAGTGAGAACTAGTTAAAATTCCACTATAACCATGTATTGCTCTGTTGTCCTGGGAATTTTGCAACAGTTCAATATTACTTCTGTTCTGGTTTAAGCTTTACAGTCTCCATAAATCTTAGAGGTTCATCAGATGAATTTTTTATCACGGAAGAGAATCCTGTTGTCAACTGCTAGCAAAATCTTGCAAAATGGTTGCAAACACATGTGTAATGGCCCCCTGAAACCTAGATAGGAGAAGGACAATATGCTGAGAAGTATTATTCTTACTAAGATCTCTCCTTATTTGCTTACTTAAATTAACATTTGCTGAGTGATCTGTCCTCAGGTGCCAATACTTTTTGACATTTAATAAGATTCCATTAAAACCTCTCTTGAACAAGTGGTAGGGCTGCAACATAAAACACTTAATAGTATGTAGTGTCAAGGATAAATTTGCCTGTACAATCAAAGCTTTGCTCTTTGCATTTGAGAGGCAGGACTACGGTTCTTCAAATAATGGCATAATCACACTGGTTTTCTTTCCAAGCACCTGGTCTTATCAAGCACAAGGGCAAAATAGGCTGTGCTCAGTGATCAAAGCAGTATCCAACAGTTGGATGGGGAGTACCATTACATTTGTATGCTAGGACCTCCACTAAGTACAATATGCCCCTGCAGTGTTTCAACCAGGGCAAACCACCCATCACCTGTGGTTATGGCGAGGCAGAAATACTGATGTGCCTATTTCACTAACTCCTCACTTCTTGGTGTGCTCTCTGTGCTAACTCTAGCTCTGGAGAAACATCCCTTAGGCCTTATACACAGAAGCCAATGACAACCCTTATATTTGCAGACAGGCCACAATTTCATGTCCTCAGGCACCTAACCCAAGTGATGTTGGCATGCCCAGCCCCTATACACAGAGGGGAAGCAGGAGGGGGAATGTCAGCTGTGGGATAATGCTGGCACTGGGTCTGTGTGTGCTCCCTTCCTTCCCTCTCTTGTGCATCAGCATCCTTTCACAGGCTGCACAGGAAGTTTGAGGGCTACAAGTACAGCATAAGACAGGCTTTGGGGATCCCATTTCTGTGGTTCCAGGTAGGTGTATTTAATGGTATCTGAAGGCTCCCATGGTAAAGTAACATCCTGTATTTCATAATTGCCCAGGGCTTCTGGTAACTTCTGGTAATTTCTCTCTCTTCAGAGTGAAGGGATGATAACTGTCTCACAGATGACTTTACATTCTTTACAGAGAGCAGGATAAGGTTCTGGAACAGGCTTCCCAGAGAGGAGGTGGATACCCCATCTCTGGGGGTGTTCAAGGCCAGGTTGGACGAAGCCCTGCGCAACCTTGTGTAGATCCAGGCCTGGAGGTTGGTGGCCCTGCATGTGGCAGGGGTGTTGGAACTCCATGATCCTTGGGGTCCCTTCCAACCCAGACCATTCTATGAGTCTGTGATATAGCTTCACATTTAAACCATTTATTTGCACTCTGGAGATCTTTGAATCTGACTTCAGACACTCCGACCCTGACGATCTAAACTCTGAATCTAAGTATTATGAAGTGTAGGGTCCAGACAGACTGTTCAGGTTTAGCAGTGACTTGAATTCAACAATTTGTCTCATATGAGCAAAATACTTGCTTGATATTATCTACTTAAATCTAATTAAAGTTTCCTGCCCTTCGTTAATTGCATACGTGATTTTGTTTCTGCTTCCTTTTTAACTATGTCACATAATTAAATCTACTTTTCCCAAGCCATTGGGCACATCTGCTACTTGTTCTAGCATATATTTAGTGGTTGTGCTGTAATGGATCCCTAGTCTGGCATGTTGCAGTAGACCGGGCCTTGGCTGGTATAACAGCTGTAAGTGCTTTAAGGAAAGCAGGCAAGTCTAAGAGTTCCTTACATCTACAGGCCATGAATAATCAGGGTGCATTTAAAAAACGAGCCAAATATGTTCTGGTTTTGTTTGCAGGTTGATGCTCACTCAAAGGTGAGATCATTCCCTAGAGTATCTCAGAAATGGAGGGTTGAGTGCCATCTCAGGAGAGCAGCTTATCCAGTCCCTCCAGGATGGGGCAGGGTCAGTTACCAACACTGGGGACAGACTGGAAGATAAAGAATATTTTTCGGAGACAAGCAAAATGCAAAATGAAGTAGAATAATTAGAACAGCTCGACTTCAAAGCTCTCCGGTCTTTAATATATTGATCACAGTGTTCAAAGATCTGCATGGTGTCTTCTCCCCAAAAAGGTTTCTAATTGAATGTTGAACTATATTCTGATGAAACCTCATGTAAATTGCAAGAGCTCAACTAATTTGTCAGTGTTGACTGAATGTCAGAATTAAAAGCAGCTGCAGCGCTCATTTAGTGAGCAAGTTCATGATTTAAGCCTTGTGTTTTTTTAAGTGAAGAAATAGAGTTGCACAGATTCACAAGTGCTGTGCACACTCCGTGAAACAACATGGAGGTCAACAGAAGGAGAAATGGTTTGAGACATTGTGTTTAGTCAGTGAGGAGAGTGGGAATGGAGCTCCAGGGGTTTAGTGCCTATGTGGGTTAACAAAGATGAGGCAAGTGCTGTCCTTCAGGCTCACTGAAGAAATTGCAAAGGTCTATTCTGGCAAGTCTTCTCCCCCTTCTCACCGTGTTCATTGCTTTTTATTGTCCATAGGACAGACTAAGATCATCCTCACCCTGTAGGAGATGGGAGGTGGGTGGCAACTCTGTTGTCTAAAAAGGGCTGTGTGGTCTGATCCGGTGCAGGTGATATGATCTGCACAAGCTACTGTGTGCTCCTCAGCATGTAAGAAGAAGGGGTACTACTGATGTGATGATGAGAGAAAATCATAGAATCTTCAAGATTGGAAAAGACCATTAAGACCTTTAAGTCCAACTGTATGTCCAACACCACCATGCCAACTAAACCATGTCCTGGGGTGCTACATCTACATTTTTTTTTAGTATCTCTAGGGATGGTGACACCAACATCTCTCTGGGCAGCCTGTTCCAATACCTGACAACTCTTTCGGTGAAGAAATTTTTCCTAATATCCAACCTAAACCTCCCCTGATGCAACTTGAGACCATTTCCTCTTATCCTATCGCTTGTTACTTCGGAGACGAGACCAACCCCACCTCACTAGAACCTCTATTTAGGTAGTTGTGGAGAGTAATAAGGTCTCCTTTCAGCGTCCTCTTCTCTGGGCTAAACAACCGAATGTTACTATGGGTGTTGTGGAGGCTGAAATGAAGACAAAGGGTGGGAGATGCATACATGACGTTGGCTGTTAATTCAGACCCTAACAACAACTTATTAGCCAAAACAAAGTTATTTTGGCAATGCTGAATTCAGGGTTAAGGTAGGGATTTTTACATTCCTTCCACTTGCAGATGGATCTGCAGGAAGAAAGGAAGAGTTCAGAAACAACAGTGTTGTGTTTCCCTTCTCTTCACCTTTTTCCTCACCAGGCCTGAGGGTCACAGTGACTTGTTGTGCAGAGATGTCTGCTGGAGACAGGCTGGTCTCAGCAGTTGGCTGTGGGGCTCATCCAGTCCTTGGGCTCTGGTGTGCACCCGCTGGAGAAGAGTAGTGCACATGTCAGAGGCAACTAATTTTTTTCAAACTTGGATTATTACTTTTAATTGCAAAAACTGGGGGAAGAAAGAGGAGCATTCATTTAGACATTTTAATAATGAAAACTATCAGCCTATTTAGCTTGACATTTTCTAGATAAAAAGTTTCTCATTTTCATTTCAAGAGAGAACTCTTTTCATTTAAAATTGATCTATGTCTAAAAGAAAGGGTAACGAGAGTAACACAACTGAAACATTGATTTTTCTTTTGCCTGAGAAAAACCTTGAAGGCTGACCTAAAAAAATTTATCTGGGGTTGTTTGGAGGTTTTTTATTGTTCTTTTGCTGTGTGAAAATTAAAAAGGAAAGAAGAAATTCTGCTGTGTTTTTTCTTTGTTCAGTTCTGGTCTCCAACTTTCCTTCCATCCAACTGAGCTAACACATTTCTTTAACCAGCTCTAGATTTGAATTAAAGAGTGCCAAGGAATGAGGCTGCTATTGACTAATATTTATTCATCATCCTTGTGCTTTCAGTAAACCTTCTCCAGATGCTCAGTGCTTGATAATCTGGCTGTGGCTGCAGAAGTCCTGGCCAAGGACTCACACAGTGGTGCTCAGCAGAGTTGCATCCTGCAGCTACAGGTGGAAAGGAGTGGCCAACACCTGGTATGGTCCTGGTGAGTTATAAATAGCCTACAGGTACATTTATCGATTAATAGCATTAAATGCCTGTTTCTTTTCAATGGCTAGTAAGACTGTTCCCATCATCAAGAGCATTGTAGAAGGCAGATAGTGTGTATATTCCAGCGTGTTTGCCATGTGAAATCACAGAACACATCACTCAGATGTGATACTGACCTTTTCATCATGTTACAAAGGAAGGCTTACTTGCTTCATCAGCCAAGTATGACACATGAATATAATTCCATTTCATTTCTATCTGCATTCCCCTACGTGAAGCTTTCAGCTGGCTGCAGCTTTAGTGACCCATCACTTCCTATTGTTCCTAGTGGAAATGTCTTTTTGTTGTCATAGATTACGGTTTTATACTAGTGTGTACTGTTTGAACAGCTATGGTTAATCACATGGAACTGAGGCATAGCTGAGATTACATTTGAGTAGTTACAATAGTGAGACTATTGTAATCCTTAACATCATATCCAGAAACATTGTTTTCCTACCTATTCTGGCCAGAGAGAGGAACCAGCCAGCGTGAATTAAGCCAGGGGTGTGGGTTTGAGGGAAAGATCTTTAAAACTGAAAATTCCCTTAACAGATTTGAAATCTTTATGTCTGTTGAGCCTATTTCACCAGCATAACTGTGTTGGGTTGTGAAATGGACTAAAAGCATCCTGGTCTAAGGCTGTCAGGGAGTGCCTAGGGTGATTTTTGCTCTCATCTAAATAAATGTGCTGTGCCCTCTAACAGTGGAGACACCCTTTGCCTCCCTGATTCAGTCTGGTTTTCCATGAGTGTGTATTTGATGACTTTTGTCCTCTCCCCCTTTTAAATACTGTTCCTCCTCTGAGCCATCTCCTTTTACTTGTTAGCTCTTATCTCTTTCTGCTGGTGGTGTAAAGCTTTATTTTAGTTTGTGACAACTTTGATAAGGAAGGGTTTTTTGTCTGCAGTGATTCCAGTCTCATACAATGCACGCACACAGTTTGGGCCTGGAGCCCTGTTCACAATGGAAGAATGAGATTTTAAATGAACATCACCAAGTGAATTGATATGAATGTCTGACACTTATTTAAGGCCTATGGAAGAAAAATGATTCCACGTGATCCTCCTTAACACAGGCTTGTTTTGGAGTGACTCATGCAGTCCAAGCAATTCAGATAATATTGCCTAGTTATCATGATGGTGCACAGCAGCTTGAATTTGCCGATGAAGTTCACTACTTCATTAACTTTTCACTTAGCAGTCAAGCTGAAAATAATGCAAATGTTAATATTTCTCTCTTGGCCTCACCTAAAAATAATCTGATCATCTCTTCTGTGACTCCTGAGTCCCCTCAACTGTTAAAAAAGGGGGTTGGAAAACTTGCCTCCTACAGGTTGTGAGCAGTAATTCTTGTCTGCATTTGGCCAAGCTGAATTTTTATTGTTGTCCATCTTATTCCCTTTGTACTGCCAGCACGGGCTTTTTGTCTTTTTTTCAGCATTTAATCTCTGTTTTGCTGATGACAGAGTTCAGTTTATTTTGCCCTGTGCTTGCAATACTGTTTTCTTCAGAAGCTGCAGGTCTTATCTGCAGATTCTCACAAACAATTAAGGTCAATGCCTTCCTCTTTTTCATCAGTATACTATTGTCATCTTTCTGTTGCAAAGCACTCAGTATGTGCTCAGTGAAACAGTAGTATCAGACTTCATTCTTAGTTGGCTAAAAGGTTATTTGGTACATTTACTAATGTGCCTGGCCATCCAAGGTCCTGCTTTCGTTTAAGCTTGACTTTACACATTCTGAGTACTGCCACCGAATTCAAGTGATTAATTAGCCAGAGTCATAAAGATCTGTCAAAGCATAAGCCTTTGTGGATCCACTGCTTTTTAGACTGGTAACCTACTTGATGTTATTTACATAGTATCAGTGTTCTGGTAGCTGAGAGAGCACAGAGATAGGAACAGAGCAAGGATTGCACCGAGTGGGGGAAGAATGTCTGTGTTTCACCAGGGTTACAAAGACAAGTCCCTTTCCAAACACACAATCAGAGTTTGTGTGCTCACCAGTGTGTATGGAGGGGGTTTGGTGGCTTTTATTCTGAATAATTTCTGTGTAAATGTGAGGTGTGGGGAGAATAAAAGCCTTCGTGCCCCAGAGTTGCCAGCAAGCCTCCCTGAATTCTGTCTTCTAACCTTTCACTGCTGAAGAAATAAATGCACCTCATATTTCCAATTCACTTTCACTTCCTTATCCAAAATTCTGAGAATGTTGTCAATGAGAGTTAAAAGCACCTTTAAATTTTAAACAATTTTTTGTACCTGTGGTTTCAGAAATCTTCTGTGGTAACCACCGGGCCAATCTGGCCTGACCTGAAACTCCCAGGTAAAGCTTGCTGCCCTTGCAGATACATTGTATTTAGCTTAATTTTATCTTATTTATGCTAGAGGGAGATAATTGAAAGAGCAATTTGCACAGAGAACTTATAAAGCTCTTTCCTATGGTGCCCGTCACCTCTGCAGGCACACAGGTAAATTAGCTCAGTGCTCACTCAGGAGACATATTCATCAAAGTATTTAAGTATCTACTTGAATAAAATTAGGGTCACCATGAATCCTTAGAAGACTGCTTGACAAGGGAGAGGATGAGCCCCTTTTGGCCTGAGGAGCACAGAAAAGAAACCTACTTTGGTGAGGCCAGAGGTGAGAAAGCAGAGAGTACCTGTGTGATGCAAGTGCTGCCTGTGAATAACTGCAGCTCCTGGGGCGCAATGTCAATGCTCCACGACCCACGAAGTACACCCCATCTCCACAGCACCCCAGGGCAGCTCTCCTGGGGACATCCTGCCCACCCCGGGAGGCAAGCTGTCTGTGTCTGCTCCCACTCACCTTCTCTTTCCCTCCTTGTTTATGCCTGTACAGCTTTTGTACAGCAGCAGGCTGGCTCCTGAGTCCTTGTCGGCCCAGCAGTAGTGCAAACTCGTGATAAATACAGATTTGCTCACTAGCAGCTCCCTGGCTCCAGCCCTTAGCAAAGCCCTAAGCACAAAACCTGCCGACAAGTAGAGATTCAGCAGAGGAGATCCCCGCCCGACCGGGAGTACCTGTGTAACTAGGAGGGTCTCCCCCCACATCCACTCCCCCACTCCCCGCCACCCCCCGGCCGGGTGCATTTGCTGCGGGGGAACCGGGGAACCGGGGCAGCCCCCGAGTGACCGAGGCGGGATGGGGACACAGACAGACAGGCAGACAGACAGACAGGCTGACTGGCCCGGGCGCAGGATGCTGCAGCGTGGCAGCATCCGCGAGGAGGAGCTCGAGGGATGCGCAGCGCAACGCGCAGCACAGCGCAGCTCAGCACAGCGCAGCGCTGCCCTGCCCCTGCATGGCCGGCGGGGTCACCGGCGGGGTGCGCTCCGTCCCCTCCGATCCCGAGCAGCTGTACCTCAGCCTCTTGCTCTTTCACTGCCGCTGCCCATCCGCCTCGGAAAGACCGGACTCAGGAGAAAGCTACCTGAGAGTGTTTACTTTTGTTTGGGAGTTATCGGATTGGCTTAAGGCAGGGTCCGGACGGGCCCTTTCAGAAACCTTACGATGCGGGCAGCCCCGTGCTACTGCAAGGCAGGTCCTCCCTTGTGACGAAGCAGTGAAATAAGGGTTGGGCATTGTGAGGCAAAACAATGTTAAGATAAAATAAAGCATATAAAAGAAAAATAATAGCTGCAGCGCAGTGGCAGATGCACTTTTTTGCTTTCCAGTTTTATAAACATCTGCTCCGTGCATCTGCCTGAATCTCCCTGCTGCTGATTTTGTTAACAGTCATTTTAGCCACAATGTTATCTAAATGATGGCAGGAGTCCTCACCTAGCACATCAGTTTTACCAGCTGATTTTCTTGTTCTGCAGGTAGGATAAAATCTCTAAAGAAATTATTAATGTGAGTTTTGTGATATTCTTTTTGTTACAGACAGAAAAAGTTTTTGTTATATATATATATTTTGTAAAGCCCCCTTTCCTCATAGCTTTACCTCCGAGTAGGTGGTTTTGTTTGGTGTTTAGACTGGGATTTCGGAGAGAAAAAGGTTTTGCTTTCTTCATGTTTGCTGCTTCGCGAGGGTTAGGCTGCCCTCCGCCAGCAGGGAATGAACGTTTCTCCCCAGGCACTCGATAATGTGTTTTAAAGAGTTCAGGCTGCTGCAGGGTTCATTCGTTTAGCGGTGAAGCATCTCGATGCTGAAACGCACCGGTTGGAAAACAGACATCCTGGTTTGGCTTTTGATAAGGAGGCCTTCTAGTTCTTACTGCTCTTTTAAACAGAGCCAACCTGAAGGCGGAGGCTGGTTATTTCTTCCCGTGGCCGCTGGGTGTTTGTCCCGTTTTGCAGTAGGCAATAAAACAAGGTAAATGTGGTGGTTCATCCACAGTCTCCCCGGAGACGAACTGGGGTGCAGATTTGTAATAATTCCCAAAGCGGAAGGGTACTCACAGATGCTCTCTCTACAAGCAGTTTGCACAAACCTTTTGAAAGCATTAGGAAGAAAATAGTGAGTCTGGGGCTTCATTCTGCTGTCAGTGATGTGAATGGGGACACGCACTGACGAAACCTGTGTAAACCGATGTGAGGTCAGAATCAGGCCTGCCAGTTTTCACTGTGTTGAAGTGAATTGTCCAGGCTGGGATTCGTACTCATGAATGCATCTGGTCATCTGTGTAATGTAGTAATCACTTTGCACAATGGGATTATAAACCATGTTTATAAATACGGTCTGTTTGTTTGCATGATTTTTAGCCACTGGTCTGATGCTCAAGCCTGAAGCTGAGGCACTCACAGATATGAGGGCATATTAGATGCAAGTCATTAAGCTGTAATCTTTACTATCAGATGCTGCCTCCCCTTAAATTGCAGGAGGGTTTGTGATGTGGGTTTTTTTCCACTTTCCTAGTCTATCTGACTTTTTGTACCCATTCAGAAGCAACCAAATAGAAAAGCTAAACTATGAGGTCTTACACAAAGACTCAATGAATTCCGCCAGCCTTGCTCTCTCCAGACTGTAAAGCAGAGATGCCTTCAGCAAGGCATAAGTGAGCTCTTCATTACTTAACATTACTGGCATGCTATGAAGCTCTCCAAACTAGGCAGGGTATTCAGAAAAGGACCTTCTGGAGTAGCACCAAGACTCATATTCAGGAGTTTCCCACCTAGGATGCCATTTGCAGGCATGTAATTACGCTTGCAAATGAAGCCTTTTACCCTGTAAAGAGAATAGCACAGAAACTGACAAACAACAACAACAAAAAATGCCAAAAATCTGCTGTACATCATGGTTTTAGGGACTTTTGAAAATTAATTTTCAAAGTCTGCTTATGCTGGTTTATTTCCCTAGGGCTGAGTCACTGTCAGGAGAAGGAAAAGAGCTTTTGTAAATTCCTTTCTGAAAAGAATTCACAGTAGCACTGGCACCCGGAGGTGCTGAAGATCACCCAGGTTTGGATTGCTGAGACAGATTTTCTACAGAGCTCTGCAGTGCAGCTCTGACTTGGCCTAAAACCACCCTACTAAAGAGACTTCTGTCCCGCAGCGCTTTAGAAAAAAGCCTGCCTACATGTTGGAAACCTGACTCAATCCACCTCGTGATCTTGACGACTGTTCTCAACCAAATGCGGCATCGGGGGAAGGTCCAAAATGTTACCATAGGTTATTGGGTCCCCTTATGTTTTCTCTCCTGGTGGAGACATCCAGACTATTTTTAACAATAAGTATCTGTCATTTTGAAATTTAGAAGCTGACTTGGAATCTCAGTTTTCCTCTCCTGCCTGAAGAGTTGAATTTGTCTTGGAAGCTGGCTCAACAATATAGTTCAGCTGGCACTGATAACTTCTGAAAGGCATTGTCAGGCTTGACAAAAACAGCATAAAGAGGATTAAATCAGCCTTGGAAGTGTAAATGCCCGTGAAGTAATGACCTTAATGTTGGAAATAACATGTGTGTGCTTGTGTACAAACATATGTAATACTTATACATACATAATACATATATAGAGACTGATTTGTAGGGCAATATGACATACCTTGATGTTATCTCCTCACATACAAGTTTTGTTGATTCTTTTCTCAGCAAAGGCTTCTAAAATTTCCTCCCATACATGAGCTTTGAATTTTTATTGCATATAAAATGCTAAATTACAATTGACATTTCTGTGCCACCTGCAATGCAAGGATTGCTGTCAGGGATGGTTAACCAATTTAATGCCATACAGAGTTAGCCACATGAAGGAAAAATGTGAAGCTTTATATCAATGCTGCAGTTAGAGGAGAGGGAAATTTTGTTACTCAGCCCAGTGAGTTTGCTGAATGCTCCCCTGGAGAAAAGAACCCAACAAACTCATCTTTTCTTTAGATACTGATCCATTTATTTGTTTTCTCTGATTAAAACACTCTGCAAGAATATTTGTTTTTCCATGTATTTTCCAGTCTGGGACATTGCCAAATGCCCAGGAAAGTCTTTTCTTTTGCTGCAGTGGTATATGGTGGAGCCTGTCTTGCTCTGGCAACTCTTGCTGGGGAGAGAAGGACTACAGAAGCAATATGGGGTTTGGGTGGGTGCTATTAGTGTCATCATTACTTTTCCCATGTGGAGAGCATCTCCAGGCATTGCTCGCTCCTGGGACTTTGTGACAATTACCTTCCCTGTCATTACAAGGACCTATGAAAAATTCTTCATGTTGATTTCCAAGTGTGTTTCTAGTTAACTCCCTTGAGAGGACAGCCTTAAAAATGAAATCCAGCTGAAAAACTTTGATTTTTCCTTTAAATCAAGTGGCAGTTCCTACCAGCTGTGGTCTGACTGTTTTTTTGGTGGAAGGGGAGAGGGTGTGAAAAGCTTCATACATTTCTAATTCTCAGGTGTTAGAGCTGTCACCAAGGCATTCCTCTCACTCCTGGCTGGAAGGAGGGGAACCATGACTGCACAAAGCCTGGAACATTGGCTGATGTGGTTGATCCCAGTGTACTGCTGCTGAACCTGGCTTTTGGTAAATCAAGTAGTCCTTCTAAATTAGCTAGCAAAAACGGTGGTAAGTTGGTTGTAAAAATGTAGTAACTAATTAATTTTAAAGTCCTGATAGACAGTGTCATTTTCAAGAATTTTTCAGGATGTCAGGAATATGTTGTCCGACAGCATCCCCTGCCCCCAATTTACTTGGACAAATGTTCCCTTTAAACTTTCTTGTTTACTAGTTTTAAGTCCTCTCACCTGTGTCCATGCTGCAGCTGAAACATCTGCTCTCCAGTTCTGCAGCTGGAAGATGGAGACCCTCTTTCTCCTACATGGAGTATAAAAGGTGTCAGATATGTTTAGATCAGGTCTGAGAGAGTTCTCATTATTTCTCACCCAAAATTTTTACGCTCAGTGTGTTGTGATTGTCATGAACAGACATCCATTCTGATCCTTGGAGAGCAGTGACAAACTTCTTGGCCAAAATTAACATGTTAAGTGTTGGGACATCCAGATCTTAGTGGAAAGAACAGGAATTAATTTTGTTCTGTCCTTTTTCCCTTTTATTTAGTATATGATTCCCTTGCCACATCCTTTAACTCTCTGCTTTGCCCCTCAGGCTTTAAATTTTAATTCTACTGAAACCTCCAGCTCACAATCTTCTTCCAGACCAGGTTGAAACACTGCATTGGAGGAGCAGCGCACCAAAACTAATGGAAAATAAAACTGTATTTTTCAAGCTTTAGCACGGTGCCTGGAAAAACTATTTGACACTGTGGGTTGCGCAGCTGCTGGGGAAAAGTGCCAAGAGAAATGTTCCCTAACTGCTGCTGGCCCTTGTTAAAGCTGAATGTATTTCTAACGCGGAGTACGGTGAATATTTGGTGACAAGCGTTGATGACAGCTTTCTAGGTGTTACGGCCTTAGAGGGAGAAACAGTTCTGTGCACATGCTTAATGCATAGGCTAGATCTGTCTTCTTTGATAACTGGAAATGAGGGGGATTTATAAGGAAAATGTTACAAGTCGAAAGGACTTGAGGAGCTGAAGGGTGGCAGGATGTTATTCCTGCAAGCCTGCGGGGTCCTGTCCTTGACTTAAGGATTTTATGATTTTCTAGTTTCTTAAATATTGCTTTAGTGAGAATAACTTTTTTCCTCCTTATGTGCGGTTATGATGTAATTACTGAGTCACAGTTTTTGTTTCTGTTCAGAGATGAAAGGTATGGGTTTGTCTGGTGTTTTGGCTGCTTGGAGTAGGATCACAAAACTACCGAGCCTGAGTTCTGACCATAGTTCCCCTCTGCAATAAAATAAAAGTTCGTAGGTTACTAAGCAGGTAAGATTTCAAATCATTTTGTCTTCCTTTAGCTGCACTTATTTTTGCTGAAGAAAGATTTCCCACCATTATGTTCTCTCAATTGCCCAGTCAGAGGAATCCTTTTAGCTGTATTTCACCAAACATGTGATAGATGCTGAAGCCTTCATCCAAGACAGCCTGGCCTTCAAGGCTGCCTACATACACACGCAGGTCCCTGCCAGTCTTGGCTGAGTACAATACCGTGAGCCCACAAAATGTTCAGTTTCCAAGGAAACAGAAAGCTCCACGTTTCAACAAATCCACACAATTTATTACTCATTTCTACCACCACACTGCTTTCTAACTATTTTCTCCAGCTACACGAATACGTGTTTTCTAACACAAAATGAAATGAGGAGGTGGCGGTTGCTGTAGGACAGAGCTTTTTCCAGGATCACCATGGTTTCACCATGGTTGCAGCCTAGCAGTGCCCAGCACTTACTCATGTACGTCCCCAGAAAAGCCACTTGATGAGCGTGGCTCAGAGGTGACCTCCCGAGGAAGTCTGCTGGCTTGGTGGCTCTGTAACCTTGGGCCACATATATAAGGGTGAGCGGATAAGAGCTCACTGAGATTTCCAAAAGCTCTTAGGCACCTCTTTCACCTCGAAATAACTCATTACCACAGCTGCAGCCTGTCAAGAAAGTGAAGTGAGAGCTAACAGAAAAATCTCTTCCTCTGTTATACGGACGTGCTGAAGAGAAAATTATGGCACTTGTTCTCCCCACCTCTTACCAGAGGAGTTCTTGATGCTTCAGAAAATGCATAGGTGGATGGCTTGAGGGCCGCTCTGTCCTAATGTTACCATCTCTGCCAAGAGCTTTTACCTAGCTTCCCTTGTCTGGGTGCCCCCTGCCCTGGGGACAAGGGAAAGGGGGACAACATGGGATTTTACCTGTTGTCTCAGTGATGATGAGGCTGGTACTCATTGGTCAGACTCACCAGCAGAATCCAGGCTGGGTGATCCATTTCCCCGTGGCAAGCATCTGCACACGACTTAGTATTTCTATGCCTGGTGTGAGTACCATCAGGACTAACAGTGCATCTATAGCTGCTGCGAGAGAACTGAGATAACCACAAAGATGCTTTTTGCCAGGCTCTGAAAGCCTGACTTCTAGATGCATTATTGTGCCTGAAAGAAATCCTTCAGGCTGAAGGGAGACTCACTTCTATGCCCCGTTACAGTACAGAGCACAACACTCTCAATGAGGAGGCTTACATATTTACAGTGAAACAGAGGAAAGGGGAAACCCTCATCTGGCTGTATCCTTGCTGGAGCTGCTCAAAGCTGTGGGACTGCATTAAGGGCAATGACTCAGAAGAAGGCTGTGTTTGTAAACCCCAGGGTGAATGCCATAGGATCTGCTTACCCTGAAGGATTGAATAGCAAACAGCTAAAACACATTTTAACCAGCAGCTTTGCTGCGAGTTTAGGAAACTACAGCTTGTATTTCAGGAGAGGATAAGGTACCGAAAGGTTTAGAAGAGCTACAATTTTGTCTAGATTAGAGCTGCACAGGCATTTGGATTTATGGCTGAAGGGTAAATGAAAGCTAAAACTGGAAGTTCAGGTTTTAAATTAAGTTACTGCTATCCCATAGCTGAGCCTGGTAAGTTCTTGGGTCACAGTGCCCAACATGAAATATTTCTGTTGTTGACTTTGCAAGGTTGGCCGATCCTGGTCAGTTCTGGCCCAAGTAGGAAACGGGGCACCCCCTAGAAATACTCCCAGCCCCAGACCACCACAGATGCCTACACTCCACAAAATGAGCATCGTGGGGATTCTGTGTTTCAAATCTGGCCCATCCCTAATTGGTGCAGACTGGAATAGTATCAGGATGGCCTTACTCTGAATTGGTGCTGCTTGAAGATTTCAAAGGGCTTCACTTCTGATGGAAGATTCTCTTTTCAGAGTTTCAGCTTCATCTTATGTGTGGCAGCGTAGAAAAAATTGCTAAAATCTTCCCTTCGGGCCTCAGACAGCAGAGTAACTGCTGCTGCCTCCAGTAACGTAACAGTAAATGATATCACTGTAAATTATTTCAGAGGCAGCAACCATGACACAACACCCCTTTTCAATATGAATTAATGCTTTCAAAATTTTGACATGATTTGTTTGGTTTGTGTGGTTTTTTTCAGTTTGTTAAAATCTGATTTTTCAATTAGGTTACTTTCTTTCAGCTCTAAGTATATACACCTTGTATTTAATCGATGTAGAAAAAACCCCACAATGAATCCCTGAATGAGTTGGTCTGATTTAATTCATAACTAACCAAACTTGAGGAGGATATTGGACTAGGTGACCTCCAGAGCTCTTGAATTTCCTGTGATCGTAAATAACTCTGGGAAGGTTGTGATGAGAAATTTGGAATCTGAACTCCCACATGGCACTGATGTCGCCACAGAGAAAAGACCTTATGGCCTTTTGAGGCTTTGCTATCTTGCAGGAAGAAAATAAGTTTAAATAGCACAGTGGCTGTCAAAGACAGTGCGTACTGTCTCAGTCCATATTGGCATCATTACTTGCAGTTGTATTTCCTAATGACCATATATGATAATTTTATCCAGTTCAATTCAAGGTAATTGCCTCATGCCATGTAAACGGTGTTTTATAGTAATAACTAGTAATTTTTGGAAGCTCACACATACCTATCTGAAGTTATTCCAAAGCCAAATTACAGTGTTAATGTGGTTAGTGAAAATTATTTTGAATTAGCTGCTCTGGAGACAGGAGATTGGAATTCTGCTGTGTTGAATGATTTGGCTGCGAGGAAATATTTGCTCAGGTACAAAATTGTCATTAAGGGGTTGAGCAAGGGATGCTGTATATGTTGCTTTATCTCACTCAACTATCTTGTTTCCAGAGCTTTATTTACCCACCAGGATAGTGAGTGGCAGTTTGAAAACATGGGTAGGGAAAAAACCCTGTCCACCAAAATCAACATATCAACATATTGGCTGGGACACAAGTGAAATTCAGAAATGGCCAGAAATGTATGCTTTTTTCATGGGTAGAAATTCTTTATGACATAGATTTCTTTTTCCTAGAGAGTATTCAATCAGGTCCACACAAAACCCCAGGGTATCTAGTCCTCTCTTCACCATCAGCGTCTTTGAAATTCAAAGCAGAGTCTGGGTGTGAAGCAGTTTGGTATTTCTTTGGAAAACATCTAGGCTGGGAGACATGTGCCACTATTGAATGCACATATTTTCATTTGAGAGTAAAAAGTAATTAGAATTACTTTTTTTTTTTTTTCATTTTACATTAAATTCAGCATTAAAATTCTGTTCAGTGCTGCTCAGTACAGAGAAGTTACCTTAGGAGGGTGTCTTTAACTCACTTAGATATTCTGATTTCCACAGCTACCGAAGGAATACAGTTTGTGACCTGAGCAAAACAACATCCTCTTTAGTGCAAATAAGGAACCTGAGGTTTTCCAGTAGATTTGAAAATCAGTTTCTATAAAACAACACAAAAACTCCTGTAACTTAAACATATCTATTAACTGTATTTCATGGGAAAAAAAAAGCAAAAACACTCCTTAAAAACATTAGTGGAGTGACAGATTCTGGAAGGAAAAAAAATAAGCCAACAAGTCAATGATCAGCACAAAACATTTTAAAATTGTATTGAAACACTGGCTTAGATTTTGGTCCTTTTTTAAAAAGTATGTGCACCTAGCTGTGTGGCATAGGAACTGTAGTGCAGGGCCTTCATACCCTTCCCTTACTCTGTAGACCAAGCGATCCCGGCTGTATCCTGCACTGAGCACTGTGCTTTGGAAAAAAGAAGGGAGTACAAGGGAAATTAGACTACTGTCCCTATCATGTACCGTTGTTGCTCACAAAGCTACAGATTAATTTTGAACTGATTTAAACCAGAATGTTGACCACAAATCAAACCTTAGAAACTAACTGCTTTCTTATAAACAGCAGTAGATCAAAATGTTATAGAAAAATTAATATTGCCTCTCTCCTCCAGTTATTTTCAGAAACATATTTTCTCTTCAGGGATACTTCTACCAAAAAAAAAAATGTTGCTGACTAGCTTGCTTTATTGGAGAGGAGTACGTTCTGGCAACACTTTTTCCATCTCCTGACAGTTTTTACTTCTGTGCCAGGAACCAGGGTCACATAGATTTATCCATGCTGGTCCTATGCCATTATGACATTATAGTTGCTAGAAGGCTAAATAAATACTGGGTCTTTTTTGCAACAACCTCGTCCTGTCATCTGAGTAAAGTGCAGTTTATAACTTCATTGTAAATAGTGAAATTAGCTGATGTTTGAACCCTGCTGAAGAAGTCAGCTAGTGTTATCACAAATGAGGATGATTGATGAAACAAACAGCGGGAGAACAGAGATGACATTTCTGATTTTTTCTTCTCTCTCCTTGGATGATGAAAAGAGAAGGAGATATTCTCCAGCTGTGTAGAAAGAGAGCTCAAATAGCAATCACTACCCCATGTCATGCAAACCACTGGATTCTTTGGAGGGCTGGTTAGGATTCAGATAGTTAATGAAGGGCAAAGGAAAATTACTATTTTTACTAAGGACATGCTTCATTTTTCTGGCTGGAGTTAGTTTATATTGCTGGGAAATGTGGCATACTCAATTTGTTCCTATAAAACGTGGGAGATAAAATGCTTTGAAGTATTACAAGCTGAGCTTTATAGTGGGGTGTAACTCCCTGGAAAAAAAACCCCAAACAACAGAGTTGTGACATTTTGGAAAGTTTCTTCTGAGTTCTGGTTGATACTGAAGAATGGATGTACCACAAAGGTCTGTTCGAAGCTGCCATCTGATTTTGGGACTGCATGCTACATAGAATAATTGTGTCTCCACATTTTCATTTTTGATGAAGGTAGCCTGATGGCTGAAACTGGTGGAATTTGGCAATTGGATTCTCTATCCAGGATAAAGGGGAAGCATTAATGGTGACTGAGACAGGGGAAAGGTGTGTGTGTGTGAGGGGAAAATCACAGAACCATAGCATGGTTTGGGTTGGAAAGGACCTTAAACATCACCTAGTTCCAACCCCCTTCCATGGGCAGGAACACCCTGCACTAGATGATGTTGCCCAAAGCCCCATCTAACCTGACCTTGAGTACTGACAGGGAGGGGGCAGCCACAACTTCTCTGGGCAGTCTGTGCCAGGGCCTCACCACCCTCACAGGGAAGAATTTCTTCCTCATATCTAATCTAAATCTACCTTCTTTTAGTTTAAAGTCATTATACCTTGTCTTATCGCCTACACTCCTTTATAAAGTGTGCCTCTCCAGCTTTCCTGTAGTCCTCTTGACTTACTGGAAGACTAAAGCTGGGGAAAACACAGACAGGGACCAGCATCAGGTTGCAGCCCAGACATCACTTTCCTGTAGGAGAGCCAGAGGAGATGATGTGTCCCCAGCCCACAGGACAGCAATGGACGAAAAGCGGTTCCATCGTGCCAGACTCATCTGATATCACATCCCATAGAAAGGCCTCGGAAAAAATGAAAAGCCATGGGATAGGTGTAATAATAGTTTGTCACAATTCCTTGAATTGCAGAAGTAACCTGAATTGCCTTTGGGGAATTCTCCCTTCTGAAGATCTGCCACTTGCAGATGTAGCTAGAGCATACATATAGGCTTCTGTTCGGTTTTATCTAGGTATGTAGGCTGCCTATGTACTTACTTTGTAAAGCCATGGTCCCCAACCCACAGCAAGTTGTTTATGTGGCCTCTGACATTGCTTGCAGAGACAGGAAATAAAGAAGCTCATTCTGACATTTGCCAGGGAATTCACAGGGGAACTTGCAGGGGAAGGAGAGGCTTGTGGCACATTATGTGGTCAGCAAAAACGTGTTGCTCAAGAGTTGTGGGAGTCCAAAGGGAGACCTATTGAGCAGTATCTGATGAAACTAGGCATAAACATGTTTCCAAACTTCCGCAGAGCTGCTTGGCTGGTGTGCTTTCACCCCCATACCTCTCTGCAGAGGTGCCTGGAAGTGAAGATCCAGCAAGAGATTTACTTAAGCTACTGATTGGTCTGGGAGGTCAGCACTGATGCTGGGAATCTTGTGGTCCTGGTCTGGGAAATCACATTTCTGTGGATGCTACCAGAGAGCTCACAAAGTGGGTAAAGGAGCAGGACATGTTTCAGCTACTCAGACCAATGAAACTAGGTCTCAACGTGCTGGGGCAGAAATATAGCTGCTAGTTAAGTGTCAGAAAATGTCATTCTCTTTCTGTCTGAGTGTTGGGAAGGTAGAGGAAAACATTAAAATGTTTTCAAACCACTGAGACAAAGATTTGTGCATTACAGTTGTTAGTCCTCTTCAAGGCGATATCAACTGTTATCTCTGAGGAAGACTGATGGCATTTGAGGGCTTTCTGCCCTGTGCTGCTTCAGCTGTGCCTAACTCCTGAATCAGACTTTCTACACATACTCCTACTGCCTGCCCACATAAGGATACTTTTTTTAATGAAGATTTGAGAAAGGTTGAGTGTTATTTAAATTCAGGTGGTGCTGGGCCTTCTCAACAGTTTAAAAAATTATCAAGCCATGGCCCATCAATAATCACAGCAGGCAGTGTTGTGGACTTAGCTCAATCTCAGATAATAGCAATGTCACCACCATATTAACTTGAGAGATAGATGGAAATTAGAATATGATTAATCATTGTTAGCCTTGCTTGGCTGCTGCAAGTTTGCATTTTAGGTAATGTATATGTATGACTTTGTTGAATGCACAAGTACCTGTTACGCATGTACTGCTGCACAGTTTCTTTCAGATTTAGTTAAATAGATTGAATCATTTTGAGTGGAGTTCAGGCAGGTTGAATACTTTGCATTGACATCACAGACAAGAAGAAAACTTGGTAGTATCCCCACACATCATGTGCATGCAAATTTTAGCAGCATTCATTTCTATTATCCAAAGCACACCATAAGCAATTTAAGTCATTGTCATATTATGAAGATTCCTTGTGCTTTTTCTTCTCTCTAATCCCACAGCTTTTTCAGTGGAGGTAAGGTGAGAGAAAGGCAAGAGTGGCATTTAGTGGGATCTTGATTCTTCAGGGTCTTAATAAATACCATTTTTTTTCTGATAAAGTTATACACAATCAATGGCAAAAACCAGAAATCTACTTCTTTTTGCCTGGAACAGAATGGCAATGAATTCAATCCTGAATGATTTTCCTTTTTTTTTTAGGTCCTCACATTACCCTTGGCAGTGTAGATGTGTAAATATGTATTTGAAAACAGATATTTCAAGACGGTTGCAGCATTTATGAATTTTGAAGACAGGAAGTTTTTTGTAGCAGGGAAAGATATCAAAAGCTGCTTCAGGCTTTGTGGCTTCAACTTACACAGCCTAGAGATTTTTTTTCCAGCTATCTAGTTTTGATGTGTATCTTCTCCTTTGAATATGATTGTAGGCTAACTGGTTCTGATCTTTGTATTATCAGTTAGCAAGAGCCTTTGAGCAGTTCTAAGGTGTTGTGGATGTGTTCATCCAGCCTTCTGGTGGAAAGCTAAAATGGGTCATTCTGTTTCAGGTACCTAAAACTTATTCTACCTCCTACAGGTCAAAGTTTTAGGAAAAAGAAGTTCTTTGATGCATTAGTGTCTTGACTTTAAGAAAAAGCAGCACATGTTTCAGCAGAATCTCAAAGCCTGTCTGAGAAATACATTTCAGCTGAAGATTTGGACTCATATAGGTAAATGAGAGTTCAAGTCACTGGAACCACTATTTTCTTGAACTACGGTTCATTTTCTGTTGGAATATTCAGGTTTTAAGAGCTTGTTTATCGGATGACAAAGTGACATTTTCAGAGAAAAAAATACGTTTATTAAAAAAAAAAAGTAAAAGTCTTTGTTTTGCTAAAAACTCAGTGTTAGCTTGCTCAGGAAGTAATTTTCTACCAGGTAAATCTAAGACTTGCATTTGTAGTAGTTATTCATGCTCAAACCAATCTTTTAAAAATGGACCCTGGCCTATGACTTTCTCAGCTACAGCTGTACGTATCCCTAGTTCCTGCAGCCGCAGCAGGGAGCAGCAGCAGTGAGATTAAAGCCATGAACACTGGAAGCAGCCACATTCTCTAACTTTTCTATCCAAGAACACTCTAGTTTTCTTGGCAACGACCCCAAGGCTTTAAGACTTATTGCTGTCTTCCTGAGCTTCATCTGGGATACTTGTGAGAGGAACAACATCACAACCAGCAAGACAGGAACTCAGAAACGCTGAGCTGTTTCATCAGCCCAGAATCTGTATTTCAATCCACCAGTTTGTACCCACCCAAGTTATAAAAGTGTTTCCTAATCTTCTCTTCCAATATTGTCTGGAGTTCCTGACAAGATCAGTTATCATTTTTCTGCTAAATTTCCATTTCCTGAGTGGTGGTGTGAAGAGTGTATATTCTTGTGTAAGTGTACATGTGGGTGCAGAAGCATGTTACAGTTCTTCAGGCCATATAGTTCTATGTCTCCGTATGTGTTTAACTTCCCTTGACGTTAATGGAAGCTGTGAGTACCCCTGTGGAGGAATGTTTTAGAGAAGGGAATGTTCAGCTAGGTGGGCTTTGTCTGTTAACACATTTTATTGCTTTTATATAAGAAACTCTTCTTTCTTACTGTGGGAAATGATCAGAAAATCAGCTTGCTTAATGACCTCGTCCGAAACCTGTTACAGACCATACAGTCAGTGTGTAATTCCAGGACCAGAAATATCTCAACTTTCTAAAACCACAGGACCTCTTTGTTTTACTCATGTTTTATTTAAGGCAGCTAATAGCAAAAAGGAACATGCCCAGCAGAGCTCAACATCATGCACTGGATCTAGTCATTGTCATCAATAGACATAAGGGTGGATGGGAAAACACCATCTTTAAAAATTAGAAAATATCTAAGAGATTAATCTGATGGCAGGGGCTTAAATTCCCAGCTCACCACCGCAGTTTAATATTGAAAGTACATCCATTCTCTTCCATGATTAGTTTTCAATTGCAGTCCACTATTTAGTTCAAGCAGTATAAAATTCTATGAAGACAAAATGTATTTTTGTCTTAGCCTCTTGAACTCAGAATCTATAGTTGTTACTACCACTGGTGTGAAAATTGTCCGTTTTGGACCAGTATCATTCTCCTAGTGTAAATCTGAAAAGATTCTTTAGGACTTGGAAACTGGGGGAAAGAAAAAAGATGGGACACGAAGGAGTTGTAATCAACAGGAAGCTGTGAAATGGATCAGGTGTTTTGTGAGCACTCAGTAGTCAGTATGAAACAAAAGGACTTCAAAGCGGTTTAAAATTCATCTTATTTTTTTCCCAAGCCTTTACACAGAACAGTTAAAGGATGTGAGCCATGAGAACTCTTTCTTCATACCTGTATCATCAGCAAAACCTCAATTTTCTGTAGACATTTGAAATTACAGGCAATTATATCACATGATAGAAAGGAACTGGAGGCTGGGTGGCGAGGCAGCAGCATCGCTATGGTGGTGGAAATATGGCAGCATGAAAATGCTTTGTGATGGAGCACCTGGAGCGCTTCAGGGGGTGGAGGCAGAGGCAAAGGGACTCTGCCCAGGTCCCTCCCCTGGCACAGGCAGAGGCTGCTGTGGTGAGGGTAAGGCCTGCAGGCAGCACAGTGGTGGCCTTGGCTCAGCACCCCTGCATGAAGCTGGTGTTACTCATGATCACTGTTCACGGGCATACGGAGCTCAGCAAGTGGCTTGTGAAGCCCTATGGTGTTTGTTGATTGGCCTATGCCATGTGGAGTGCTGAAGGACAGGCTTTGGGATCAGGGCATATGGTGTAACTTTCATTCAGATAACCTTTCTCCATCCTGTCTCGTGAGTTTTTTGTGATCTACACCACTCCTATTGCTATGAAGGTGTGGTAGAGACTAAACAACAGCTTTTGTGCACAGGTGGATCAGGTCCACACTTGGTCATGTAATATTTGTGTTCAAAATAATATATTCATACTGCATTGTTTACTCTTTTATGCCTCTTTGCATTAAGAAGCTGTTTTCTTTCATTTTTCCTGTGTCTTAATTCAGATGGGTTTTGTTAGTCTTTTTTGTTTTCCTTCTTGTTTCTTTTGTAGTGGATTCCTTTCCCTCATAGCTACCACTTTTTAAATTGTAGCTTTTCCTTCTTTCTCCACTTTTTATTTTTATAAAATGCATATTTATCTTTTAATTAAATCTCCAGGAGGTATATTTAGAGCCCCTAGGGTTCACTTTGAACTACAAAAAGGAAAAGGCTTACTCTATGCTATAAACAAAATGTTAATTTGAATTAATTGAAGGAAATGCCCTGCCTATGATAGATTTGTTTCTGAATAATTAATAATTTCAGCCAGAAAAGTAAACATTATGGCCCTGAATTTTGCTGCTGGTCCTACTAGTGTCAGTCTGGAGCAGCTGATGAGTTGAATTAGTCTCATTCAATATTAGTTCAGCCAAAAGCAAGCTCTGGCCCCAAATTACCGAGAGGAAAGTACATTTGGTGTTGTATCAAAAAACTTTGTAGCACTGTAAGTGTTCTCCTCCAACCTCTAGTGCCTTGTTTTCCAGAGGAATGCCTTTTCTCCTAATAGCTGAAACACAGTGATGGGAGTGGCTGGGGCTCATCATCTCGTGTGCTGAGGAAGGGGGCTGTAGCATTGGGGAAAAAAACAATTCATGGCTGATAAGATCCCACCTGGGATTAGTAGGGAAGTGCCCAGTGCCCAGGACAAACCTGTGGAAAGGAGGGGTGTAGAGACCTGTACCACCAACTCCAACATTCCTTGACTCCTCAGAATATTGGCCTAAAGATAGATCTGAAAGGTGCACCTCTGGCTTGTAGTTCAACTCCTCTTCTGCAGAGTGAAATAGGAGGAATAAATAGCTGCTGCTGCTGCTTGTGAATGCTGAATCCTTTCTCCTTGGATCTTTAGGAATATGAAGTGGAAGAGGAGAAAGGGAATAAAGTTGAGGGAGGGGAAGGAAATAATCCTTCTTTGAAGAGCTCCTGGCTGGAAGTAAGGACTCTTCCAAGCTCCATTATAACTTTATTCCCCTCTACCCTGCACCTCTTTTCCTAATTATTGATGATCTGTTCTCCTCCTACATGAGTAACCCTGCGAAAGAAGGGAAATCACACCCCCCTTTATATTGCCTGCTAATCTAAAATTGAGACAAATGCTGCAAAGCTGAAAATTACCATTGGCAGTTATATGTCAGGGTCATGCACAGAGAAGGCATATCAATACGGAGCTGGAGATAAGAGGAGCTATCTCAGATAGGTATTATCTTGTGTGATACTGTTGTTCAATATTTCCTCCAGTAAATGACAAAAAGCCACTGTCCACTGGATATCAATTTGTCCAAAGTTTCATGAAATTAGACAAACTAATGGGAGTGGCTCTTGGATGCAGAGAGGCATTTACAGAGTCCTGTTGATTGGATGTACTGAAGACACATGACAAAGGCTATTTCCCTCACCCACACAGTCCTTCCCAAAGCTTCTGCTGACAGTTTACAAGCAGCGCTTGGCAAAGTTGCCCTTTGGTTTAACCCATGACCAAACATGTGATCTTCCTCATAGCTACGTATTTCCCGTGAAACCAAGAATCCTCAGGTCCAGTGTATTGCATAACAGCTCAAGTCTTCTTGACAGCACAAACACAAAGCAGAGGAGGAAAAAGAAAACCACCACACTTCAAACAATTTCTTAATAGTTAAAAAGAATAGATGTTCTTGCCCTTGATCCTTTCCCAAGAGCCTGGGACTTAACGCATTTGCCAATTCTATTTCTAGTCTGTACAGATTCTTATACCCCACTCAGCACATTTCCAAAACAGCCCTTTCCAAAAGCATTTTTCATAAATTCCATGAAGATCAAATCACTTTTGGGCAGTATCTACTCTCAAGCCATACTTACTGGCATCAAAAGAGCATTTAAAAAAAAATCCAGAAGTCTTATAATTCAGACATGCCAACGAAGTGAAAAGCAGGTTAAGAATAACAGTTGTACATAAAGCAGGAAACATGCATGTTTTAGAGTGTGTAAGAAAACTTTGAGAGAAGTTACTTTTTCAACCCAAGTGGTATTACACTGATGAGGTTTTAGTTTTTCTGTGATGAAGAGTAATATCAAGATAAGAAAGTCTTAAATAGTATTCAGCTTTAATAGAGGAAAAAATCTTAAAGCCTATCAGTCTTTACAAGGCACTTACTTTTTTCTGCACATGAGGAGATTCTTTTCAGGGATTTGAAGAAAGGTTATTAGAGTCTCCTCTCCCTGGAATTAGAAAACTATGAGGTTCAAAAAAACCCCACCTTGACTTACCATTTTTATCACAGATTCAGAAACTGATTAGAAAAACAGGTTTGCAGAGTATTGTTATTAATATTGAAGTCAGTAACACCTCTAAAAAGTTATAATTCCTCTCTGCTAACAAGACATTTAAAGAGATTTATTTTCTCACGCTGAACAATATAATTCTCAAAAATCTAAAGCGTCACTATTTTCACAGCAAATTTCTAACATGTAAAAGTCAGGAGAAAGTACCTGCTTTTATGAAATTGCCCTTTGAGATATAAAGTTCAACCTTGAATTAATGGACCTGTGGGTACTTTTACCACTGTGCTAGCTACTGGTGTTTTGTAGGGTTTTAGAAATCTGAATGAACATGTATGCCTATTTGCTTGCCAGTTTTTCTACTAGGTTCTTCCTGTTAATTAAGAAAATATGTCCCTGAGAGGAAGAGCTGCCCATGCTGTGTAGCTGACATGCTGATGTTGCTGTAATCTTATTCTTCTAGGAAAAGTACCAGAGTGGTCTAACCATTGACCTTGAGAACCTGGTGAGTCCCCAACAGTGCTGCTGGCCCCCAAAAAGCGGTACAATGTGGTGAAAAGCACTCAAAAGTAGAAATCCTTTCAAGATTAGCCTCTGAATGGGCCCATAGACCCATGAAAGAGTTGGCAAAAGCCTCAATAGAGAAAAAAAGTTTGCCTGTGAAGGTAAGAGGTTTTTTCTGTGAACCCTGTTGATCTGGTTTAGAGATGAGACTTACTGAAGCCCAGGAGCCTGACTCTTCTGCCCTGCAGGCGAATGGCTAATCAGATGCCCAGAGCTGCTATTGATCTGCACCTGAGTCAGAGCCACATGTTCTGCCTCAGTTTGTATCTCAAACACTTCTAGAAACAAGTATTGAATAAATGAACCTTTTCTCGTGTATACATATGAATTTTTCTAGATTTTTCTTACTCTTCACTGATTTTTTGTTTCTTTCAGTAACTTTATCTCCCTCTTTTATGCTGCTTGGATTTGCAGAAAGATCCTTAATTCCTTGTTTATCTTTAACCTCTATTTTCTCTTTCTTTTCTCTCACTCACTCTCCTTTTAGCTCACGAGTTCTCAGGCCTTTCATCAGGCTTCAAATCCATCCTTTCCATACCTTCTTTCTCCTGGGACAGAGCATTACAGGTTATGTTGGTCCAGCAACCAACTAAACCTGATGCATATTTAGAAAACTAATTCTGCTTTAATGTATTTAATTAAGAAGCCCCTAAACACTTAGCTGAATCCTGACAGCTGGACGTAGTGTGAAATACAGCAAATTAGTTTTTTCATGTGATTGCTGCAAGAATTCCTGAAACATGGCAGAAAATATCTGGGTGGGTACTTCCATGCAGCTGGTGCTTCTGAGGTGTCTTTCTGATTGACAATGTGCCAAGTTGTCCTGCCTTGTCTTAGTTTCCCAAAACCATTTTCTGACTAAAATTCAGCTCCACTAAACGTTCACCACAGTGTCAGTGCCAAGCCAGATACAGTTGGCTACTTATATGTTAATGGCAAGGTCATCTCAATATTGCTCTGAGCTACACAACCTGCAGAAGAGGTTCTTCAGATCTGCTCTCATCCATGCAGGTGCAGAAGGCAGCTAACTATTACCATCTGCTCTCTGGAACTGAGTTTGCAGGGGAAGCCAGAAAACAGACACCTGTTTGGAACAGGATCGCACAATAAATCATTGCCAAATTATGTTGCACGAAGAGTATGAGTGAACCAAAGATTGAAAGAGGAGACAGATGACTCATTCCNGGGTAAGAGGAACGAAGCTGTTGGGGTTGTAACTGGTATGTACGATGAGGAACTTGGAAACCCACTTGTGAAGTTCAAGGAAAGGCGGATGACACTGCTGAGCTTTCTCTCAGGTCTGTGCCAGTTTACATAGTCTACTGGGGAAGCACTGTTTGTTCAACTTTGGCTGAACCATGGGTAAGTCTACATTCAGCTATCAGCTTTTTGTAGAGTGCTGTATCTGGTTTTCTTTCTGCTCCTGTTGCAGTTTCACTGCAGGGTTTGTCACTCCTGTTGAGTGACTTCCACCACGTTTCTTCACCCTTGCTAGAACATACCCCTGACATCTGCCAAGTGTCCTCTGCCAACTGCATACAGCACAACAATGAAAAGGCGCTTGTGCAATTGTAAACTAGGCTTGGAGGCAACACATTCTGGGCTGTTACATGAAGGTGAACTAAAATTGTTTATAATAATATGCACCCCACCATTTACTTAACATCTAGGGCCCCAGCATCTTGATAACAAGATTTATGAGGAATTGAATCTTGATAATATGGTCCTTGTTTATTAGCTTGGATCTGCTCAGGTTCAGAACACCACATAAACATGTATTTACTTTAAAATACCTTCTCACATCAGTTAAGTTCGTGAAACTGAAGCACGTGCTTCAGGCAAAATATTGTCCTAAATGCTGCCTTAGACACAACTTCTTCTTTCCCATCTCTATGCTATAAATCATGCTACATCTTTTCATTCACTGCTACTTCTAGTTTGCTTTTCTGAAATTAAAGTGAAACAAACGAATGCCTCTCCAAGACACTGTGACTTTGTGCTCTGTGAAGTGCATGGAACAGATGTTTTTCTCTATCTATGTGACTTTATCCTTCCCTTTGACGTCCTCTTGTTGACATAGATTTTAATTGCAGATCCTTCTCACAGCAAACAGTGATAAATCTTCAAAGGAACATAGCTGTAGCTCTACATTACAATGCATGGGTATATGTTTAATACGTCAGGTTACCCATCAGCTCAGGATAGTAGGTAATTCAGGAGATGAAGTTGCTAACAGAGCAGCAAGGTTATTTTGAGCCACTTTCCTTGTGTGTGCCGTCTCTTTGGTTTGGAAGACACAACATTATACCATAATTTAGGCTTGTTTTCATAAATGCAGCCTTGGCTTTCAGTCTGATTCAGTCTTCCCTTGCTTCACATTTTCCGGGCATTTCCTGCCAAGCTACATTTTTTCTTCCTTAGCAGATTGCTCTCTGCTATCTCCTGCTTTGTCTTACACCAAGTCCCTTTAGGCACCATATCGCTTCTTTTGAGCTATAGGTGCCTTTGAACTATGGAGGAGAGGGACGGAAACTGCAGTTCTAGGAACTGGTAATTTGGCAGAACCTTGCTCATGCCATAAATCAAACTGACAATAAATCGCTAACTATTATTTGATATGGCTGGAACTGAAGTACATATTGACTTTGGAAGAGTAGTTTTTTCCTTCTATCCATCTGAAAAGTATGTGTTTCTTTTTTTTCTGTCCAAAAATGAGGACTGGCAATATTGTCCCTTGGTATAGGAAATTAAAATACCTTTTCATCTTGTGTTCTAAATACCATTTGCTTAGGCTAATGTTTTCATAAGTCCCACAACCTACTAGCTACTTAGAAGAGTATTTCTCTTATTTCATCCTAATATACTAATTCTGCAAAAAGAGAAAGCTTGGAAGAGGGAAAGTAATTTTCTTTCTCATTAATGGTGTAACACTGGCATCCAGCTTGAAAAATAAAGTAGTTATTACCAAGCCGCCTGTGGATTGATGATATATATACAAAAATTTGTGTTTATGCATGTATTACTTCTATGCACCTCTAATAATGAGATTCTGTAAAGCCCACTTGGAGAATTTGTTAGCTCATAGAGTGAAAAAACCAAAACACAATCAACTAGACCAAAAAATTTGTGCCAAGCTTCTACATCTTGAAGGTGAAGCAGGAATGACTGAATGCTTCCTGGATTAAGAAACCCTGTTGGGTAAGCAAATGGAGCGTGCCCATCTGTGAGAGCTAAGACAGGAGGGAAAAATCCAAGGTTCCTACCCTGTCTCTGCTTTCAAATCTGCTGGATTCCTAATACTGAGGGTTAGATCTTGGAGTTTGAGCCAACTGTGGCTCAAATTTGAACCTCATGGGAAAAAAAAAGCAAAAAACCCAATCTGTTGAGCTGTGAATCAAGGTTTGCTGTGCTGCTGAGATGTCTGTCTGTTATCAATCTTGGCCCTCTGGGAAGCTGTGGATCCAGAGCACCTTTCATCTGGGTCAGCGGCCGCAGCCTGGGCATTCAACTGCCCATGACAGGTCAGGAAATGGAGTAATTTCACATATTAAAGATCTCTGAGAACCCTGCTAGCCTGCAATAGCCCAACTTAAGGGATTGCCCAGAAGCACCACATGTCAGCAATCAAATAGCACTGCAGATCAGCAATGACTTCTGGCATGTCACAGGCTGATAATACCGAACAGAAGGAGGGTTGTGCAGCTAAACTTGGTTCCAAGGTTGGGAAATATTCAAAGACACAATTGGATTGTCTGAAGCGTGGTGTAGAAATGTTTGCTCTGCATGGCTGGTTGTATGAAAACTATTTTTGGTAGCAGATATCATCATTTATGACACTGTGGAACATTAAGTTTGCAGATGCTGCTGTGTGATAAAGTGGCAGTGTTACCATTTCATGTAAACTCAGCACTTAGGAAGTCAAGATCTTAATAGCACTGGTGCAATGTGATAAAGCACTCGTTGGTCCCACAAACTCTGCCACGACACTTCTCTCCTACTCCTGCATGGGGAATTCTTGTGAGAAGTACTGCAGATTTGAGTTGTACAGATGTTTGGGATATGGAGAAGTGGTTATCCAGATAATACAAATTGAAACTTGCTCCTTATGCTCAGGAGGCAGTTTGAATCTATATGCAAAAGCTTTTTAAAAAAAAAATGACTGGAGAAGTATTAGGTTCTGCAAGGAAAGACTTACAGGCTATCTGAAATAGGCTTTTTGACACTGGTTTAATTTCAAAGGCCATATTTAGTTCCGTCCCAGAAAGATATTCAGTAAAGTCAGTTCTGTATTCCCAGCCAAGCCCAACAGGGTCACTCGAGAATTTCTTCAGATTTCTTTTCACTCTGTGAAAAATAAACGAGTCCTGTTTGAAAAGATTGCAAATACCCTGAACTCCCTGCTATAGAATATTAATAAATAACTATTTTTACACAGAAAGCTCTTAGGTAAAGTGGGACTTTTGTGAGAAAAATCTTCAAGATTTGTTCTTTTATTACTGGATTTATGTCTTCCAAAATCTGGCCTCATTTGTTCATGTTGAAAAGAAATGGCAAAGTGCTCGAGCATATTGAGACTGAGCAATGATTTAATTTAGCTGTTTATTGTGTGAGATTATGTGATGCCATCCAGGCTAGATAGAGCAAAGCCCCTGTGGTTTACTGCTATCACATGGAGTTTATTCAGTTATCCAGTCTGCATATAGCAACTGTCTTTGCCAGTAGTGCCAGACTATGTGCAATATTAGCTGTAGTGTTACCCTTGTGCTACAGAGGGTGAGGTTTAATTGATGTTTCTTCTATGCACCCCATTATTATGAAGTCTCTGAGTCAAAGAGACTCAGAGGTGTTCTCTAGATTTCCAAAGAAAGGCGTTTTCTGGCTTGACTAGTCACAATTATTTTTGCCTTTCCGAGTCCCAAGGTCCCTAAATTCGGCTCAGCTTCTTTGTGCAAATATAAAAGAAACTTTCAAAAATATCCCCTAAATTCTGAATCACTGGTCTGTATTGGGATAAATTCTAGTACTCAAAGCCAGGTTTCACTTAAATATAGAAACTGGCAAACTTTTACCCTATAATAAGTTATTCTTTTTTGAAAAAGGGACTCAAAAGAGTTATTTGAAGAATATCTGAGTATACAGTTAACTAAGCCTAGAATGTCTTTAGGAGAAGAAATATCCACTGGTTTAGGAAAGTACAAGACATTTATAGCTGTCCGAAATACCTGATGAAATGTCCTCGTGTCCTTGAAAAACATATAGTAAATGCTTGGGTGTTTGGGGTTTTTTTTTGGGTGAGAGAATAAAATACTTGCTTTTAGCTAACTTGAGAAAAGCCAAGCCCTTAATCCTTGTTTCCTGCTGGCAGTTCTTTGTCATAGTGTGTTATGAGGGAGTGCAAAGACGGTGAGTCAGATTTTGTAAATGAGAGGTGAGAAAAATGGGAATTGTATTTTTAGAAAAGGAAGAAAACAAACTGAGACACAGAAACCATTTGAAGCAAGACTGCTCTCAGAAATACGGGCTGTAGAAAAAATGAAGGGAGCACAGATTCTGCATTTCAGGCCTACAAAAATTATAAAAAACTGTAAAAGGCTGAGAGAGAGTTTTCTTGTCCTGATGTGGGCTACTCTGAAAAATATGCCTCAAAATGTATAGTCTAATTGCAGGATGGAATAGTTGTTAAAGATCATTTCAGCAGGTAAACTTGTGATTTGAGATGTGCTATCATTTTGTACCAGCCGATAGCTAAGGACCACACAGCTGCCGCTCAGTTCCCTTGCGATGGGGGATGGGGGACAGAGTCAGAAGAGTAAAAGTGAGAAAACTCATGGGTTGAGATAAAGACAGTTTCATAGGTAAAACACAAGCTGCACATGTGAGCAAAGCAAACCAAGGAATTGGTTCCCCACGTCCCATGGGCAGGCAGGTGTTCAGCCATCCCCAGGAAAGCAGGGATCCATCACACATAACCATCACTTGGGAAGATAAACGCCATCACTCCCAATGTCCCACCCTTTCCTTCTTCTTCCCCCAGCTTTATATGCTGAGCATGATGTCACCTGGTATGTATGGAATAATACTTTGGATATCCAGATGAGGTCAGCTGTCACATCTGTGTCCCCTCCCAACTCCCTGTGCACCTCCAGCCTACTCGCTGGTGAAGCAGAAAAGGTCTTGGCTCTGTGTAAGCTCAGCAGTAACAAAACCACCCCTGTGTCATCAGCACTGCTTCCAGCACAACTCCAAAATATGGCCCCATGCTGGATGCTATGGAGAAATTTAACTCTATCCCAGGCAAAACCAGTACAGGACAGTTAGCTGTGCATACTAGTGGGGAAAAAAAAATAAATTAAAAAAAAAGTCCAATTTAATTCTTTAGTTTTGTAATTCTAAAACGAGTGGCACAGTTAAAACCTGTGACACATTAAAAGTAAGACCGTAAAACTAACAAAGTATAGATATAAGTAAAATTCCTAAAACTATGCCTAAACAGTTGATTCTGTCTCTCAGTTCGAAGTATAATGATATAAATCAAATGCTAAAAATCACCCATTCTAATGTTAATTTATATCAGCATCCAAGTAAATATGTTTGCAGACACATTAGATATGCTAATAATCTTGTTATGCAGTTATATTTACCAGCTAATTTCTGTAAGGTATTCTCATTCTTGTGGGGGAATATCCATTAAAATATGCTGATCTGGAATGAAGTACACTTTATATAATAAAAAATGGTAGATTTTTTTCTTAAAAAGAGAATACCTTATGCACAGTTAACCAGTTAAAGAGTTACGTTTCATATGCTTAATTTTTGTGTGACGTGATAAAATTGCAATTTTTATTAATTACTTTCATCATCTTAGATCAAGGTTTTTAAGCAAAGATATGAGATTAATTCATTTTTCTGTGGTTTACAGTTGATGTTATTTGGTTTGTTTTTTCATAAATTTCACATCTATTTATTGAGTCCTATATTCCCTGTTGCCACATCTCAGGATTTTAGCAGTAGTGTATCTCAACTCCCACTATCATGTTTTCATTGATAGATTGGGAGAGGAAAACCAATTTTCTCTGTCCTTGTTTTCTGGATGTTGTATGGCATAGCTATAGCACTTACACTTTGGGATCTCTTCTTAAGTCATAGGTGGTTAAAAGCCACAAACGCCTTAAAATAGCTGAATAAATGCCTCTAGGCTTGTGTATGATCTAATTTACACTGGCTATTAGATGGGCATTATTCACCAGTTTTTCCTCTATTCCGGCTTTTCGGAAATCTGTGCAGTATACAGATCAGATTCCTGTAAGATTAAAGTTAACCTTTGAATGTGTGCATGTTGTTTTTACTCCTTAACCCCAAGGACACCTTGTATACCGTTTCCCAGGGAGCTGGAACAATCCTTTAGAGACTTAGGTAGTGACAATTTTTCAAGACAAAGTGGAGAATTGCCCAGGCAATTGCTGTAGGGATGCTGCGGATTGTTCCTACCATGTAGAGCGTTTACTTCCAGTTATCTGGTTTGTATTTATTTATGATGCATGAATTATACAATTTGGACAGGCTCTTTCGATTACTTAATAAAAACCAAATATGTAAATGCAGGTAACGTCCTCAACACACTGCTTTCAGTTCTTATCTACTGCAGCACATTTCCTGGATTTTGCTCCTTCCAGCGCTGCTGGTAGTGAGTGTTGATTTGAAAAAGAAAACAGGAAATAATTCTTCATTTCAATAATTCATGGAAAATGAACCGAAACTATGATATCTGTGACACATGAGAGCACACATCTCACACTGTGTTATTAGTATTCAGTGCTGGGACTGTAGCCCTGGAACATATGCTTAAAACATTGCTAAGCCCCTGCGGAATACCGTTTCAATAGAAATTCAGTAATCTGTTGAAATAAGTCGACACAGAAAATTATGATATAATTGGAGCTGTTTAATTGCCTGTTATGTCCTTTAGTTGATCCCCTGAAACAATGTTATTAGTATTTAATGTGAAATTTCTGCAATAAAAAAGGTGAATTTATTGGGTGAAAGGACAATCTTCCATTCCACGAAATACAACTGGCAGATGGAAACATGAAATAAACTGCCTCTTGCCAACTTTTACTATACCTGCTCGTAAACTTTCCTGCCTTGAGACACTAAAAAGAGTTTCTTTGGGACACTTACCATTTGCTGAAGGGTTTGCTCTCCCTCCACCTTTACAGTGATAGAGGCTTTTTATAATTTTTCATACATTACACAGTGCTTCAGTGGAAAGGGCAGTCGAGAGGAATAGCGTAGCTCTCACTGTTAATGTGGGAGCATGCCAAAGCATGCCAGAGGCTGGTGTGGTGTTTAGGACCCTTCAAGGATAACATTTTACAGAGGATTTGAGAGTACAAAAGGTTTACTGCTGCCTGAATGGAGCCTGTATGCTGGAGTTTATTTTACTGACTCCCTCCCCAGATTTTTAACCTGTGCCCGATCACTAAACTCAGGCCTCCTCACCTTGCTCCTACTCGTGGAGCTTTGGAAGGGCAGACACCAGCTCCTATGCACAAGTGTGGCAGTGCTACCAGAAGATGCCTCCTCCAAATGCAGCAGATTTCAGAGCCATGCCATTTAGAGCAATTTTCTTATAAAATATGAGATTATGGTTTTAATTTGGATTTTCTGCCACTGCCTTTGCTCTCAGCACCCCAGTTTATCTCACCTCATGGAAACATAATCCAGTTTTGTGAGCAGGAGCAGCTGCAGATGACTAGATGAGTTTTCTCCTCCAAATACAGACACTTTTTCTCCTCCTTCTCTGACCCATAATAAACCTCTACAAGGACCAGAGCAGGTTACGTTAGTCCTGGATCCCAAAACTTTTCTCAGCAGAAAAATATTTTTCAATTTGAAAGTCCATTGTTTTAAATCCTGGAAGGATGGAAAGAGAAGGCTTAAGTCACTACATTTTCTCCACTTCCCAGAGGCAACTGCAGAGTCGAAGTGTTAGTCTGCAACATCTTACTGTTTGGAGGGACTTTGTAAGCCAGTGACTGCTTTAAGAGGACTGTAAGATTTCCTTCATGCTAGGCACAGGTACACAACTGGTCCTAGCCCCAGGTATTTACACAAAGGCACTGCCTTGCACACATGAATATTTATATTAGCTGTTAATTTAAGCACATGGTCAAGTATCCCACAGGACCAGGATGATGTCATTTCCATGATGGCCAGAGGCTCCTCTGTTATTCTACCTCCTCAGCAAAGGTTTGTAAGGAAAGGTAGTCTCAGTAGGATTTTGGTGGAGTCGAGAATATTGTAAAGGAGCTGTTAGTATATGTAAATCTGGGAGAGCTTCTGTAGTAAATTCAGACTTGCAGAAAACATGGTGTGCAGCATTATGCAAGTTTTAGCACTATTCTTTTTGTTTCTTCTGAGTGGCGGTGACATCCTGTTAAAATGTTCATCAAGGGTTTGTTACAAATGTGCACTGTTTAAAAAGTAGTCTTCTGCAGGCATTTTGGGTGCATATTAAATGATGCATTTTATAAAAGTTAGTGGTGGTTGTTAGGCTTTCATTGCTGTAATATTGGAATGGCTAGCACAGCCTGAATATTTTTTATCATCTCATTAAAATTCAGCATTCCAGAGTCTCCTTAAATTTTTTAGGTAATTCAGGAGTAAAGGATGTATTGCCTAATAAAATTTTTCATTTGCTGTGCTTTGTATTATGGTATGAAATAACAGTACAACACCATTAGTGGATGTGTTTGTTGAGATTACGTAAATTCTATGAAAACAACCAGGTTTTGAAATCCAACACAACCGCTTTCTCACAAGAATGACTAACAGATATTGTGAGGTCTGCTTTACAACCCCCCCCCCCCGCCCCGTCCCCCCGAAGGGAGTTACAGTCATCAGGAAACAGCTGCTAACTGGGTGAAATCCCGTGCATCCCAGATGCCTCTTCCAAACCCTCTCACCTTAACCTACTTTGTGAATCGCTTTGCCTTTTCCACCACAGGGGTTTTAAGGCAGACATGGAGCAGAGGAGGCTGGGAAGAAGCCCCCCTCCTTGACTGGATGCCCATGGGAATTCACAATGCAAGCAGGGACCTGACAATCTCCAGCAGAAAACCTCTGGAGAGGAATGTCCACCTCAGCCCTGAACAAGGGAGGCATAGTGAGAGGACGTGTCAAGCAGAAAACTCAATCACGGTTTCCAGCTCACTCAGCAAATCGGTAGACGTGTCTCTGTTGCATGCGTAAGAGGGCTTGAGACCTTCAGATTCCTTGGCTGTACTCCACTGTCAAATTCTGCATACTGCTAGGAGTGAGGAATCTGTGCATGACTTTGAACTCTTGTTCAAACTCCCTCGTGTGCAGTTATGTTTCCCCATCAGGCATGGTGTGAGGAGGGAATGTTTCAGCAGAAGTGTTGCATTTTCTTAGGTAATAATTGACATGCTTTAACATGCACTTTCTATGGTAACTGAGAGGATTTAGTTATATATTGCCTTTTGATGTCAAAGATTACCTCCTCCCCATCTGCAATCAGTCATTTCTTTCCCACTTCTCTGAAGTCCTGCTTTAACCACTGTGCTTAGTGAATGTTTGAGGAACTGGACTGTAACCAGATAACCGAGGTAACAACAAACTGCAGCACTTGGGCAAAAGCAGGTGGCCACAGGTGAGGGCAATGGCAAGAACTTGTAAGTTTATGTTGTCTTTGCTGCCACCACACTCATGCTGCTACACTCTGAGCTAGGTAGTGCAATGGAGGACACAGCACATTGAGTATTGACTTTCTCCTTTACAGTCCTACAGTGTTTGTACATGGGTCTTAGGTTACCTGGTGTTCTCAGGACGATAGATGAACCTTCTTGGTGTAGGCACTTACTTTCTGAAGGTATGAGATCAGAGACCTGATACAAAGCGATGACTTGAGATGGGTCAGTTACGTACAGGAATTCCTTACAATAATAAGGAACTTGGCATGGGAGCTTGGAGGCTGCAAACATTAAAATCAAGGCAAGTGTTTTGATTATACTGACCCCTGTTCCATGCAGTAGGTTCCTCAGTGCCTTTCTCAACAGTTTAAACTATCCACCTAAACAGTACTTCTGCTGTAAACCTGGAACCACCACATCTCTTGACCAGTAACACTGGCCTCCTGCAGCACAATGAGGCCAGGACAGGAGCAGGGCACTATCACCTCCCAAGGCAATGCATTTTCCTTGGGTGGCTTCTGTCCAGGGATGGAAACATGCTGCACCGCGCTGTGACAAGTCTGGCCGCCATACCCTTATTGAAGAAACCCTCATGAGGGTAAGAACTGCTTGCTTCCTCCCTTCCTTCCAGAAAATAATCATGCAGTGGTTTAGGATGTTTCTTCTTTTTCCTGAATCCCACTTTACATTGATAAACACAGAAAACATCACTGAGTGTATATTAAGTACAATGGGTAAATGACATCCACGACTCCTGGATTTCTTTTAGTGTTGTGTTCCAAGTGTTGTTAACCTCCCAGAGTCACTAAAAGGCTAATAAAATTAAGATGGCCATGCATGTATGCATATGGATATGCACACTTGCACCACACACACTTATACAGTGCTATGACACTTTTATTCTCTAACTAAAGTGTAAGTTATTTGGGTTTTTTACTCTGGATAATTTTGTACATTCTCTACATCAGAATCGTGCTTGACTCAGTTTAAAACTTCTGCAAGCTGTTTATGGTCTAAAGGAGTAAAAGAGAAACTAAAGAAAATACACTGTGAACCTGAAAGACACTTAGAAGTTGCCTAAATTCTGGCCTTAAGGAACAAGAAATACATGCATGTAAAGCATGTGTGCCATGTGCATCCCTCCCCAGCTCATCAATACCCTCCAAATGAGCATCATACAGGAGTGTTTCAGTGGCTGGTTCTCCTTCAGACACCACCAGATATTTTCCCTCCTGAAAACATTTTCCTCCCTTCTGTCCTCCAATTCTTGATCTTTTCAGCTTCCTTAAGCAAAGTGACACTTATCACCTTTAAAGTGCTGCCCCTGTCAGGATGGTCACCAGGGCCTTCAGGTGTTTGTCATATGAAAAGGAGAACAGCAGCCCTGAGGCGCGTGGTGATCTGTCCTCTTGCTTTTACTCAGCTCCTGCTGGGGAAAGCAATGGAATGAAGTGGCTTTGTAGAGAGAACTCCCAAGACTCTACTTACAGCTCAGGCTTTGGTGAGTCACTCTCTGTGGTGTATGACCTTTGTCCAAAATCCATATTGAATGTTATACCCTTGTGCAATTCGCAGAGTCAAGTTCTATGATTCCAGGTAGAGTTCATATCTTTCCATTTTTTCTGTACATGTGAAAAGGGGATAGTGATACAATCTATGCAGGCCCTTAGCCTGGATGGGCTGTAGGCTATTTAGAAATGAGTTTGCATGCCTAATATTTTCCCTGTCGCTTTCCTCCAGACTGTGAGCTACTACTAGCATCTTAAATGCAAGTAATGCAAATCTGATTGTAATTTTTTGGAGGAAAAAAAAAATTAAATGGGAGCAAAATTAAAATAATTGTAGAGCACTGGTTAGTTTATTTCAGGTAGCCAGGAGCAAGAAATTGCTGTTAACAGCCTGTTATGCCTCATGTAACAAAGGGCATGTTTTTTCTGATCATCTTGAGGAAAGTCGAGTTCTTAAGCAAAGTAGTGCTAGTCATAAATATCAAAGAAATACTGTTTGAAGGGACACATTGTGAAAAGTAGCACTCCTAAATCATCTGGTGTGCTGCATAGAGTTACACAGACAAGATGCATTAAGATTTAATTTTGGAAAGTTTTCTATAGTTAACTTCAAGCCAGATGCTTGAAACTTTATTTTTGTTCTTGAAGTATAACTGGACAGGCCACATATTAAGACCTAACACTGTAGTCATACACACAGAGCATATATATATGAGCTAATGTATTTGCTTTTTCTCTTTTTTCTTTTTTTTTTCCCCAGAATTAGTCACCTGAAAAGATAAGGTTCTACTTGTGCTTCTGAAACAACATAATGAATACCTTTGTGTTTCAGATTTATATAAGGGACTTAGCATTCAAAATATGTTGGGGTTAGGGTGTTTTTTGCTTTAAATGTTTGGCTTTTCGTGAGTCTTATTTGCTCAGGTACCAACTTGGTGCTGAATGAGTTAATTCTGAAGAGAGAACACAATACAAAGTAAAATAGATTTTTGAAGCCATTTTGTGCACACAATATGATTAAGAAACAGCCAAGTACTGGACACCTGTTCACTCCCACCTACTCATTCCCCTGTTACTGGGTAGTCTGGTCATGCTACAGGGGATGGATTTAAAGTAATTCATTAAAATACAGAAAGATAAGGTTGAAGCTGCATGTGCACGTGGATATTTCCCCCTCCCCACTAGCTTACCGAAGTTTATTAAAGCCACACAGTAGTGAAGGGAGGGAAGAACTGATACATTTTTTTCATTAGGTGGAGGAGAGTTTCATATTTTAAGGTTCCTGCACATAATAGATTTTATTCCATTTTCTCATGGCATCTTTTGGCAACTCACATATTTTGATATTTCATTTACTTTTCCAGTGTCCAATTTATATTCTGGTAAAACGTGATGGAAAGCAATTTTTGACTCTAGACAGTGACAGCCCAGACAGTTCCTCCTCAGTCTCTGGAACTTTTAAAATTAACTTTAAACAGGCTAGATCAGGACTTTCAAACTCTAGCACTGAGACACTTTCTTAGTATCTTGCACTCTTCACTAAAAAAACTAGTAGGCCTGGAGGAGGCCTGAAACCAGGGTACTACCATATCTTTGGGTGTCATAATGTTCACTGTTAAGAAGAAATTGTGCTGTGGAAGAGACACTCAGGGTAGACATCAAGAAAACTAGTTGTCTGGATATTCTTACTGGGATAAATTTCCAGAAGAGAAACAGCAGTTGAAGAGTGCTTTCCCTTCCAGCAATGCCTCTTCATTATAATGGCAAGCTGAGATAAGCCATTAACTTGCTAATAAAGTCCCTTCCAGGACTGGATAGTATTCCTCCACGTCACAAGGTGCTGTGCATCAGAAGTCAGAGGGTTGTTTCTTCCCATGCCTGCTCCAAGCCTGTGTTTCATATAGGATGCCACTAGGAACTATACTGGGCAGATGATTTCAGTTAGGTGATAAAGCACTTTAGCTGACCAACTGTGAGGAAGACTCCTTCTCCTTTGCAAAGCCTGAGGAGCAGACAGGGGCAGCAGATGTAAAACCCAGAAGAGCAGTACATGGACTAGAGCATGGACTAGGCTACTGCTTTCAAGGGAATGTCATGGTTAAACAATGGACCCAGATGAGATCATGTGTTCTGGTTTATCATTTGGCCAGTCTTCATCACTGCTGTCTGATTGATCAATGCTGTAGAAAATGAAGGTGCTACAGAAAGAGCCAGGTCTAATAATAGAAAGGGCAAAATCTTGGATCAAATAATTTTGATTTACTAATGAGCTGGTGAATAATAGAAGGGGGTTTCTTTCTCCTTTTTATCTGAGTGTGGAGACAAAGCCACATTAACCTGAAATGGTCTTCCTCTGAAGAAAAAAAAAATATTGCTGAAGGTTTAACTTATCAAAATAGCTGCAATGGAGAGGTTTTCATACAAAGAAAAATGTGATTAAGAGTTGTTGTTTGTTTTCATTGCCTTTCAATGATTTGTTCTGTGCAACATGTGAAAAACGGACTCCTGTGTTTACAGTCATACAAATTACATCAGCTTCTACACGCTGTCTGTTCTCACAGATCTTGTTTTACTTTTCAAGCCTCTTTTCAGTGGGCTTAAAACACAGATTCAAAGACATTCCTGGAGGGGGGTTGTTGTACAGAGAATCAGCTTCCCGTGATGCTGGGGAGCAGTGACACCTTGTATCCTTGTTTTACATAAAACAAAGGACCACCGTACTGGAGGAAAGGACACAATGTGCTGACCAGTGTGGCAAGAGGTCAGACTTGCTGGGTAAGATAAAGAGGGTCTTTTGGAGACTGAGGTGAGGTTTCTAAATATGAACTGCTCACATGTGTCCTCAAGTGCTGAGCACATATTGCTTTATTGGCTGTTGCTAGAGTTTTAGCTCTCTGAAAGGGAGTTAGAAAAAACAGCTTAGCCAAAACTTGGCTGGCAGCCAGAACTGGAGAAGGCAAGGTGTCCCCATGAAGGTGATTTGGTCTAACACTTGGTCCTTGTGATAAATTTATGAATCGTTAGGAAAATTACCCTGCTGGCAAGTAAATTAGTAGAGAGTAAGCGTGAGTAGGTTCTGCTGGCTTTGTGACCCTTAGCCTTAACCCAAAACTTAAAAGCACAAGAAATTTGCAGTGGTTTGGTTTGGGGTTATTTTGTTCTTGGTTGTTCTCTGTTGTTCCCTACGTCTTAGCAGAACAGACTGTCTTGAGTTCCTACTCAGTTTGGACACCACATTGTCCTTCTCTCTGGGGGTAACTGTAGGTGATGGGTGCTCTGCTGCAGAGCTGTCCCACTGCTGACGTCCAGGCAGGTCCAGGGTGAGGGCAGAGCAGGGGCACTGCTCAGATTGACACTGGTGATGACAGTTTTCCCTCACTAGCATTAGTCTCCTTTAGGGAACTTGCTCTTCTCCAGACAGCACACCATTTTTCGATTGTGTAACTTACCTTCCTAACAGAAAACTTAAAGACATGAACTTTTGCTTAAAGGGAACTCCTACTTGCTGTTGTTCTGGAGGGGTTTGTCAGAGCTGTGGATTTTGCTGCACATTAGGCTGGAATGGGAGCAGTCACGCTTGGATCACAGCAAAGCTTGTCTGAACACTCAGTATCCTCCTTTTCCTCTGCTGTCACCAGAATAACTGTGATTAAAACTGACTCAGAAATCCATTCTTCTGTTGTTTGCATCAATTTTTTAAATGTTAATTACTTAAAGATTGAATAGACTTTTTTAGTTCTCTTCTGTGACATGGAGATTTTTTAGAAATCCAGGAATTAGTTGTCCTAAGAACTGACTTTCTTCATAGAAGATCAATTTGTCTCCCTGCCTGGAAGATTTCCTTGCTTTCTAGTGATGCAGCTGTCACGATACGCATGTCTGTTTTCACAGAATGACACGAACTTGGAACTCAGTACAATCACAGTTGTCATTTTTCTACCCACTCAGAGACACCTGGGCTACAAGTTTCTCTTCAAGCACTTAATCCCCAGAATAACCCACAAACACCATGCAAAATGCCTTGTTTTCTGTAACTAACACTCTTTCCCCAGCTGTGTAAGAACTGGTTCACCCTTTCTCAGCATTATGAATTGGGCAGATAGGGAAAGGCGGTAGATGGAAACATAGGCAGAGGTAAAATCCCATGCTGTTCTTATCCTGACTTTTTCCAGCATAGGTGCAACAGCTTCCCAGCTGAAATAAATGCAAAGACAATTCCACACTGTAAAGAGTCCTTTCTAAGTGCAATGAAAGCTGTTTTTATTGTTGTTTCTGGTCCCCAAATACGGAACACATTCTTGAGTACTTCCTCTTAATGTAAGATCGAGTGGCAGCTGTAAGAGACCAAATCAGATCTTTCAGATGGTTTGAACTGACACAATTCTGACCCCAACAGGGTCAGCAGATTCATGCTTACTGAATGTGAGCTCTGCCCATGCCAGGCAACAGCACAACAGCTAGGAAATACCTCCTGGGTGATGCTAATTTTGTTGTTTGTTTCTTTCTAAAAGACTTCTGTACCCCTTTCCCCAGTTAAAAACAATGTTCTTGAGATGCTTTTCTAGCTAGCACACTGTGCAGCACAGGCAGGGTCAGGAGGAAGAAGGGGAAAACCCTGGGGAAGGCTCATAGGGCTGTTCCCAAGCCTGAATGGGTAGGGAGCCCTTGATGAAACCCATCACCCTGGCTCTCAGGGCAGTACAGCTCCCAGCACTGCCTGGAGGGAGGAAGGGTACAACCATGTTAGCTGCTTCCCCAAACCCAGAGGCCAGCTATGCTTCACCCTTTGGGGGCTGTGAACCCCCATACCTTAGCTGATGTAATCAACACTGTCAACAGTGGGGGGTCTGCTCAAAGGAGAGCAGGAATTTTGGTCTCTTTACATGCCAAGCACAAAACTTTCCATTCTGATTTCATCAGCAAAATGATGTTATGTATGTTCCTTGCACAGGTAGCTGGGAATGGCTCACCTGCAAGTTACCTTGGTTTAATACTTCAAATTATCCCTTCAAGCATGTTTTCTGTGCTATTCTCTTTTCCCGAGTAGAAGTTTTGTCTGTAAAACATTGACTAAGCAAATCAGGAAGTTACATCTAGATTTCTCCATAAAAATAAAGCTTTAATTTTAAACTTGGGCTTGGGGACTCAAAGTGTTAATGCTGCATTTTATTGTCTTTATTGATGATCAAAAGTGATCATACATCATGGCTTTAAAGGAGAGTTTGTGGAGCTAGCTCCCACTGGGACAACCATTTTAAATCAAGGTTATTTATTCTTTCCTTCCTTTCTGTACAGACTGCTTTTTTTCCTAAAGGAATTCATATCATTACTCTGAGGCAGCCATACCTACCATACAGCTATTTGCTCATAAATCTACAGTCCACTGATGATTTCAGAGACCAAGAAGAACAAAGTTGGCTCGATGAATTTTGTCAGTGAACACTATTTTAGAGACTGACTAAAGCAGGTTCCTAAAACACAATGGAAAGAAACACTGCCTTGATTGCAGATTTGTGTTACACAGTTTCAGTCAAACACTGGCAATGAGCCTGGAGTTCCTGTTCGCACAGCTATTTGAGAGTCAAAAAAATCCATCCTACAAGTGCTGTAATGGGGTAGGGAGGCTGTGGTTGTATCACAAGGTGGTTTCACTAGTGACTGTCCTTGGGATTGCCCAAATCATTCTCAATGTATTAATGAACACTTGGCAAAGTTTGAAACCATGGTCTGCTGTGCAGGGCTTTTTTTTTTTTTTTTAGCTATGAGAGGATAGAGAGTAGAATTTAATCTTTTTTAATATATTTGAATGCAGAAAGATATTTCCCTGAATCAGGAAACTGCCCTTTCTCTTGCTTACAGAAACATTAAAATGTTTTTTGGGGAACAAAATCCACCAAGGCCTCACTTAAGTGCCAATAAGCATTTTAGTCAATATCTGTTTATGACAGATGGTACTAGAAGTTTGGCTTATCCAATCAAAGTATAGAACGTTATTATGATATAGAAAGTCATATTTCTAATCAAAACAATTGGCATCTTGATTTTGAAGTAACAAATGCCTATAATGAAGTGTTGATGAATGATTTATGTGCCAAAACCATTCATAGAATTTTTAAAATCAATAGCTTTACTGAATTCATTACTGAAAAAAAGAAAGATGTGAGATATATCCAGTCATTAAATGAGCGACTAAGAAAGTCCAATTAGGAACAAAGCTACTATCACTAAAGAGGAACTCTCATTTTTTTGGACTTGATGGATCATTTCCAACCTTGGACTCTTAAGGGTCATTTCAAACCTTAATGATTCTATGCAAGTTGATCTTAGGAGTTTAATTTTTTTAGCAGAATTGTGTCCTATAACAACAGAACATTCAAACTCCCAAAGAACAAAATTTTAAGTTGGCTTCTAAGAAATGAATGATTCAGCTGAATTTTCAATGCTGTATAAAACAGCATGTGTTATTCAAATAATGTCCAACCTTACATACATCTACCGTGAAGGCTTTTAGCACTGTGACATTAATTATGCATTTGCTGTTGGTCAACAGTGAGTATACAGTGGTTCAATTATGCATTTGCTGTTGGTCAACAGTGAGTATACAGTGGTTCATTTCTACATGTTTATTAAAAAAACCAAATCTGACTAAACACTTCCTTCTGCAGCTGTAGAAATATGAAGACATAGAGCTAGTGTACACTTTGAACAGGAAGAAATAGGACTGAAGACATCTCAGAAGACTACAGTTGACAAGTATACTAGCATTATCACAGATGTTACTGTCTATAATTTATAGAGCAGTTTGCATTTCTGCTAGGTTGAATCACAATTATAAGTGGAGAACAGACTGTAAAGTTACATGAGTATAACACTCTTAACCTGTAGGATGGTAACACAAAAGGATTTGTTTGTGTTAACAGGGCTAAACTTATAGGAAGAGATGGAATGGCTTGTTTTCAATGTCAGGGTTGGCAGAATGAAAATCAAAATTAATATTCAAGGTGAGGGTTTTGCAATTCACAGGAATCATAGAATAATAGACTGGTTTGGGTTGGAAGGGACCTTGAAGACCACTTAGTTCCAATACCCTTGCCATGGGCAGGGATACCCTCCATTAGATCAGGTTGCCTAAAGCCCCATCCAACCTGGCCTTGAACACTGCCAGGGAGGGGGCAACCACAGCTTCTCTGGGAAGCCTGTGCCAGGACCTCACCACCCTCACAGTAAAGAATTTCTTCCTTATATCTAATCCAAACCTATCCTCCTTCAGCTAAAGTAATTACCCCTTATCTTATCAATACCTGCCATTACAAACAATCCCTCTCCACCTTTCATGTAGTCACCTTCAGGTACTGGAAGGTGGCTATAAGTCTCCCTGGAGCCTTCTCTTCTGCAGACTGAACAAGCCCAACTGTCTCAGCCTGTCTTCATAGGAGAGGTGCTCCAGCCCTCAGATCATCTCCATGTTCCTACTCTGGACTCGCTTCAACTTCTCCATGTCTTTCTTGTACTGGGGACCCCAGAGCTGGACACAATACTTCAGGTGGGGTCTCACGAGATCACAGTAGAGAGTGAGAATCCCCTCCCCTGACCATTCTTTTGATGCTGCCCAGGATATGGTTGGCTTTCTGGGCTTCAAGCACACATTGTTGACCATGTGGAGCTTTACATTACCCTAACACGTCCTTCTTCTCAGGGCTGCTCTCAATTAATTCTCGACCTAGCCTGCAGTTGTGCTTGGGATTGCCCTGCCCCATATGCAACACCTTGGCACTTGGCACTTGGCCTTGTTGCACTTCATGTGGCTCACAAGGGCCTACCTCTCAAGCCTGTCAAGGTCCCTCTGGATGGCATCCCTTCCCTCCAGCATGTCAACCAGACCACACAGCTTGGTGCTGTCAGCAAACTTGCTGAAGGTAATTCCTACTTCATTTAGCAAAGCAAATATGTCAGATTTCTGTCAGAAGCAGTTGTAGCCTTCACCCAGGAGTTCAAAAGTTTGCTACTTGCATCAGGGTTTTATGGAAAGAACATAGACAGTATTGCTGATGACTGAGCCACAGATAGACTATAGCAGGAAAACCTGGATACCCAGAAGAGTAATGAGAAAGTTATGATGCCGTTACCTGTGATGAACTCCATTCAGATGGGTCTCTACAATTTGAGCAAAGCCAAAGTAAAGGGATAGGCCTGAAGGAGACCAAGGAACCTTGAAAACTACTGTGGAATAAAAACTTTTGGGTTCTATATGGGAATTTTCTTTGTAATTTGAAGCTTGATGCTATCAGCGAGCTGTCAGATGGACTCTGAGCCAAAACAGTTTTATTGTAAATATTCTTATCAAGGGAAAAAAGGAACAATCACACTTGCATGTTTGATTTATAATTAACAGGAATAAAACTCTAGTCACAAATGTAGCTGCCACAAGTAAGCATGGTATAAATATTTTATGCAGTGCTTCACAGTTGCATATAATGTGCACTGTAAAATTTGAGTATTATAGTAAATGAAGTTATTAAACCTTTAAACAAGAAATTCTGGACTCTCTCATTTATGAAAATGCTGGCGTGTTTGAACAATGATTCCATAACTACAGCATGTAATAAAAAATACTTATCTCTCTGCAGAATGTGCAGGAATATAAATGTGTCATAAAATTAGTAGAAATGAAAAGATGAAGGTTGAAAGGATTTCAGATAAATTTTAGTTTTTCGATTCTGCTCCCAAATATATTGAAAAATTTTATTTTTTTTTAAAGCTGTAAGATATTCTTTAAGAGGGACATCATCTGGGTTATTCTTACATCAGATTGTAGATTTAGGGCCTCATCCCTACCATTTACAGGCAGCTCTTCAGCACCTTACCTATGGAAACAGAGGACTGTCACAGAGATGCCATTACACCTATTCCATTTCTGTTGGTGGCTTGTGTGAGCAGGACACCAATTCAAAGGACCAAATATTAAAGGACACCTTAGCTGTAAATGTGAGGAAAGATTCTGGGAAGACGGGTCTCTCCTTTGACACTGGCAGGGAGCCTGTAACACAGGATGCTGGCTGGTGCAGCGAGTTCCCAAGTCACAGGATCTCGCTGTGCTCAGAGGAAGCTTTGGGTGTTGAGCAGCCTGATCTCCAGAGGCACAAGATATACGTGCAACTTCAGCCAGCCCTGCTGAAAGTGCCAGTCCTGCTGTGTAATCTGTACGTCTGGCAGATGGCATATGCGATTAGTATTGATTAGTCAAGAGTCTGAGAGATATCTGCCTGGGAGCAGAGCAGAAGAGAGCAGTCAGACATCTGTGCAGCTGCCTGCAAATGCTGCAGAGAGGATCTGCCCGTGCCCTTAGTGTGGCCATCTCAAAAGTTACGGGGCTTTACCTGATTGGTAATTAGAGTTTCTGCTGAAAAAGCCATTAAGTGTCCAGGTGCCTGTTTCTTCTCCCTTCCTTCTTCCTTCCCAGGACTGAATAGATGCTGCAAAACCAAGTCATAACATTGTATACAGAAGATGACTGCAGCCAATAACAATGCAGAAGGAGGCATTTTTAGAAACACTGAGGGTTATTCAATTTTTATTACATATAGTGTATATAGAAAGTATAATTGTACATAGCATATATATAACATGTTAATGTATAGCGTATATATAATATGTTAATGTATATACTCTCTCAAGGGGCGGTTCCTAATTAAGTTCTTGTTAATGACATTACAGGACAGGAAGACAATAAAGTGACACTTGATATGTAAACAGACCTGGCAGAAAAGGTAAGCAAATGGGGGAAGAGGTAGCAAAAGAGACAATGAAGTGTAAGATTAGTAAGTACGTTTCTTAGCTTAGAGATATATAACAATTTTTTCCTTTCTCACCATCTCCCACCCAGGGTTAAATAGCAAATTATGTTGTTTCACTGTGAGGACAGTTGGTTTCTAATCTAAAAGAACTCCTCTTTCACAATAGAGTGTAAATATAGATTGACTCTTACAGGAATCCCTTTGCCCTTCATAATAATTTCATGACTATTCTGGTCCAACTGGAAATGTCAGGATGGGAAAGGGAGACTGGAAGTCAGTGCCTGCCTTGCAGGATTTCTCTCAGCTCCAGTAAAGGCACTGTAGGAAATTTGTGTTGCTGAACTGCACCTCAGTTCTCATCTTTTCCCTCTTCTGTGTAACAGACTTCAGGAGAATATGCAATATTGAGCAGTACTTTGTCCTGTCTACACTGAAATATTGTAATCTGGTATGACCCACCCAGCAGAAGATTTGGAGTATAGGAATACGAAATTAGTGCGGGACAGAGTGCAGTGCTACCCTCCAGAAATGCCACAGTCAGGTGGTCCCACCAGGGCCAGCACAACCACCCTGCAGAGCGGGGAGGGGGTCTGGAGGCAGCACTGCAGGCAGCTGCTCTGAAGGCCAGGAGAGTATCTTAAACTTCTGTTTGCTACTTCTCAGAACCTTTGGATCTCAACATCCCATCTGTATGGGTTGGGAAGTCTTCAGTGCTGCTGCCCAGGGTGGTGCAGGGCTGGTGCTAGCACAGAGGGTGCTCACCTCTCAGGCCAGAGAATGATGGAAAAGGAACAGTCGATTACACTGTTTTTCGATGACTGTGCCCAGCGCTTCTGAACTTAATTCTGTGTATAGCAATGAAAACACAATTTGTCTAAGGGGAGTTCCTATCCTGCCTCCTCTGCCATCCTAACAGCAGCTGAGCCCTTTAGCAATGATTTTGTTGCCTGTTTCTTTTTCCCTATTTTCAGTGATTTTGCTAAACTTCAGGAGCAAACTCTTCTTAAAATAAAAGTTGTATGTGAATTTCCTCCAGCCAGCAAAACCCACTACCAAAGTCCTCTTTTAGGAAATGGGCACAGGGTGGATAGAGCCACTACTGTACCAGAAGATAGAGCTTCTAATTCTCTGTACAAGGATGAATGGTAGGAAGTGGGAAAATTATGAAATGTAGAATTACCTAAAGAAGTTTACAGGGCAAGAGAAAATGTTGTATTTCATCCAACAAAGAAATTAAGTCAAATTTGGGATGAATCATTTATCCAGATAAAGATCTGTTTCAGGCTTTTAACATGAGGATTTGTATTCTTTCTGATGGGGATTTGAACACCAGAGTATTATCACTAAACACCAGAGCATTGTAGAGACTTCAGTATTAATGAGGTTTAGCTTGTCATTCTTGGATCTCCTAGTAGAGGTGGAGCAAAGAGGGAAAAAGGGATGCCTGGCCTTGGGTGCATCTTTGTACCCAAAAATATGCATGTCATATTAGTTGACAACGCAATCAGACACAGAGTCATAGGTATTTATCTCCTGTGAACGCTAAATTACATAGCTGTTAGCCTACAGGTGTAAAATCATCAAGCAATCATGATAATACGGCTCCTGCACTTGAGCAAGCTTGGAGTTCATTAACCTGTGTGCATTCATGGAAAGTCTGTAACATTTATCAGGAAAACATTTGCAGTAAAGAGGTAAGTATCAAAGCAATCCATATTTTCAAACTTCTCCAGAGGAAGTTGTTTCTGGTCTTTAATGTGAAAATGGAGAAATTTCTAGGAACTTGGCTGTAACAACATGAAGAAAGACTCAACCTTTCCTTTAAATGCTCTGTGAACTGTTCACATCCCATCCACTCTCACTCCCAGAGTGTCATCTGAGAAACATCATGCAAAGTATGATCTTGAAAACAGATGTCTGGATCTAGACTGACCTTGAACAAGGAAAGGAAAGGAAAAAGTGTGTTTGCCACAGTAGATTGGAAATCTGCAATCTGCAAAATACAAAAAGAAACTCATTTACAAGAAAACAAATGGCATTCTTCTTTAAATAAAAAAAAATAATAATTAAGAAAACTACACCCATTCTGAGCACGAGAAGAAGGGGCTGGTGGAACAGTCTGTGTACAGTCTTACTATGTTTCTGTAACAGAGATGACCAGCAAAAGAGCAGCCTGCCTTCAGTAAACTCGATTCGGTCATTTCTATTTCATTGGAGGGTGGAGAGCCAGTGACTGAACAGAAATACTTACAATGCACCTCTCTGCATCTGAGCTAATTGGCTTGGCTCCCTTTGCAGTCATTGGAAAGAAATGGGCAATGAATGATGCAGGATGAAACTTCTACATTACCAATTTTAGTTCTATTTGTAACTCACTTTACAATACAGACCTAAAAATAGATTTAATAGAAATTTGTAACAGAAACAGAAGTTTTGTATTACTCCTAAACATATAGGAAATAACTCCTGCCTTGGCAGTGTCCTGTTGGAAGAGAGGAAGAATAAACAAGGTTGTTTTTTCCCTCCTACTTCTGTAACTTCAATTTATGTTTCTGAAATGCATTGCTGAAGAAGTGCTGGCAGACAATAGATCCTAAATCATTACATTTTTTCCTCAGGTATGAAGGGTGTGTTTCATAACAGAGGCTGTGACAAAGTTAACAGGCAGCATATTCCACTAATTGCAGTTCATAATTGTCATCTCAGGCTTGAAGAGCCCCACTAGGCATAGAGTGGAAAGAATGAGAAATTAAATAGCCTGAAACAGGAAGCTTATGGGCTGTTGATTTGCCTCCTTGTTTCATTTAAATCTCTATGTAATCCCAGAATAGTTTTGCACAGTGTATCTCAGACCTACACCCAGTCCCAGGGCTCCAGTTCTTCCAAAACCAGGCAGTCAACCTCATCAAATTTGTCATGCATACAAAAAATGGTCCTGTAAAAGACAACTCTGTCCTCCAGACTCTAAAGAACGGCTCAGTAGCACTGCAGACAGGGAAACTGTTGCTGACTGCCTACAGACTCAAGCCCAGAGCCTCTCATGCTGCATGATGCCGCAAATGGGTGAATGTCTTTAAATGAAGAATCAAAGAACCAGGATGCCCTTAGACTATCAGAAGAGTTAACAAGTGGTAAATACTGATATCTGAAGGAAGAGAACTTTAAAAAGCCAATCTAGTTTTCCTTAGGACAACATTTATGTAAACAGCTCCACTGAAAGAAATGCAATGTCATGAGCACTTGTAGCCTTGCAGATTTTTGAACAGTGCCAGCCAGTTCCTGGCTGCTTATAGAAAGCACACAAGCACTGCAGGAAAGCCAGTAGACTGACCACTGTTCATGTCCTGGTGTCTGCCCAACGTCCTCCTGAGTTGACACGTACACAACAGAGAGGATGAGGCTTCAGGTGGTCATGTCCTAAGCAGAGTTCTTCTAAGTGAAAGAACCAACCCTAGTAACTGATGCCAAAAGTGTGGAGAACCAACTTGAGTTTTTATTGCTGCAGTTTCACAGTTCTGCTGAGCAATGGGAATATGTGAAAAGAACTAATATAGGGGACAAGACAGCTGCTTGTTCCTGAGACACCAATTCATCATCTCAGCTTTGGTTAGGGCATGGTACATCTTCTTCTAAGGAATATAACAGTGATGAAACAGGAAGCTGTCAGCATGAAGGAGTTAGTGTCAGATAGCAGTAACAAAAAACAAGATAAAAAATGAAATAAATTACTGGTCTAGCCACTGCAACATTGGAACTGTCAAAACTGAAAGACCATTCAGGGAAATGAGGAGCAGAAGGCCTGAAGGATGTGACCAGAAAAGTCAGACTACAGCCTGAAAATATATGGCTGACACACCAGAAGGCTGTGCTGCCTTTCAGCACTACTCAGACAGTCTGGAGAGTTGGGCAGGGAGAAGTTTAATGAGATTTAACATGGGCAAGTTGCAGAGTCTTTCATCTGGGGAAGAACAACCCCAGGTACCAGCATAGGTTGGGGACTGCCCTATTGGAGAGCAGCGTAAGTGAGAGGGACGTGAGGGTCCTGATGGACAGAAGGATGACCATGAGGCAGCAATGTGCCCTCCTGACCAAGAAGGCCAATGGCATCCTGGGGTGTATTAGAAGGGGTGTGGTTAGTAGGTCAAGAGAGTCCTTCTCTCCCTGTCGTCTGCTCTGGTGAGGCTGCATCTGGAATATTGTGTCCAGTTCTGGGCCCCTCAGTTTAAAAAGGACACAGAACTCCTTGAAAGAGTCCAGTGCAGGGCCACCAGGATGATTAAGGGAGTGGAACACCTTTGTTATGAGGAGAGGCTGAGCGAACTGAGCCTGTTTAGCTTGGAGAAGAGGAGGCTGAAGGGTGACTTTATTAATGTTTATAAATATGTAAAGGGCAAGAGTGAGGAGGATGGAGCCAGGCTCTTCTCAGTGATGGCCAGCAATAGAACAAGTGGCAACAGGTGCCAGCTGGAGCATAGGAAGTTCCATGTGAATATAAGGAGAAACTTTTTCACTGTGAGGGTGACGGAGCACTGGGACAGGCTGCCCAAAGGGGTTGTGGAGTCTCCTTCTCCAGAGCCATTCAAAATCTTCCTGGATACATTCCTGTGTGATTTAGTCTAGGTGATCCTGATCTGGCAGGGGGTTGGACTAGATGATCTTTCAAGGTCCCTTCCGACTCCTAACCTTCTGTGCTTCTGTGAAAGGATGGAACCTTGTGTGCCCTTCTACCATAAGCTGATGGACTTAGGTTACTATAGGATCACATCTATGACAGTGTCTTATCTTGTTCTTCCACTTTGTGGGCTATCTTTCATTCTTATTTGCCCCTGCTTCTTCCAGTATAAAGACATATCATGTTCTAGTCCTTTTGTGAAAGGTTAAAGACGACTCATACTGAAATTGCTTCTCACGATTGGATTCTGGACTAATGGCAGCCTGGAAAGAGGCTTCCTGACACGCTTGCTGTGTTGAGGGGGAATTCTTGCAGAAACTTGCAGTGACTTGAGTTCACTCCACATAGGCAGGATTTTAAATGGGAAAAGCCAAGTCAGAGCTTATTAGCACTGTTTACATGGAGTTCAGGACAAATAGCACAAGTACTGCATATCAGTACAAAAATATGTATCACTTACGTAGACTCACCCCAGTCTGACTTTATAAATTGTTAATAAATAGTGCCAAGGCCTACCAAAATACTAAGTCAGCTTAATGATAAACTAAAAGCTTTCCATTTCCTTGCCTTGAAATAACAACTCCCATGTGTTTTATACAGTTATTACCTTCAGGGAATTTAGACTTTCGTAAGTGCTTTGGCTATTTACTTTATTTGCTAATGGAGTTAGCTGGGCTGTAATGTGAGGAAAGTTGAAAAGGCAAAACCGGTTTGTGTTTAGAAATGCTTAGCAATTTGCAAAGGAAATAGTAAAAGTAAATTAAAAAAAGCGAGTCTGTTACTTCTAATAATGCAGGGAGATGCATTCCCTCTAATTTAGCTGCCAGCCTAAGCACGCTCTCAGGGAATTTTCAGCTGAGCATCTCAGTTTGCTGGGTATAATTGTTTAAATTCACCCCAGGGGAAGGCAGGTAGTCTGCAAAACTGCAAAGAGTCACCTTGGACAGTTTGCCATTTCCATTGTTTATTCAGGTGATTTTTGGGTCTCCAGAAGACAGCCCAGTGGACGTGGGCTGGGTGACTTGCAGAGCGTGTGTCTGCCAGGTGACAGACCCCATTGTATGCTCATCCCTGGTTGAAGAGTCCTGACTCTGTGCCCCAGCAGCCATTGAGTCCCCAGGCGTGGGTGATCCACAGTGCTGGGTTTCAGCCAGCTGGGAAGTTAAGACCCTGTAGTGACTGGGGAGAGGAAGACTCTGGTTTTGGATACTGGAAGCAAATAAACCTTTCTCATGAAGTCTTCCTGGGATAGAACCTGCAAACAGCCCCGTGAGGAGGGAGTGAACACCTTCACGACCGTGATCATGTGGAGTGTTTCTCACAGCTGCCCTGACACCCCAGAGAGATGCTTACGTGGACTGGCCTTGGATGTATCCATTAACATTTCCTTCCTTTCTTCTTGGCAAGATGACAGAGACTCTAGATTTTTGGACAGAGGCAGGCTCACCCCTCCCGTGCTCTGAGCTAACTTGAGTCCTCTCTCAGGCCCCTCCTGTGAGCTGCCCTGGGAGTTTGTAAAGCTGCACCAGGCCCCCACTCATAAACCTTGTCCCCAGGATTTACAGCTCTGGCCCAGCACTGTGCTGACATCTTCGTGCAACTTCCCTTTCTCCTCCTCTCCTCCAGCTCAAACTAATGCCTGTCCTTGATATACAGCCTAAGTATACTCCTGCACACTACACTGACAGTATTTTACTTGCGTGTGAGAAAAAAATGCAATCTGCCTTATTTTTTTAGTGGCATTATGAGCACCCTTGATGCTGTCCAAGAGCAGAGGCTGAGTCTTAGTGCAAAATCACAGATATTCATTATTCTAAAAGCCCTGTTACCAATCCCATCTGCTGTTTGATTGCTGCAACATTGTCAGATTTCAAACTGTAGGAGAGGAAAATAGAAACTACCGCACCAAACAAGGCTGTTTCAAGGGCTGAATTTCATTAACGTAGTCTTTTAAAATGGGCTTAACTAAAGCTTTTTAGATGTTTCTGTCAAATCAATTTTTTAAACAGGCACTAGATGCTAGATACCAAATGAGGCAAGCATCTAAATCCTCAGAAAATTAACTGTTAAAATAGCTCCCTTTCTTTTGCTGCTTTGCCATTGTTGCCCATGCTTAAAGGGCTCTAGGCAGCAAGTTGTCTAATTAAAATGACTTTGTGAATTAGAAATTCATCTGAGAGAGCTCATATAAGCATGAACAATGTTTCTGTCTTCTGATAGACCTGAGCTTGCAGAGTGGCTCTGGGAAACGGCCATCCCTGAAGTCATTCAAACATTGTCAGGAAAATGTTGGCAGCAGGAAACAGGCCAGTCCAGCAAACACGACTGTTTCCAGCATCCTTGAGATGCAAGAACTCGAATTAAGGGAAAGTGCTTTGTCTTTCCAGGAAAACAGTGTAGAGCTATAAAGAAACTAAGCAAAAAATGCACTGTCATCCAACTCCTTTATTTACTTTAAATCCTCCTGAGGCTAAGGCAGTGACCTGAGTGGACAGGAATTTATTTAATATTGGAGTGAATAATTCTTTTAAATTGCCTTCAATGTAAGGGAATGGGGCTGCAGGAAAAGCTGCGGGGGCCAGCCTGTAAAATGCCAGAGCTGAATACAAACATGGACTATAAACTAAAATGTGTTAATTTGGAAAATCTTTAAAAACCCCAAACAGAAGAAACCAGAAGAGCTGCCTGTCTGTGAGCCGGAGTCAGGCTGAGGTGCAGCTGAAATGGCAAAGCTCTGCTCCCTGTCTCTCCCATTTGCAGCCAACCTTTCCAGACTGGAGGACTGTGAACACACCTAATGAGGAGGTTTGGTGCATGCTGCGAGCTCTAAAAGAACATGATTGAATTTCCCTTTTACTGTTTCACTGCTATTGCTGTGCAGTGACCTGTGGAGTTTGTTAATAAACTGCTATGCCCATTATTGTTCCCCATTACAATAGATGTCACCAGCATCCTCCCCTTCCTCTTCAGCAGGTTCTATCACTTTATCTTGGCAATGTATTAGTAAATTAGTACTATAACTGAGACACTTCATGATTCAACTGTCTGAAAGACAGACTGCTTGCCTGTTTCTACAGGCTTGAATATAACACTGTTGAATATAGTTGCTGTGCAAGACTCACAAGTTATGTAAGTATTTCCACAAGCTGTTTTCTCTATTAAATAAAATTTTAAATTCTTTTTTCCTCACTGCACTCCTCAGAGGGCAAGAATTCTCATAAACGCAACCTTCAAATAGTCATGTTTTTACTACCAGTATATATTTTATTTTAAAAGGAAAGGAGAAGGAAATTTACAGGGTTCTTATTATCCAACTGTTACATTTCATAATTAAATGTGTTATAGTAATAATTCAGCACGAAGGGGTAGTGCTGAGGGCAGGAAAGTTTACAGTGTAAACACTTAGTGAGCCATGCTGGATAGCCAGACCACTTATCTTGTGAAAATGATTTATAGAAAACAACTTGATTACATTTTCATCCCTACTACCACTGGGTGATTAGATGAGACCTCTTTGTTGTTATGACTGTCTACTTTAACTAAACTTAACCCCATCTGCTTTTCATTTAGCAACCACCATGTCTCTCAGGCAGGCAGCTGCCAGGTAAAGGACAATCGGGGGACTCAGGCTGCCTGGGGTTCAAAGCCTTTGGATCGGCTCCCTGGCCTCCCACAGGCTTCCTGCCAGAAAGTCTGATATCACTTAATCCCTCAGTGAGGTCTCCTGAAACAGCACCTCCATCTTTGCTTATTTAGACTACAAATTTCTCAGGCAGGATCTCTCACCAGGCTGAAACTGCCAGGCATTCAGGCATTAATGAGGTGCAAATACTATAGACAGGAATATTTGGTATTACTACACTTACGTCTTCTGATAATGCTATTGAAAATGGTAATAGCAAGTGTGCCTGAAGGACCTCAGCTTAGGTCTTATCACTTTCACAGGTGGAGAAGAAAAAGAAATAATGTAACATCTTCTAATTTACCTGACCTTAGCTTGTGTCAGGCTCTTTACAGCAAGAACTTCAGTACTTGCAACTGCATTTGGGAATGGCAGGTGTGGAAGGAATACCATGAGAAAAATAAAAAAATAAGGACAACCTCTTTCAAAGACTTTTCAATACACCAATGATTGCTGTCTTTGCTTTCTCATGTACACATAGGTAGGTGCATTTCATTTTTATGCTTTTTCCAACTGCAAAATGATGTAAAGCCCTTTGGATCTAATTCTGCTGTAAGGAACACCGACGTAAATCCTGTGAGATACTGACAGTGTGCTTGCTGGTGTTTATGAGGACAGAATCTTTCACATGGGAGCTGTAGATGAATATAAGTGCTCAGTGCGAATGGGGGAGAAATGGGGACACATACGTGTGTACTGGAAGGGGAGAGGAGCACCTTAATTGGTTAGCTTGAGGGTTTGAATATTTGGATTTGGCATGAAGGAGATGTATAAAAGGGCCTTGGGCATGTCAACGGGGCTCAAAGTCAAATGCAAAGGCTTCCTGTGGGGCACACAGCAAGTAACAGAAAGCAGGAAATAGGACTTGAAACTGTGGAAAACAAGAATTCTCTCCTATACATCCATTCACTTTATTCTGAGACAGAGATGTACTTTCCTCTGCTCAGGGTTCACAGCTGAGGTGAACGAGCTTTTACCCAAACTAAGGTCTTAGTTATCTTTCTTTTCAGAGAGTGAAAAGACATCCCATCCCTGCAAAGGGGAAGGAGAGAGCCCTCATCTGCCCTCAATACAGTGTACCCACCCCAACCATCCAGGCTCAGGCCCTCCATCCCTCAGTGAGTGTTTTAAGCTGCAGAACTCCCAGGATGGGTCTGCTTCATCATGTGCACTCTTGGCACCCTGCCTCCCAAGGAACAAGAAAAATTTTTCATATTGGAGGCAAGAATAATCATTTAGCTTAGGAATTACAGCCACCACCTGAGGCTAAGGAAAACTGGATTCTAGTCCTTTCACTGGATGATTAATATAACATAATATAACTGTGCAGTGGAGACTGGGTAGGACATAATTTATGCTTCAGAGCTCTGTTTCTCAGCAGGCAGGTGGGTGGGGGGTTGATCTTTAGGCTTTATCCCAAGAGCCTGGCTTTGGAAACCTAACGTAACAGGGATTTTCTACTTTGCTCCCCTTTGAGGGCTGTACCGTGAATTTTCCCATCTCTTTCTTTCCCTGGAGGCACCACGTTGTTCATCCAATTCCTTCCTTTGTTTCTTGGAAACTTCTGTCTCTGCTGGCTAGAAAGCGTTGTCCTCTATAACTTGTGCTGTAGCGAGCCATAGGGAGTGAAGACTAAAAATGTTAGTTAAACCAAATCAAGCCATGGGCCTGTACATCCAGCTGAAAGGAAGCGTGTGTATGTGTATACATGTGCATTCAGGGAAGCTGTTAAGAATTAATATTTTGCAGGTAAAGAGCTAAATAAAAGGAAGTGTGTGCTGGGGAAACCCATTTCCCTGTTTAGTCTGTTCTGAACTAGCTCCCTAAGGTTTCTGATTTCATCCAGGGCTACACCCTCAAGCCAGGATATTCAAGTTTCTAAAGACAGTGATAAAAAAGGAGGAAAATAGAGACAGACCAGGCACTGAAAAGGCCTTTAAAGTCAGCTAAAAAATGGGATATAGTTCAGGACAGGCAAGAAACCCTCTCTGCTCAGAAAATTTCATGCCTCAGTTTCCTTCTATGCCACCACCATGTCCTGTCTTTTTTCTTGAGATAGCTACAGATATTTAATTGAAAAACAATGTACTTGATTGCATCATGCATATTTTGGGGAGGGGCTCAGAAAATATGTTGAATTTTCACAGTAGCAGCTATGAAATATCACTATGTCATTCTGAACAGAGGCAAAGAAAGCTGTGGTGACTTGTCAACTATAGTTCTGGGACAGGAGATGTAAGACCCATAAGTAAGTCTTACAACTTGTTCTATACCTGCATTATCTTCCAACTCATGAATGCAGAAGTGGCAATGGGACCTAAGCTACTGCTCACATCTCACAAAATACTGCTTCCCTTTCTTGAAAGCCCTCCAGTAGGTGTGAGAAGGGTTGAGGAAGGGAGAGTAACTGCCTGAGGTATACAAGCTAAGATACATCACATTGGCCTTGTTCCACTTTACACAAAAAGTGTTTCCTGAATGCGGAGAAGCTGTTTCACCTTTTGGCTATTTAACAGTTTCCTCTGTTTCTGCTACATGGTCATTACATCTCTGTGTACCTGTGTGGAGTGGCCTGTAGAGAATACAGTGACTGCTGTTTTGCTCTCCTAAAGGTCCTAAAGGTTCAGGTTTGAAGGAAGACCTCCAGAATGAAAAGGCTTATGCTGGAAGAAGTTTCATTGCCTCACGCAGTGCTGCCTTCCTTATGTTATCTGAAATCATAGAATCATAGAATCATAGAATGGTCTGGGTTGGAAGGGACCCCATGGATCATAGAGCTCCAACCCCCCTGCCACAGGCAGGGCCACCAACCTCCAGGTCTGGATCTACACAAGGTTGCCCAGGGCCCCATCCAACCTGGCCTTGAACACCTCCAGGGACGGGACATCCACTACTTCTCTGGGCAGCCTGTTCCAGCACCTCACCACATAGAGAAATATCAATGTGGACTTTGCTGAGCTGTGACACATTGCAGTGATGCTGAGGAGATCTCCTCAGCAGCCCACTGAAATAATTTTAGAAGGCAGGGTAGTGAGTGGGATGCTATGAGCAGGTTTGTCTTCATTGTTGTGGAAACTAAGACTAAGGCTGATCTTACTGTACTATCACTCGTGCTGAAGATGAAGTAACTTGATCAAGGCTAGAAAGAACTTCAAGCCTGTGCTCAAACTAAAATCAGTGTGATTTATTTTAATGACACCATACAGTGATCAATAATCAAGATTGCTCTACTGCAGCCCATTTGTGCCAAAACTGTATTGCATGGATCCTCTGCATTACAAAACAATAAATTGTAAATCTCATTATTTACTGCCCACTCAAAGGAGAGAAGAATCGGTCATTTCTGATATGCACAGCAAGCTGTGAAGCTAGGAAAAAAATGGGCAAAAGTCTATTCTCCCATTCCTTAAGCTGTGGTGCAGAACATGGAAATATGTTAAAACAGTAATCTCAGGATCTCCACATTATGCTGGTAAAATCCATGTATGATATATAGAGAAAAGATACATCAATACGAGAACCCTAGTTCTACCAAAGAAAATATTTCATACATACATGGGAATGTAGCAAAGTCTTATCCTGCCCTAAAAAGACTTTTTTCTGGTATTTTTCTGAAAACCTGTTAAAGCATCTGAGCATTGGCAGTTTCCCAGGCATCAGGCTAGAAAGATCAATACAAAAAGGTGAGTAGAACAACTGACACCAGAGGAAAAAAGAGATAAAACTCTGACTTGAATAGGAAAGAAATACAGTGGTTCTTTCCAAAGTACTCTATCTCATCCATCAAATACACCTGTCAAACTTTATCCCTGGGCAGCTAAAAAAAAAACGGTAAGTAGTTCTGGAAGTGCTAACAGTGTTTCCATGGAGGAATACTGAGAAATAGGAAGGGTAGGGCAGGGAGCTTCTAAAAAGACAGGGGAAGCAAAGAAAGGGGAAAGGAAAGGGATCAGGGAATCTGAGCAGGCAGACAGTTTCAATTTCCAGAAAACTTTTGGAACAAATACTAGACAATTTAGATTTGCTTGGAAGTCTTCAAAGTAAGCATCAGCACATTTGAATTTCTTTAGAGCAAATACACTGTTTCATTCCATGACAGGATGTCAGGCTTTAGGACTAGATGTGTTACCATTTGACTTTCATAAGACTTTAGGTCTGCTGTACATGACATTTTCATTAGCAACTAATTACAATCCAGAATCAACTGCTACAGAGTGGTGCAATTCTGAAATGATGACAACTTTTATCTGAACCTGATTGCTAGAAGGGGCTACTCTGTCAAGAGGTTTCCATAGATTTCATACTTCATCTCACTCTAGCCAATATGATCATTATTGACATATATGAATTAAGCATAAAGTGTGTTAGAGAAACTGTTGTATGTTAGAGAAAAAGCTGTTGTGGAAAAAAAAACCATACTCCAGAAAGGTCTTCATGATGTCTAGTAGTCCTATTCCACAATGACTCAGCTGGAACGATGTGTCCTTTGCTTGGCAAAAAAGTTCTGAAATCAGTGAAGAACTGGAAGGAAAATAACCAAGAATACGCAGAGAAAAGTAGGAAAGTCTTGTTTAGCACTAAAAAAATATGGATTGGGAGCAAAGCAACATGCATTTTCTGGGATGGTAATGAAATGGAGAAAGATGCTTTTACCACCAGTGTGGTGAATAGGGCAGGTGTAACTTGAAAGACAGCGTAAAGCTAGGTGTAAAGAACAGAGCAGGCAGTGAAGCAGTGGAAAAGAGTGCCTTGGAAAATGGTGACACCTCTACCACTTGTAGTCTACCACAGCATCACCAGGCTGCAAAGCTATTGTGATTATGACTTCCTGGAAAAGGAAACGGGGAAGGTGGGTGGCCCTGCAGTTGCTTTCCTGAGCTGATTTTCCATGGTGTTTGACTGTCCCAACAGAAGCTGAGATGAAATTGATAGTTGGGGCTATGCTATTTTTTGCCAGCCATCTGAAAGTATCTGCATTGATAAAAAGCTCTGCTTTGGACTCTGATGCTCACTAGTTTTTATCCCTGGCAAGAGTAAGGGGCCTTCTAGTGAGAGGAGGTTAATGATTTTACTCAGGTTTAGACCACTCCAGTAATTTGACTATGGTGTAAATGGGACTCAGCCTTTGATATAACTTACACTATTTTTCAGCCATCACTTTGGAGCTTTCATTGTTTCACATTTTCAATTCTGTTGCTTTGTGATTTGATGTTATATAATTTACCATCCAGCACCACACACACCTTTAAAAAAATATTTTCATGTCTGTGGTTTTAGTCTAGTGAAAATATCATAGAATCATAGCACAGTTTTGGAAGGAACCTCAAAGATCACCTAGTTCCAATCCCCCCTGCCATGGGCAGGGACACCCTCCACTAGACTAGCTTGCCTCAAGCCCCATCCAAGGTTTGATGGTTCCAGGGAGGGGGCATCCACAGCTTCACTGGGCAACCTGCCCACTTTCACAGTAAAGGTTTTCTTCCTAATATCTAATGTAAATCTACCCTCTATCAGTGTAAAATGCTACCCCTTGTCATATCACTAGGATCTCTGAGAAAGAGTCCTCCCCCATCTTTCTTGTAGGCCCCCTTTAAGCAGTGGAAGGCTGCTATAAGGTCTTTTCTCTATGGTAAACAACCCCAACACTCTTTTCATCTTTCTTGTCCTATGTACCTGAAAACCCCTTGTTTTCTACATCCCAAGTTTAGCTCCTGTAGGAGACACCAAACACAAAGTTTCCTTTGTTGGCTTGGTCTCAATTTTCACCCATAAGCTCTTGACCTGCACATTGTTGTTCTTCAAAGACAGCCCTGTGCAATCAATACTGGTTTTGGCATAGAGGATAACTCCCCCACCTCCCCTTCATTGCCTGACCCTTCAGAACAGTTTATAGCCATGAATCACAGCACTCCAATCATGCGATTCATCTCACCAAGTTTTTGTGATAGCAATCAAGTCATAGTTTTCCATCTGGGCACCAGCTGGTAACTCCTCCTCTTTGTTTCCCATCCTGTGTGTTGCAAGTGTTGGTACAGGGGCACTTCAGCTGGGCTATTGGCCACATCAACTTTTTAGAGGAGTTCTCCCTAATTACACTGAGGTAATTCACTGGTGTTTCCCTTTTGCTTCCTAATGCCTCAGCAGCCCCTGCCTCTTCTCAAGTTCTTAGAAGAAGAACTTCCCCTTCCCCCACTTAATCTAGTTTACTGTTCCATTTGCAAGTCTGGCCAGCCTGTTGCCCAGGTCACTCATGGGAAAATGTGTCCCCGCAAGGAAGACAAAAATGATTGCTGGATCCAGATCTCACAATTACCAGGAATCCCTGGCTTTGTTTGAACTTCCTAGCCCAGCACCACTTGTGGATCAGATAGGAGCTGTTATTGTATGCTGGAGAAAAAATGCATAGACAAAACTCCTGGTGAATGATTATGAAACACTTTGCCTAAAAGGAAACTTTCTTTGCTTCTAACCTTCAAGTTGTGTTTGGCAGGAGTTAGTGTAGGCTGCATGACCCAACCTTTCCCACAGTGACTCAGCGTTACATTGCCTACAGTTCTTTGTAAAGCAGCCATAAGGTGAAGTCTGTTTTCTTTTCTGTAGAAATAGGGACAGCAGATGGCTTGTGGAAGAAACTAAACTACATTTCAGGTCCTCCTGGGGCTTGTTTAACTCAACCTTCCACATAAATAGTCAGATTGTGTTTACTTGCCAATGAAGAAAAGTCTATTTTCAAGTTCTTTTAATTTCAGAAGACATAAATGCCAGAAAAGGTTGAGATAATGTTAAAGCCGTTTTAGTAAATGAGTAAAAATAAAATCTAAATTGCAGAGGGAAGATAATAATATCAGCACTTGTATTGTGAAAGCCTAAAATAAGGGCAGAAAACACATTTCATAAACTTTCTGAGGTTTTACAATAACATCTTAGTCTGCCTTATGTAGAGTCAAACCTTTCATTTCAGGCTCTCTGATAAATTTCTTTAGTCTATCTGCCTGGAACATTTTGAAATTAATTTGCTTTGGCATTTATAACAGTCGTTTCCAAAAAATCATCTATACATATCTTCCAAAAGGTGAACTGAGCTTGCTAAAGTGTCAGAAATTTGTCGCTTCAATATCTACTTCTAGTCTACAATTAAAACACAGGAAATAAGACTGTGATTTGCAATGCTGGCTGATACAAATTACATATTTTCTCAAAAAATAAACTAGGTTTATATATATTTTCTTCTAATGCCCATATTACAAATTTAACTGACACAGGAATGTCAGGTTAAATTATCTTCCAAAGGGTCATTCAAAGGGATGTATAAACAAACATCCCAAAGGAGAAGGGCATCAACTAAAAAGTTCTATCTCCTATTATTTAAGGACTGTGTACATCTTGTCAGTGAAATTGACACATTGAAATTTAACTCAAAGATCTCCTTGGGATTAAAGAGGTTGTTATGGTTTCCTATTTCTACTATACTTAGTAATTTTTACCTTAACTTTGCAAAAATAATAATTTAACAACAGGGAATTCTGTGAATCATAGAATGGTTATGGTTTATGGAATAAACCTTCAAGATTGAGTCCAATCATCTATCCAGCCCTACTAGGTCCAACATTAGACCATGTCACCAAGTACAATGTCTAGTCTTCTTTGAAACACCTCCAGGGATGGTGATTCAACCACCTCCCTGGGCAGCTTGTTCCAATACCTAACAAACCTTTCAGTAAAGAAATTTTTCCTAATATCCAACCTAAACTTCCACTGATGCAATTTAAGCCCATTTCCTCTTGTCTTATCTCTAGCTACCAGGGAGAAGAAACCAACCCTCACCTCAATACAACCACTTCAGGTAGTTGCAGAGAGCGATGAAGTCTCACTTCAGTCTCCTTTTCTCTAGATCAAACAATCCCAGCTCCCTCAGCTGTTCCTTCTAAGATTTGTCTTTCAAACCCTTCACCAGCCTTGTAGCCCTTCTCTGGACAAACTCAAGCATCTTGATGTCCTTCTTGTAGTGAGGGGCCCAAAACCAAACACATTACTCCAGGTGCAGCCTCACCAGCCCTGAGTACAGGGGCAAGATCACTTCCCTACTCCTGCTGGTCAATGAATGATGAAGTCTGCTGCTCTGCTGCAAAAGAAACCCTGACCGTGATACATTACCTGAGTTAAATGTCTATCCGGTCTATCTTAAGGCTACAGAGAAGTGTCCTGAGAATATGCTCCAGAACTGCTCTCCTCCTTGGTATGGAAGGGTTGTGGTAGTTTATGGCCATGTGTCAGGGAACACTTACCGACTTACTCAACAGCAATCTGAAGAACAGTTGTATAACATCTGTCTTTGATGGAATAGCCCCAACACACCAAGTTATTCTCATCTGTGCTAGAAAAAAAGCCTACTGATACCATCTCCCTGCCTCGGGTTCCTGGCTCTTGAGTGAAAAACTAATAAGACATAAGTAGATGCCAGATTTTAGTTCATAATGCAATCCTGGCATGGTGGTATCATTAGTTTTGAGAAATACATTGACTAGCTCTATTAGGTCATTAGCTCACTGTTAATGCTATTTGCATAGCGCTTCTTTCTATTGCTAAATTAAATATACCCATAATGGATGGGATGACATCCCAGAAAAATATTGTTTCTTGCAGTTATTGAGAGAAACTTCACACCTCAGTTTGTTTCTGGGGAAAAAATACTTGATAGATTGGTGGTACTTCATTTGGCCTCTGGGGATGTAATGTCCTCCAGAGTGTAATATGGGACCTAGATAACAGTAAACACCTCTTCTGAAGAGAAAATACAGAAATATTTTGTTATAAATCAAAGACAAGAGTGTAAAAGAGAAAGGTGCTTTCCATTTTAGCAGATTGAAAGGACGGTGAGATACCAATGAAAACACTGTCTAGGAATAGATAGCAAGGCTTAATGAAAAAAATACTGTGTTCAAACAGTCCTGTCTGGGAACCTAAGAAAAGTGTAAATATGAAGAAGCAGAGGAAACCTTTTGAGTGATCATTAGAGACTTTATCTGAGAAAAGCTTTAGAAGCTGCCAAAGAAGTATTTTAGAAAGTGTATATATCAAAGTACATGGTAACCTATAAAACTCTGTTAGAGATGTTTTTATCTTGAGATTTCTGCTTGAATTCTTTCCCAGATAAATCTCACGTTTCACAAGAGGTGACGGCAAGAAAATATTTCTGCAGAGGAAGAGAAGGGAGCACAGCACGGTGGCATTTAGGTGTGAGCCGTCCTCCATGCCAGGGAGACTGCCTGGACCTGGGAAAAATGAGGTTTTTCAAAGCATCTAAACCTCCAGTAGTTACGTCTTGGTTGAATCCCCAACATATTTCAACCCTCATCAGAGTTCCCATGCTTGGATCTATTTTCAAATATGGGTTTTCTTACCCTCTCCAGTCTCTAAAGGGGGTTTCAGTGTAACTTTTGTAAATTGTTGGTGCAGCAGTCAGGATGCTGCGGGCGGGTTTTTTCTTCAGAGCTGTCAACAAGCTCTTAGGAGATTTTGCACACCTGTTATTTATCATTTCTGAAGCCACACACTTATCATCCCCTGAGGTGAGGCTGTATACACGTATGTTTTAAATTATGTTTAAAAATTAATATACAACTTGGTAAGTACAGGAATCTCAACCTTGGAACTTTCCTTGCCTCTGTATAACTTCTCCTTTCCTTGACGTGATTTTCTTTCGTCAGGAAAAATCATCCCAGTTACCTGAGGGATAATCCCCATATGCCAGATTCATAAAGGAAGGAACGTTAGCGAACATCCTATTACAAGTGAGAAACAGTTGAGTCACGGTGATGACAAAGAGAAACATGATTCATGTTGTCACGTTTTCAGGTATTTCAGTTCCTCAGATATCATAGGCAATGATTCATCGATTCTTTACAGATTTCCAAGTGCCTCTAATGTTTTCTTCTAACAGCTGTTTTGTGATGGCTGTCAGCTTTAGGAGCCTTACTCTAAATACTAGTGAAGCCTTAAAAGCAAGCACTTAAGGGTTTTACAGAGAGCTTGCCTATGCAAGCAACCCCAAAACTCAAACAAAAATTAATGAGATTTAGGCCTAGACATTTGAAGTGTTCACTGCAGTTTGGATCAGAAAATAAAATGATCTGAGGAAACAAGGGGGAAAGGCTGTGCAACAGGTGGAAATTGAACACAGAAGCTGCATGTGAGTTAGGACAGACAGTCGTCCTAGCTTTTACAAGCAGGGCAAAATTTTGGCACATGTAGGTACTATTCACTTACACACTGCCCCCCGAGAATTATTTCAAATGGCTCATTGATCATTTAGGAGGCAGAAGGGGTCTACACAACACCTGGATTTCTGTTCTCATTTCCTCTTCGTTTCAGGCTTTTTACAGAATGATCCCTTTGCCCTATAAACTTCCAGTGAATCTGAATGCAAAAAGAACCAGGCAGAACACAACATTTGGCTCCCCTCGACACCCTGCTGCCAGGAATTTCCCTCCACACATAGAGATTTCATAGCAGAGCTATTGCTCATGTAGCAACTACAGAAATAGCAGTCATGGCAGTAGTAATCTCATTGCTAACTTCATTTTTGTGACTATATGGATAAGGCCCTATCTTGCATCATTCACTATTTCAGTAGTAATGAGGTTGTGCCTGCTGAGTCTACAGAATATATTTCATCAAGCATTTGCCTTTCTTTTGTATCCTTGTGTGGAATTGCTTTCTCGTTCACAGTATTTAGCTATTTACAAGTCTAGTATTTCTGTGCAAAATTATAAGATTTACATGTATTTAAATCACAACTTTTGGTCCGCTGACATTGTCTTTTGATGTCTATTCCTGTGAACTCTTCTAGTACAGATTATCAATTTTCCTGCCACCTTCCCAACCCTGATTTTCTGTCGGCATTTTGCTTTGCATTAGGATGCTGTACTTGGAATCAGCTCCTTTTCCATATGCAACATTCCTACCTCCTCACCTTTCCAGCCTTGTGTCTTCTTTTCTTCCCTTTCACATAGTTCATTTGTTCCTGTTCACTTTATTGGGCTTTGTCAGTCTTCATTCCTCTGACTTTTTCAGCCCCGTTTTCCATGCTTGCCTGTCCACCCACCCTGATCTCTTATCACACACACGTAAGACCCTACGGTCCAGAGAGGCAGATTTCTTCCTATTATTCATTTGCATGGCAAGTCATTGCAATGCAGGAAAGCATCCAATCACAGTTTTGCAGCATGGTAACTCATCCTATTTTCCTCTAAGGGAAGGAAGCAATTTGAAGAGCTGTCAGAGGACCACACTTCTGCAGTCCTGAGGAAAGGATTACTCTGGTGCTGCATGAGGGCTGGGATGCCCCCAAAGGGTTGTGTGTGGATGGGGCACACGCACTGTCAGAGGGATGCTCCTGCCACTGAATTGCTAACGTTCTCTCAGTACCTAATGGGCAGATACAAACCAAGAGGTTTAGAGAGCAATTTGCTGAATTCAAAAGATTTCCAACAAGCAATAGCATAATCTCTAGTTTCTCCTCAGTCAGTCTGATCATCTGTATTACATGGCATTGATATTTACCACATACTACTCTACTGGGTCCAATGGCCTTTGTGTTGCGAATAGCACATCTTCAAAGCAAATTGTACTGCTCTGGTTTAAGGATGATGAGAGTTTAGCACATGGTGGATTTTCAAAGTAGTATACTTCAGGAAATAATCTGATGGAGTGCTACTGGCTTTTGTATTTTATTTCATGTTAGAATTTATCTGATTCATTTCCTTGGGTTTTCTTAAGCCTTTCTCACTAAATAAAATAGTATGTACTCCTCTCTGTTTTCTCCTTGTAAAGGTGTTATGCTCTGTAATCAAATCACTCCTCAATCTTCTTTTTTAATAAGCTAAGCAGGTTTTGAGCATTAAGCTTTTAACAGCAAGATGTTTTCTCCAGAAAATTAATAGCTAGTGTGGTTATGTTTGGAGCTTTCTTGAGGCTTCTGAACCCCACTAAAAAGGCAGCCACCAAAACTGCATGTTGTATTTCAGTACTAGCTTCACCTATGTTTCACACAGGGATAAAATTACTTCTACTTCATGGATTACAGGGTTCAAACAGTCTTTTTTTCACTAATGCATGTCACTGAGAGGTATTAATGAGGTTTCCTCCCTGCTGTGAATTTCAATTCTTTTCAGAGTCTCTGCTTTCCAGAGTACAGTCCTGCATTCTGTTGGTATATCCCATCTGTTAAGAGACATCTCGTTATGTGGCTTCCCTGTCTTCATTATTATTTACCAGTTTCTCAAAGCCACTAAATTTTAGCAGAAACACATTTTCTGCTTCCTTTGTAACTTCTGTTGTTAAACAGTCATGGGAGAGTAATAGGGCCCCACACAAATCCCTCATGGAAGGTTTCCTGGACATTCATAGCATGATTTATTTTTCACATATTACTGAGAAGTGGTTATCAAGTAGCTTGATCTGGTTTGCAGTTTACAAAATGTTACACTGGTTTTGTTAGTGGGACGTAAGGGATCCATGAATTCTCAAAGCCCTGTATTCCCTTTATTACCAATAAGTCTAAGGCCACCAAGGGTATGTAGAAGGGTCTATGTAGCATTGTTCTGCCTTTTTTTTACGCTCTCTGTCTTTTCTAAACAAGTGACCACTGTCTTTTATTTCAAGCATACAGTGTTTCTTCCCAAGAAAGTAGGTTTTCTGATAATCTTACATATTTTATCTCTTCATATCCCTACAAGTCATTGTACGCTTGATTAGATGGGTGATTTTTTTTCTGTTTATTGTTAACAGTCCCTTCCTTCAATCCCTAACATGTCTAAGAGGCTTCTCTCCTGAGTAAAATGGTCCCTTGTTCCAACAAGCCGAGTCACATGTATGCTACTAACAACTTTTCATGTATCTTTTTCTCTTGCCAATAAGCTGAGCATGAGCAGAGGGGCAGCCACCTGGCCTTTTTTCCAAAGCTCAAATCCAAAGCCTATTGCACCCCACAATGTCCCTCATGACACCCTGTCTTTGGTTCAGACAACAACATGTGGAGGTTTGTTATCTACCTTTATTTTCCCATCCAGGCCTGAAGTCACATTTCCTATTTCTGTACCAGAGAATCAACCTCACCACCATCCTGGATCATGTCCCTTGACTGCGTGGTATTCATAAGTTTAATAAATTCATTTTTTATTATCTCACAATGTCTGGAAGGACCATTAGTGGTGGCTTGTTGTATATTGAAAGGACCCCTATAACCTTTGTTGTTTTAATTAAATAAAAAGGTCAACATAAAGCATAGCACAGTGACATAGAGAGACTTGTGTCCAATTGAAACTAGGCATAGAATGAAAGCGCCAGACAGCTGTGCCTAGTGGGGGATGTCAACCCCACATAAAATATATATCTATAAACTATGAACTAGTATGATGGTATTAAATCCACATTTATCATGCACAACCTCCTTCCATACAATTAATTTCCTCTTGTTAATACAAAGTTTGGAAGAATCTTGAAATAATCAGTGTCTAAAATGAGATAGAAAAACCTGGGTGTTAACTTGTTTTATGTTTCTAAAGAGGGAATGTATCCCAAATTCTTATTTAATATTTCACATAGATTATGTTTAAAGAGAAGTACAAAAAACTTTACTAAATGTTCTTTCTTTATGTGCTAGGAACACAGCTTCTACTTCAATTTTTCTGCAAGAGAGTAGTTTCTGAAATGTTAATATAATTTTATCATTGTGTTTTTCAGTGTTTCTGGAATACACAAGAACATATACTCCCATTTAGGTACTTCTTGAATTTAAAAAAATTTCATGGAAATTAATGCATCATGCCTTGCTGAGACACGATATGCAAATTCCACCTTTTTCTTAATTGTCTCAGTAATTTCAGCCAGCTTAAATCATTGAAAAGCCTTGAAATAGTTTCTTTCTTACTGCGAACAGAAGGAATTTTGCTATTCATTTCAACTGGGCTACAACGTGGTGGTCTTCTACCAAGTGGTTGCACTTTTCAAGGCACACAAGAAATATCTATGAAAACAAAATGACTAATGGATAGGCCACTCTTTGCATTTTAAAATATTTTCCTATCTCTTCAATCAAAGCCAGCCTGATACTTTCTTCAGTTCAATGTAGGTGGACTTTTTTGGCATTTCTTGATTATAAGTGACTTTCTTGAGATGTCAAAATAAATGTAATTCATGAAATTATTTAAGCACTAGGAATCTCATTATGTTTGGAAAAAATGTGATGTAAATTGACCTTTTTTGAAAACACTTGCTGTCTCAGAAGAACTCCTTGTATAAATATTTAAACTGAGAACATTCTTTATTTCTACCTTTTGACATGAGTTGCCAGGCTGTGGATCTATTTATATTTTAGTTTGCCTTAATTTATTTTATGTATTGGTTTGTTTATTAAATTTCATATGAAAAATTCAAGAAAGTGCAGACAATAATAGTAAATATCAATTCTGTACCCTCAGATGAGCCAAGTCAACAGAATTGCTAAGAACCCATTCATTTTCTCCATGCCAAGCAATAATTTCTTTTAAATTTGATGCTACACATGAATAAATTACATTAATGTTCTATAAAAAGGATCTGTATCTTAAAAATAAAAAAAAGATTAGGACTGGCAGTTCTAGATCAATTGTGAAAGGCATACATGGGAATATAGTTTAAATTTACATCACGAATGCATCTGCTACTAAAGCTCAGCAACAAAACAGCTACCTCATATAAATTGGATCTCTGAATTTTAATTCAGTTCTGATTCTGAAATACTTTCCTGTCAACAGTGTTAATTTCCAAGGGATGTTGAATCATTTATTCCTGGAAGCTACCAAGACCATCAGACAGTGAAACAAGAAAACCGAAAATGAACTTGTCAAAGTTGTTCCTTGAGAGGGAGACGTGCAGAGATTCAGGACTAACATACAACTTTTAAAATAAAATAAATAAAATAATCTCTGAAAATAGTATAAACACAATCCAAAATGCTGTATCGTACAAGGGAGATAATGATGTGACCCATCCACCTTGTTCCTGTACACTTTTCTCATTGTTACATCTTTTGCTAAGTCTGCAGCAATTTGATATTAATAAGAAAAAAAAAAGCAGAAAAAGCTGTGCATACAGGTGGAACTATTTGAGTCTGAAGTGACCTTGTGTCCAGATCCTGCCCCATTCATCTGTCTCAGAAGGAGTCTCAGACCTCAGACACACTGGTTGAGTCAAGAGCTAGTTTACCCTGTCATCAGAACTTGGCCATCTATGGCCTTGCACTCTCATCCTAAAGGTACAGCTGCTAAAGGTACAGCTGCCAAAGGTACAAAACCAAGCTCAGTATGTTTGGGGGATTTCCCTTTTTTTGTCCCTTAACCTCCATGAAAGTGTCAAACAGCAAAAAAATCTTTTAACATGGAAGAACTGCCCTCCCAGGTTACTGTGCACATCTGATGGTAAAAGATTTGAAAGGTGCTGACAACTACCTATCTTAGTCTTAATGTTATGACAAAAAGCAGTGTACAAAAAGGCCAATAGAGTGAAAATATCCCTTTTTTTAATCCAGACTAAAAAAAAAAAATTTTTGTTATTTTGTTTTCTGTTAAAAAACTAATAGATGATTTTGCAAGCCTTAATGAAATATTCACAGATTCAAAACTGGATTTAAGATCGCCTCTTAAATTACTGTCTTGGAGGCAAATTCATCCTTATTATATATGACATTAGTTTAAGTGGAATTATTCTTAAGAATATAAGAAGGAAGAGTTTCATACCCTTTCAGTGCTTGGAGAAAGTAAAATGGACCTTAGTGTATGACAGTCATATAATTCAGTTATGAAATTTGTTTGTTTATGAACATTGCCTTCTGAAGACTCCTGTGTTCACTAAAGAATTGTGTTATCTGAGAAAAAAAAATGTATATCAAATGGCATTGTTTTTATATGGTTTGTAAAAAATAATGAAAATCTGCAGCTTTCACAATTGGTTGAGGCACCTATTTTTTATCATATTAATGTATAATATATGTGCAATTTTTGGACTGAATTGGATTATTAGAACTAGTGGGTCAAACACAATTATTTTTAATAGAATACATGTTATGAGCGTGATATAAAATCATTCTCCAGATCAATTCTTTTCTTTAGAGGTCTTGAACTGTTCTTTAAAATTGAGGGTGTTTTGCTGAAAAAGAACTGTTGTCATGTGAGCTTGAGATATTTCTGTCTTTTCTTCTTCTGGTGTTTTGTATTACTAAATACAATGGGCTTTAGCTTTTAAAAGAAATGTTTCTCTTTTCCTTGTCTTTGTGTGAAGGCCAGCATGATGAGGAGCTTCCTGTATTATAAGAATAAAGCATGTGTCCAAGACTGAAATATGATTACATTCTGCCAAGGTTTTTGTATGCTTTTGTAAAAGTTTTTTCTCAATTATTACTCTACTATCTTGTCACTGACTATTTGCACTTGAACTTTTTTAAAGCTGGATGGGGAATTTTATCTCATCCTGTTCTCTCTACATTTCTTTTCTAAATATTTATTGAGCTAAATAAACAGCATTGCTCCTGATCTCCAGGATATTTAAACCCTTTTAGTGGTTTTTTTCATCTCTCCTTTCTTCCTGCTGGACTGAATGCTGGCAGTGGGATTTTCAGGCTGCACTGAAGCTGTTGCAGCAGTTGAAAGCTGCAAGTTTTTGAGAGTGTCCTCTAAGAAATAAAAAAAGAAAAGACCCATTGATAAATGTGCCCATCTTGTTTAACTAGCCATTATCATTATGCATAAAGTCCTCCCTTGAAAAAATAATTTGATAATCCATCAAAGAACTGGATGTGAAAATTGCTCTTCAACAAGATGACAGGTTGAAGCTGCTAATTGACCTGTGCTGTAGGTACTCCTGTATTTTCTTAATGAAGCTGCTAATTGTCTGATATGATATGATATCTGAGTTTAAAAGCCAGACAGTATTTTAGAGAACATTTTTGTTTGTTTGTTTGTTTAAAGCTTTTTCTGTGCATTCTTGGCTACTTGAAAAAAGATTCTTCCTTCTGCATTTCAAACACTGAAATGTGGAAAGCAAAGCAGAGATGAGATGCTAGATGTTTGAACTCTAAAAGTTGCAGTTCTGCACTGTGCACAGGTGGAATCTGTGCCTCCAGCCTGCACTGTATAGAATTTATGAGCAGCTAGTAGGAGATCCTGTGAGATGATGTGGATTCCGTTCTTAACCAAAATTAGTCAGCAGGCAGACAGTGGTTTGCCATCTACATCACGTATGGGCTACCACTACTACCAGTGTGACCTGTCACTTGGATAAGTTCAGTCTGTGGATGAAAAGAAAGTAAGTATTTAAAAAAAAGCTGAAGCATGTGAGGAAAGTAAAGGAGAGCTCTCCGAGGAGGTCATGGCCATAACACCATCTCTCTGTGTGCAGATATAAATCCCTACGCTGGTCAGCTCCGCATGTAGTTTCAACAGTTTTCACAGACTCTAGCTTGCCTCATTGAAGAGGCACTTATGAATAGGTGCCTGCCATTTTTGGCTCGCCAAAAAGCTGCCCCTCAGGGATCTTGTTAACACTTCCTAATCAGACTGCAATGTTGCAGGGTAACTGCTGGACATCATCAAAATTCCCCAGCCCACATGGAATGCTAAGGAGCATCCCACGTCTCTCTTACCATGTGAGAGGAACTTTTTCTTAACAACATTTTTATATCTAACAGGAAACTAATTTCTGTGCTGCACACATAATTTATTCTGGAGAGGACATGAGGAAATGATTCACACATGTCAGAGATCAGTTAAAACACTCTAGAAAGTATTTGAACACAGGGTAAAGAAGGCAGTAAAACAACTTTTACAGAACAAAGGACAACTTGTGTTGTAGATAATGTAACCCAAAATGCTTTTTTGTCCTCAGGATGTAAGTCATGGACTGTAGCAATGATGTTGATATGCAACTTTTGAGCAGCTTCCACAGCAGCTTGACAGTCCCAGAGCACAAGTCCTCCTATAAAGTACAGTTGCTCCATCTGCTACTCCCCTGACATAGGACAGTCTCCTTGCTTTCACATCAGTGTGGTATGAGAAACACTCCCACTAACAATGGCTACGAAATACCCATGCCAGAAATGTTTTCCTGTCACTGCTGCTCCTTTTCTTTGTTGCTTTGCTCAGTGCCATTTTAATTCCCCCTGCACTTCCTTCTAACTAGTACTACCATCACTCTGGAAAACCTTTGAATAGATGCACTCTTTGCGGAAGTCCTCCTGTGCCTTTCTTGCCTCTGTCATCCCTTGTTTTCAGTAAGGAATAGGTCATTCCTGCAACTTCATGTGCTGATGGGCAGCTATAGATAAAAAAATGTCTAGTCTGTAGACTCCTTCAGGTGCTCTTGTACCAGGTACTGCTGTTCTAGCAATCGTGTGGTGAGAGTTGTGATACTGTCTCACCCTCACAAAACACGATATTCAGGCTTGCCTTTTCTGTAAATTGTGCAATCCGATTGATGTATTCAGAGTGTGTGGAAATTCAAGCCTTTCAAATATAGCTCTGCCCATAATTGTAGCAGAACTCTTCCTGTTGAGAAGGATCAAGTATTACGAGTTGATGCACATTTTAGTTGCATAGCCATCTTTTCTGAGTCCTCATCCTATTATTCAACCAAAGTCATTCTGATTTCACTGGCTCATTTTTTGCTATTCAATTGTGAATCTATCTCAGATTAGACCTCTGTGAATCAAGTGATTCAGAACATCAGAGTGCTCATTTTTTTCTCTTTGTAACAAATAAAGCCTCCACAATTTAATGTGTTTTGCTGATAGGGTGGTTGGGTAGTAGGTAGGTAGGTAAATACACAGGTAGACAAATAGATGCTTTTTAAAAAATAATTGGAAAGTATCTTATTTTAATGGCAAAAGATTTCTCTAAGATCAAGGCCCAAGTTCTAATTGAAAGCAACCTCTGAACTACTCTCATCCTGCTTATTCTACCATAGTTTGTTGATACTGTAATCTTGTAACTTTTCCATATGTACTGCTTCAGAGAACTGGGCTTATCCTGTTGCCTCTTGATAGAATCCTAGCTGTTACAGAAAACTAGATTTTGGTTACAAAGTCTTTTATGACAAAGATCCTGAAATGTTCAGAAAATTTGGCCCTAAGTATGTACTACAAAGACCTACACCTGAGTTGTCTCTGCAACTGGAAGCTTTAGATTTGCACTGCACCCAAGCCAGTAAGTGATGATATTGTGGTTTTACAATGCACACTATGTATTCAGAGCTGGGCCAAAGCACGAGTGCTGCAAGTATGGGAATGCAATGCTCAGCTGAGAACAAGGACTGTCATGTTCAGATAAAACCTGCCTTTCCCTCACCTGTAACTGACAAATATGTTGGTGACTTGTCAGATCTTCCCTGGGAAAATGGAAGAAGGTTGTGTTCTCCACCTCTGTCATTTTGTAATGATACAGACTTAGACAGAAACCTGAACCAGGCTATGACTTTGTTCTCTCTAAAGCAGAGTGAGTGGGCACTTTACAATGAAAGACAAAGAACGTTCTCCTTGTTCTTACACTGACTTATTTGACCAGCTTCACTCTTGCCCGGATTAGTTCAAGACAATTTCATACTTGTTTCCAGATCACCTGGAATCAGACGTAAGAAACTCTGCAGACACCAAGGTCAGTGAAGGGGGGTGGGGGAGGAGGTGCTTCAGGTACTGGAGATAGATATTCCCCTGCAGCCTGTGGAAGATGATGGGGAGCAATGATCCAACCTGCAGCCTGTGGAGAGACCCCGTGCTTTCTTGAGCAAGTGAAGACATATGAAAGACTGTGATGTGCATTGAAGCAAGCTCCTGGAAAGACCTGCCGCCCGTGGAGTGAGAGGCCCACACCAGAGCAGGTTTGCTCAGGGGACTTACAACTGGGGGACCAGGCTGGAGCAGTGTGGGCCTGAGAGACTGAGAGACATTCTATGATTTATGACTGCACCCCATAGCAGTGACCCATGCTGGGGCAGCTGGTGAAGAGCTGAAACCCCGTTGGAAAGGACTCACATTGGAGAAGTTCATGGAGGACTGTCTGTCATGGGTGGGACGGCACTGTACAGCAGGGGAAGGGTGTGAGGAATGCCCCCAGCTAAGAAGGAAAATAGCTCATGCAGAACTGACCAAAACCCCCATCCCTTTTCCCCTTGTGACACCTGGCAGGGAGGATGAAGGGAGAGAAATCATGATTAAAGTTAAGTCCACAAAGAAGGGTGAGGTGGGGGAAGGTGTTTTAAGATTTGGTTGTACTTCTCATTATCCTGTTCTGGTTTCTGTGTGTGTGTAGTGTAATAAATTAGATGGCTTTTTTTATACCTTGTTGAGCCTATTTTGCTCGTGACACTGATTGCAGAATGATCTCTCCCTGTCCTTATCTCAACTCCTAAGCCTCTCAATATATATTTTGTCCCCTGTCCAGCTGAAAAGGGGAGTGATAGAAGGACTTTTGTGTGCTTCTGGCCTCTAGCCAGGATGAAACCAACGCACTGAAGTTCTTAGTTTTTCCAGGATGTAAGACCAGAATTTACAAATATGACTTTATGTCCTGGTATCTTTTTTCTTGAAGTGAAGGATAACTATAGGATGACAGCTGGTGTGGTAGCCATTAGTTTTCCAGACGGTCATTTGGACACAATTTGATAGCTGATGTGGAGAAGCAGGCAGTGCTAGGGCATATTCTCTCTTCTGAAAGCATATACTTAAAATGGATCAGATAGATCACACTTTTAAAGTGTTTAGTTCTGTTGTTTGTTTGGTCAAAACAATACCTTTTTCATGTCCATTAAAGAACTTATGACTTATCCACTGGTTAATTCCATTCTCATCCTTTTTATGTAAAATAACATTGTGTCTTATTTACTCTCTTTTTCTGTTATCCCCCTTAACAGAAAAATTTCTGTCCCACATAAGCAGGGTCATTTGACTATTCACAGTACCCCTCAAAACTTTTGCTGTTTGCTATCCCATCCAATCCTTTCGTCATTGTTTTAGGGAATCTTCTTCAAGCAGTCTCCAGTTTTTCAGTTCTTATCTCTCATGTGGGTACATGTCCCCAGTTTCCCTTAGTTTTACCATCTCGCTAAATGTAGAGATAATATTCTTTTTTTGATGCTACATGAGCACACTTGACCCAGCAGCTCATGGAAATGCTAGTACTAAACTGACAGCTTAAACTTCCTGGTATCAGTGATTATTATTTCAACCAAGTCTTACAATAAATACTCTCAATAATCTGGATAGAGTGAACAGTATAGAGAATACTATGTGTCATGCTCTTCATTTGTATTTTAGTCCTTCAAATTCTGTTGTTATTGGGGTTTTTTGCTTAATATAGTATATTCCTAGTATGAAACAATGCTTCTCTTGTACAGTATGACTATTACAGAGCAGAAATAACATATGTAAGTGAGTGAGTACAGTGGCAGGGTTTCATTCTTACTCAAGACCCCTTTAGGCTAGCTTAAATGTTGTATCTGCCCAGTCTACAGAAATATTTTTTGGGACCCAGATGTCCATATGTTTCACTACCTGTATGGCATTGCCCTCACAGCTGCTTTCTGATAGAAATATTTTGCAGCTTTTCCAGTATTTACAGCTTAGGCTGGGATTTTATGATGGCCCTTAGTCAACAGAAGTGGAGCCTGTCTCACCTAACCTTGGCCATGCATTCCTGGTTCTCCTTTTTTTGCCATCTCTACTATGTATCCTGATGTTCAATGAACTAGTTCACTGAAAATCCTCCTGAATATGAGAAAAAGTGATGTATTTCTGACTGGATTCATTCATATCATACAGGCATTGGCACAGGACTGGTGATAGGAACATGTAGCTGGAGATAATCAGAAGAGAAACATGAATCTCTCTGACATCGTGCCAGCCAGCCTGTCAGGTGACTGCAATAGGAGCTGGGACCTTGTATTTGCCTCATCTCTTTTTGCTGCACTGCTCTTATCTTGCTTTCACTCTCTGACCATCTTTCTTAAATAAATATATTTGCCATTTCCCTGGATTTTCACTACTTCAGCTCTTACTGTTTTATTGTCCTACATGAAGAGGCCAAGGAGACAGATCTGAGTTGTGGGTCTAGCCTGAGCATTGCAGCTTTTTACTGACCTTTTCATAATGGATTAAAGCAAGCTGGTAAAAACTCCAGTCCAAAGAAAAGTCTGCTACCTTTATTGGTACCTAACATAAAGCCTGTACATATATCCCTCCTGACAGCTGCAGTTTAGGGATTAGTGTTCTCTTGAATCACTTTGCTGTTTCTCTAGGTAGAAAGCCAGAGGCTGAGGAGCAGTTTCAGGAAAGGCCAGGGGCAAATTCAGCACTGCAAGGAACCCCTTCCTTGTTGGCTTCTTATGCAGACAAAATGTACTTGCTCTCAGTCTGTGTGTATGTGCTTGGCCTTCCAGGGACTTGATGACATTTGAATCCATTGTCCAACATCAGCCAAGTTCAGAAAGGTCTGAAGTTCTCAAAAAGAGCATCTAAATCCCCGTGTGACTCATAGAGGGAAAAGGATGACCCTGTAATGAAGACAAGTCAGTGCTGGTTAGGGAAAGTTTCTCTCCCATGGAGCACACACGCTGCAAAATACCAGAGGAACTTTAGAGTACAAAACCCTAGTAAACAGCACAAAACCCAAAGAATCTTTAATAAGAATCCATACTCTTTTAGAAATCACCAGCAGTTGGTTAGCAAAGGCATATTGAATAAGATAGCCATTGCCTCTAAAACACACTGAGCTATTTAATGTATATTAAGATAGCTTAAACTGCATTTTTATTTCTTACCTTCTCTTTAGGTAAATAGATTATCCACATATTCTTCTGCTTTTCAAAAACTTCTCAGTGACAGTGTAGATCTAATGTTATCACAGAAGTTTATTCATTCCTCTTGCATCTGTATTCAGCAACGATACAGAGTCAGTCTGAGGTTGGCCGTGACTCAAGGGCAAGCAGTCATTTTTCTAATCAATGCACCTTCAAAAAAGTCATTTAGTCTCCAAGTCTAGACATATAGCAGAAACCCACTTTGCTTTGCTCTACTTAACATCCAATCTATTCTCTAGAAAGCTGAGAGCAACTTGAATTTCCGCTGCCTCACACAGATTTGGCAGGGTGCCATATGGATTGTTAAGCTTATCAAACGATGTCTCTGGAGCTCTATATAAATACCCTCCAAAGCCTTTGAATGGCAGAATAGATTGGCTTACACCTGACCAAATCATGTCATTCCTCTTCACGATTCACTCTGAGTACTGAGAATGCTTTCTTTTAACTTCCATGAGCACCTTTCACCTATTGTTCTAAGTATTATCCACCACTCATTTGAGACAGGTTGTTCTTTTATCACAATGCTCTCTGAACATGTCCCAGGTCTTGTATCAGCTTCTGTTTATATGATCAGGCTATTGTCAGCGAGTTCTGTGAAGACGGACATGAACCTGTTTTGTAAGGATGACATCTCAGTTCAAATATCATTTCAGTAATGCTTGCAAAGCTCTACACAGTTTAATGGTCAAAGTCATAACACAAATGAAGCTTTTCATTCCCCCTCTGCACCCTAACCCAGCTAAAACACCCACAAGTATCAGAAGTACTGGATGCCATGCGTAAAGACTTCTTGCTGCTAACACTCCTTCACTTATTCCTGGAAATGGGGTCACCTATCACCCTCAAAACATGCTTTCGCAGTGTAGGATATTGCTACTTTGAAAGCACTATCGGGGTGAGTCACCACTTCCTATTGATAGCAATGCAGACTTGTGTAATTCTTCTGTGTCTCCTGCTCCTGGTAAAATTGCTCTGTGATGCAGCCATAATGCATGCTACAGCACAGTTCGTTTTGGACCTCAGGGACTTAAATCTTATCAGTCTGGGAGTGCAAGAGCTCTAAAGGGCCACTGGGCTGCTGTATAATTTAAACCCTGAAAGATTTATATGGCAAAATAGGCCTATCCTTAAAACCATTATTGCGTCATTATTTCAGATTAATTCTAAGGACAGATATGCAAACTGACACACTCAGCCTAAGCAAACTGAGCCACTATAGAAAATTATATGATGAAAGAGGGGTCTAATAACCCTCAGGTGTTCCAGAAGACCCTATGGATTCAAGTTGACCAAAAGATTTATGGGAATTAGACTAAGAGACTAGTCTTAGGAGGGACTGTTGCTCCTTTTTCCATCAGCACTGAGTGCAAGATGCACTCAGAGACCATGTTTTACTTCTTCCTTGCCACTCTCTTTCTTTCCTCCAGTAGATATATTGATCTTATGACAAATTGATCTTATGACAAATGCCTGCAGTATTTTCAATAAGCATTTTTTAATCCTGTGTCCAAGGGATATTCTTAAGGGCTGTGGCTTGCCTCAGTTTTCCGATGCTTGCTTATGCATCGGTAAACGTGGGACAACAAAGCAACCACTCATGGCCAGTGTGCACAGATTACCTCAGACTATGCTTTTTAAGACACAATGGTGACATTGTTCCCTACCTCTCAATTGAGTCATCACTCCTGCAACTGCAAAAGAAGCTTGGTCTGCCCAGTTACTTTGTGCAAGACAGCAATCCAGGAGTACAGCGACCTGCAGTTCCTTGTGAGGTTTTGTCTGTCTGGCTATATAAAGTATTTGAGTTCATTGGCAGCAACAATGTCACGCTATAGCCATCTAACCAGCTGACTTGTTTGTGTCCAAGCACTTTGTGAAATGAAAGGCTATTTTTGAAAACAGAGCTCCTCAAGATTGAAATTGAAGCCCGGGCTGCAGATATGCTTGTCACAAAGTATTCTAGTCATGTCTCAGAAGTAGAAATTATCTGCTGTGACAGAAAGTGGCTGGTAATGATCAAAACTACATGGTGGCTCATTCTAAGAGACCACATAATCAGACTTTTTATCTGACCATTTGAACTGTTCTGTAATAGTGTATCTGATTCCTTTCATTGTTAATAGTACCTATTCCTCGTTTTCCTTTTTTTCCTGAGACCCAGTAGCTGCCACACCACTCTTCAAATGATTTTTTTTCTTTCCTTAAATTCCTCCTTTGAACTGATAATCCTAAAACAGTCTCATCGCTGTACTCATCTGACTTCCAGAAAGGTGATCCAATTAGTGACTTGTTGCTTGCCTCTGTAGGAAGAGATGGCACCGAAGGTGCTCTTCAGAGGGTTTGGACTGGTTTCTTGCTGAAAAGCAGTAAAGGGTGTGTGCTGGATGATAGCACTCCTTGATTGCTGCCCCTTAGGTAATTCTGAGCAGATGTTGGGCAGTCTGATCCTGTTTTTTCTTGGTCAGATCTGCCAATTTCCCTGCTTAAATCAGGCATATTCCATGCTAAGGAACACTTTCCCCTGATTCTTCCTTTCCACATCATGCTTCTGCTAAACTGAGTCTGGTCTTGACTAGCATTGCACAGTTCAGAGAAGTCCACGTTTTACTTGGCAGGAGAGCTCTGCAGTGAAAATGTGTGCAAAGCTCAGCTGTAGAGCAGAGATGCAGGAGAGAAAACCCACCACTAGTCAATCAAAACAAGGCTTGACATGGTGGAGTCTCTGGCGAGAAAGCAAAAAGATGGAAAAAAGTGGTGAGGAAATAGAAAAAAGGGAATAGGAAACAGAGGCAGAGAAGAAAAAGATAAAAGAGGTAGAAATGTGAATTAGGAAAAATACGTGAAGGCAAAAGACCAAAGGATGAAGATTCTGTGGTCTGAGAAAAGCAAATGAGTTATCCGTGTTACTGATGACTGTTTTGCCACTCTCTTCTGCACTCTCTTCTCCCTCCCCCTCACTCAGTTGGAAACCTGGGGAATGCAGTCAAGCTGCAGTTTTCCTCCTCCTCTGCACCCTAAACCACCTGAAACACCCACTGAGCAGACAAATATTTGGGTGTCGTTCAGTCAGCTTCATATGTTGGCATTGATCTGAGCCATGGCAAGGGCTTACAGGGGTGGGAGAAGGACGTGATTAAGAAGAGAAAGGCCCTCACATCACTTGGTCTTTGGCCAGGTTCTGTGAGGTGCTACCCTACTGCTGGGGCAAAGGTTTAGGCTATTTAGCGCTTTCAGAAAATGTTTCCATGGTAGAAAATATTGCCAGTGCAAAAGCTTAAATTCATCCTCTTGATCTGTCATGGAAGAAACTACCTGCGCTTACAGAGTCAATTGAATAGGTGCTGAAGAAGCTGCTACACTCAGCTGAGATGCACTTGTAAAGACCCTTGAGAGATCTTGTCAATAAAGTTCTACACTATTTCCCCATAGCCATGTGGCATACAGACTTCTATTTCTTCACAATGTTACTGCCTTGATTCACACTTTCAATCTTCTTCTCATATATATTGTAGATGATTAAAATGTTAACAAGGTGTTAGCAAGATCTTGAATTGGTATGAATTCATATGCTGTTCTGGCCAGGCCAGAGTCAACCTTCCCAAGCATCTGGCACAGGTGAGCTGAGTTAGCCCAGGCTGTTTTCCATACCACCTGACATCACTTCCCCATCAAATGGGCTGGTTGGGGAGGGGTACTCCTGGGTCCCTCCAGACCAGTCTGAGTGTTGTGTCAGTCCTTATTGTGCTGTTCTCTGTGTTATTGTTGGGGTAAAAAGGTACTCTGTGTTATTGCTGGGTGTAAATTTGCTGTGGGCTGTTATTGTTCTCCTTTCATGGTGATTTTGTCAGTAAACTGTCCTTCTCCCAATCCGTGGAGGCTCTGTCTGTTTCTCTTCTGAAAGCGGTGCTCTTTGGGGTTAAACCACCACCATAAAGTTACTCTTTATTCTGGGACATAATCTGAGATCCTGTGGGACCCATATATTTAAACTTTTTTTTCCTGCTAAGTTATTTCCAGCCTGTTATTCCTCATTTTGCATTTATGCATTTGATTTCTTCTCAAGAAACTTACGATGTTTCATCTATCTTTATCTGAAAGATTTTAGATCATCCCTCCTTGGATTCATCAAGAATAAGCTGAATTTGGATCCTGGCAACGCTCCTGAGCTTGCTTTTCCTTAGGAGGTTTTGCTGCATAGTCTCTGTTGGAGCAGCAATTTTTTTGAAGAAAATGGAAAGTAACTGTTAGCAACAAAGACCCCCTGTAGCTCTCAGTGTGAGATACTTTGGACTGAGCTGGTGATAACTTCATCTTGAGCTTTGTGACTTATTATTCCATGGGGGTCTACAAAACCATTGGGTTTTAGTGACATTTCTCTTGGGTATCAAAATTAGGCTGTCCAGCCTGTAGTTCCTGTGATCTTTCCTTTTTTTGTTGTTTTTGAAGCCTAAATCCTGGAATACCTGCCCTGCTCTCCCTGGTCTCTGTGAGATCTCAGACTGCTGCCAGCTGCTTTGTTCCCTAAGTACCCTGGCATGGATTTTGTCAGGCACTGCTGACTCCAATACATCTGTACTATCTAAATAGGCTTTAATTTGCTCTTTACCCTGCCCTGGTCTGTGTTGCCCCATTTCCCTATTTACTTTGTCTCAGTGTCTGGTGAAGACTAATCTCCTTTCTGCAGCCTGAAAGAAAGCAGGCACCCAATACTTCAGCTTCCACTATATCACCTGACTTCTGTTTTTTTGGTAGCAATAGATTTTCTTTGGGGCCTCTCTGTCCTCATCTTCTACTTGCTGCAGTTCCTGAAGCCTTTCTCACTGCCTTACTGCTTCTATTGGATTGCATTACAAAAAAAAAAAAAAAAAAAAAAAAAAAAAAGGCCAATAAAGCACTTGAGCTTTCCTTTTCAGGGTTTGGTTTTCTATCTATTGTTACTTTCTTTGCAGTCATTCTTTATTGTATACCTTTCTTCTCACCCTGCTTTTGGCATTTATCATGCACTTTTTTTCCCCTCAGAGGAAGAATTATTCTCATAATATACTGCTGCAGTTTTTCCTCCTTGCTTTTTAGTTATTATTTATTTGGTCTGCTCCTTTTAATCACATAGAACAAGGGTGGCCAACCAGTGGGATTTCAGATGCTGTGGTTACTTTGTTGGACTCCCAGCTCTTTGCTGTTGTTTTCATGCCTTCCTTTCTCACACTAGTTAACTCCTGTTGTGGTCGCTTCTACCTACACTTTCACCATCAGATTTCCAGCCAGCTCTTCTTTACTAGTCAGAATTAAAGTTTAAATTTACCTGCATTGCTAGCAGCTTCCAAACCCTCTCTAAAGGAAACTGGGGTGAATACATTGACAGATGGGTTGGTGTTGCTTTTTGGACAGATGGATGACGAGGTAATGAAACCTCTCCTTGCCCAGTTCTGCAGTGCTGCCTCTCCCAGCTGCTGCAGCTGCATTTTGTTCCTGCCTGCATCCTCTGATACCAGCCTAAGCAGTGGAAATAATTTTCTTCTCATCTGTATTTCATTCAACAAATCTACCTCTCTTATTTGTCTTCAAGAAGCAGCATATACATCCTTGGTAAGCTGTTGAAGATGTCCTGTGCCTGCCTTGAAAAAGAACCGGGTACCTCTTTTGCTGTCACTTCTCCCACAAAATTTCAGGTGCCAGTTACTGTTTACATTTAACTCTGATTTGTTCTCTTCAGTTTGTGCCCTGTGCTCCTGGCATATAAAGATCTCAGATACTCAGCAGACTGCTGTTTGATATTCTCTTTTGCAATTTACCATCCAATATCTCTCTCATGATTTCCCCACATTTTTTACCATCACCTTTAAGCTTCTGTCACTGGCTCCTTTTAATCTGGCATTAAATTATTTAACCACTAGAGGATAATGTGTGCAAGCACACTTGCAATCATACCCATTAAATTAAAATGTCAGTATTGTTTCTGGTTAGTGGTATGTAGCCACGTCTAAATGAGATAATTCAGCTGTGAGCAGATCACAGCTGTATGCTGTAGGAGAAGCTCTGCAGATGTGAGATGTCCTTGAAACATCATTTCAGAAACAGGGATTCTTTGTGATAAGTTTCAATTATATTCAGGTGGGAAATGTGGAGCATGTTGATTTAAAAGTATTTATACTACTACAAAGTACCACCCTTTGATTATAGCATCTGGTGATCTGAATCATAGATAACAAGGTGATAAGTGTACTGCAGTTTATTACCTAATTATTTTTTTAACTGAGTCCTAGCATAGGCTGTAGGGTATTTCAGCCAAAGAAAAACAACTCTCACTGCCTCATAAAAAAAAAAAAAAGTTCATTTTTTTCTTTTTTAATATAAAGCAACATTGGCAGAAGCCTTGTTTTTGTAACTCACGAGATTTTTACCAGCGGATATACCCAATTTTTGATTATAATGTGGTGTAACAATCATTCTGCAAATCAAAGCAAACAACCGCTGGGAGTTCTCAGGCCTGTTATTATCTTAGCTCTAGCAAATACAAACTCCAGGCTGCACATTTGGTCAGCTATAAAATGACTACAGATGTGGACCATATTTCATCAGAGCTCTGTTTATGAGGTTGTCATATTTCTACAGGGAAACCCCCAGAGATGGTGTGTCAAGAGTTTTTCTCTTTTGAAATGGAGGTTTGTGTATTCCTTCACTGAGGGAAGTGAAGTTTCTCACAGCAGTAACACAGCACCCAGCACTTGCAGCATGGGCCCTGCTCAGATCGGGGCCAGCTACCCCACATTTGCACTTCAGTTTCATGTCTGCTTCATGATCCTTTGCTCAGGATATCCCAGCTGGGAATGCATGCACTTGAGAGTAGACAGCCCCAGTGTATTTGAGGCTGTCCTGTGCTGGTTGCAGTTAGCATGAGTCAGTTTGGCCCTAAGGCCACCACTCCATGTCTTCTTGCTGGTGATTTTGTGTCAGCAGCCTGAATCAGTTTTAAACAGGCTTACTTTAATTTTAACTTTTTTTAATTCCCATTTCTGTCTACTTCAGAACTTCCTTTAAAGTGCTCAAAATTCATTTTGTGTCTTGTGTCATGTTATCCAGCTTAACTAATGATATCAATCCATTTCAATTCTCACTCTGCTTAAGTGACTTTGTATCACTGGTAATATGAATACTCATCTGCTAATCAATACACCGGAGATATTCTTATTGATTTTTTTCTGTCTTTTGCAAAGAATCAGCTCTAGCAAATTATCAATTGTTGCTATCTAAATAGTTTCACTGGATGTGTTTATCTGCAGATAAAACAATTTCTTACTGGTTAGCAAGGGGAAAAAAAAACCAGTTGTGTTGTATGACATCTGAAAGGTACACAGGCTTATGACCTGTTCCTGGGGGGAAATCGTCCCTGTCCCACTGGCACGAGTGTGACACAGCATGCACAGTCACTGGAGACATCCTTGCAATGCCCTACCACTCTGCTTTCACTGCTGTGAGGCTAATGGCTTTGCTACCACACTGAACAGGCCATAATGGACCATGTGTGATAGTCTAAAATAGTTATAGTAAAGGGGAAATTAGTTCTTAATTGGATAAACTACTTTTGGAGTATGAAAGCAATTTGTCCAGAAGGACTAGCACCTTGCACGGAGGGGAGATTAGACTTAAATGACTCACCCTTGGGTCACTTCCCAACTCAGGGACTAATTCAAAAGCCTTCATGTACTATGGTGCTGCACAGAGTATCTACTGCAGAGCAAAGCTTGAGTGCTAGTGACAGCCGGGTTTTCGGGGAGTAGTGCAGGAAGTAAAACACTTAATATCAAATCTTACATAAAAAGTGAAAGCTTTGCACTGACAGAACTAGTCTGAGGGTAAATTTCCTCTCTTTTTTCATCGTGGATCTGTTTCAATGGGACTTTGATTTGCTGTGCCAGTTTCCTGTTTCAAAGGGAGAGATGGAAGAAATGTTAGCTCGCCTGCTCATCTGCTTACCTTATGCAGACGCAGTGGCAGAGAGGCACTTCCTAGAGCTTCATTGCACTGCTGCCATCCAGAATTCAGAAAAGCTGAACAGACTACTACAGCTCTCTCAGTAAGATTATTTAGAGTGTGAGGGAAGTAAATTTGTTCTTATTTCCCTTCCTGTTGCTTGAACAAAATCTTTTTGATTCAGCTGTTTCACCTGTTCAAGGTTGTCTTCACAGCTGTGAGGTCTTGGAATTTTCCAGGTTAGGAGATTCCTGCATCCAGTCCATGAGACTGTAAGAAAAACTTAATAATTCAAGTGCTGGTGGAAGTTAGAGTGTGTTTGGGTGCTTCATCCTGTTGAAAAAAAGCAAACAGCTGACTGTACATATAATCCAAGAAAAAAAGCCATAATGTACATCTGAGTTTTGGGAATTCTGTCTCACTGGTATCTTTTTGTATTATTAATCACATTAAGCTCATAAACTGTGTAGATGCATCACACAGCATTAGCAAGAAGCTTGCAATAATCCTTTTTCTACTTTTTAGATTCATCTGTTTGTTTCCCTAGAAATACCTATTCCACTTCTTGCTGCAGTATTTCCTGTTGGTCAGCAATTTTATTTCCATACAGAAACCAGATGATATGTAAAAGGCCAGAATTAAGGAATGGTTAATGTCAGCATGAGGTGAGGAAGCCAGTTGAAATACAGGCAGGTAAGACTAGTGATAGAACAAGAGGAAATGGTCTCAAGTTGAACCAGGAGACGTTCAGATTGGATATTAGGAAAAAATTTCTTCACCAGAAGAGCAGTGAAGCATTGGAACAAGCTGCCCACAGAGGTGGTGGAGTTGCTGTCCCAGGGAGTGTTGAAAAAATGGGTAGATGTGGGGCTTAAGGTGATGGTTTAGTGGTGCAGGGCTGACAGTTGGACTTGATGATCTTGAAAGTCTTTTCCAACCCTAATTCTATTCTGTTCCAAGTCTGTGGTGGGTCCATCTCTAATGAAGCACATGGGAACCTGGCCACTTGTACATCAGAGGGAGGCAAAGATGAGGTGTGTATAGTGAAGGTTTTTACCTGGCCTGAGAAGATTACCTGGAAAGTTTTCTGAACAATTTTTCTTTCCCCAATAGGAAATTGCCCCTCTTAAAGTTATCCCAAAGCTGTATAAAGCCTGCAGGTCCCTTTAAACTTTTCAAAACTGCCTTTTTTTCTTGAAAAATGAGAAGTCTGGGAAGTTTCATAAACCCTCAAAGACTTGCCAGCCAGAAAACTCTTGGCAGCTTTCCTGCTTTTTCACTGAACCTAAAGCAAATACTTAGAGAGTGTATGAGGATCCCTACTGAATAATGATCGTGCTACTTTTGTTCATTGCCAGTAAATTTCAGTAGTAAAATTATCTGGATTGTAGAAGGAATAAGACCATATTGATTGCAATGTGCTGATGCTGGCTAAAATAGAAGCTTCGCTAGGCTTATATCACCATCACTCTCATAAATAAAGGGATGCTAATGCTGGAGGTAATGCCAATAGCAAGGCAGATCAGTGGAGCTGAAAATAATCATGATTTGTGTAATGAGTGCAGAAAAGATGGCAATTGGTCTTTATATTTCTATTAAAATGACAGATATACCATGACAGCATTTTAGTGGCTATTCTGCCCTTTAGTATTCCAGATTGCAAGTTAGATTTATCCTCCTAAATGAAGGTGAAGATGGGAAGCCCAGCATGAACATTCACAGTGGTTTGTGCAACATGTTTGAAGATCACATCAGAAGCGCAGGAAACTGATATCTTCTGGAACGTAAACATTTACATAACGGTCGCCTTGCCTGCAAATCACAGGGACTGATTTTTCAGAATTAACTAATAGTCAAATACCACATTATCTTTTTCTCCCTGGTTATTGCTGTACAGATACTATTCAGTGTGAGAGAACTATGCAGGGAAGACAGATACCTAAGCATACAAATACGCATGTATATTTTACTTGTAAAATCCCCTGCTCAGTCAACGTTTCTTGATTGAAGACACATTAGCTAGCTTTTAAAAGTCCTCATTCAAGAAATGTAGAATAATAACCTCATGAAACTCTTCCTGATCCACTGAAAAGACTTCTACTTCTGAAGAAACACTAAGGGTAGCTAATTTTTCCCTTAGTAATGATCATTTTATGGTTTACATCAAATATATTAGGTTAAGAATTATACTTTGTGACACATACACTTTCTGCAGGCTACCATAATACTGAAAATTGAAGAGCTTATACATAAATGTTGATTAAAAAAAAAAAAGCTTATTTAATCTGGAACCTTTCTAGTGAAAAAATGTGAACTGGATAATGCAAACAAGGGACATGAATTTCACTGAGCTTCCACGGGGGGGTCATTTTTTTTGAGATGTACACATTTTGCAAAAGTTGAAAGTTGTTTCAGATTGTGAACAGCAAAATGTTTCCATTTAAGCTGAAACAACCTTAAAAATACCCACCTGAAAACCAAAGAATGCAAATACAGTTTTGTTGGATTCCAGGCAAAACTTCTCTGATTTTCTTCTCCTGCTTTATTCAGAACTACCAATGAACCAAAACCACATGGTATTCAGATAGTTCTGGATTCTTGGATGACAAAGAAATAATGGTTATTAAAGGTCTTTTTAAGGGATCAGAGTAAAACACAAGGGGATCCTAAGTGTGGAAATCAAAGGCAAAGAAAATCAAATAGAAGTACAACACAAAGGTTTAAGAGTGAGTTTGATTTCTGCCGGGACCAGCTACAGGAGAAAAGTGGTAGGTTCAAGATGGTGAACCTTCCAGGCACACGCTTTAGCCAAATGTCAGCCATTGGGCTCCTACAGAAGTCGCTGGAAGAAATCTTATGGCCAACGATATGCAAGAGATTTGACTGTGTGACCTAATCTTCCCCTTCTGTCCTTAAGATGGATTAAAAATAAGCCTTAGTGCCCTCCATCAGAGAAAATGAATTGAAAACATTAGGAAAAATTCCCATCTTTTTCGTATAATTGTTGAGGGATAATTTCTGTGAAGTTTTAGGGAAGCTCTAGAGAAAGCAGTGCTCATTCAGAGTGTATAAATAAGTCTCTTGCTGAGACTGAAACAATGACTCTGTGTATACTATTGGCAGTGCAAACCCAATGCAATCTTTTTGAAAGAATGAACTATTCCTGCAATGTTTGCCAGCTGGAGAAGATTTATTCTCGTATGTTAAGTGTTTGCCTTGTGCTTAATTCAAAATATATCTTTGGTTCATCTTCTTTAGTAAGAGCCTTTTTGTTTACAGTAACGGTTAACTTACTATAATAGTGGGGACTGTAGACAATACTTCATTGTTTTACATAGCTCGATGTTATCAGGCAGAACCAGACATTATTGGCAAAGGAACAACCATGAGCATGGCAGTTCACTTGAAAAAAAAAACAAAACAAAATAAAAAAAAAAGGAGGGAGAGAAATGTGTGGTTAACAAACAGAAGAATAATTGGTATTTTTCACTGAAACAAAAGTATCTGCTTTGTCCTTTGTTCATTTGGCAGATTTTATACCCAGGATATTATTACTGCTATTACAGTAAGGACTGAGTACCACTAAGACCCGGGGCGGGGTCTTGTTTCACTTGACACGAGGCAAAGAGAGGAGCTGCGTAGTACAGAAAATGGGGAGGAAAAGAGAAGTGTAAATTTTTAGCCAGTTGTGGAGGGATCTGGTGCTTGACTTAACATGCAGTAGAGGCTGGGTCCCATGTTTTGTGGTCGTACGCTTTAACCTGTAATCAGTGTCTTCTTCCCAAAGCAGTCTACAGTGCATGTTATATTGATATTTTTGCCATTTTTTTTAGTCCCCAGGGGTGCAACTACACAGTGATAGGTCTGGCAGCTTGGGCATCTGTTGTTTCTGTGAAAGCACCAAGCAGCTTCAGTGAGAGATGCAGCACATTTGCTCTGTCTGTGGATCAAGTAAAATGAAGGCATGTAGTGTATGCAGTTAGCATTGCTCTAGCTCACCAAATTTACCAACCTTGGATGCACCAGGCTTTGGAGCATTTCTTTCTGTTTTCCCCTTATACAAATTAAAACTGTATTCCATCAGATTTGCTCAGATCTGCAGTTTTCTTTCAGCCAGAATTGCTTTCTGACCAGGGAGGTCTTTTTTTTTTTTTATTACCATGAAATGTTTTTTCCTATGCATGGTCTGGCTTTCTCATGAGTTCAGTTATGCCAAAATGGATAACTTTATGTCAATCATAAAATGGAGCCAAGCAAATGCTTTTACATAGTTCTGCTTCCCATGGAATCTGTTACAGAATCTGGCCCCATTTTTTCATTAGGATTTTTGCTGGTGCAGCAATCCGCTTTCCAGGTATGCTAGCCCTGGAAGACAGTGAGAAAATATCTTGTTTTATGTGGGATGTGATTTTCCATGGAGAGGATAAGAATATCAAGAGACAAATATTTGGGGGAAATTTAGCAAGTAATTTCAGTAAATTCCAGAGCAAGACATTCTTTTAATCCATACCCAACTGATTTCTGAGAGTGCAAATGTCTCCTCTGTAGTAACAGGAAATTGGTAAACAGCAATTGCAATGCCTATATATTGGGCAATCCCCTCTGCTGGTATACTCTTCTTCTCAATTTTCTCCCAGTCAAGTGGGTTTGGAACCAACCCCAACAACGTGCCTTTTCTCCTGAGTGCTGTCATTTCACGGAGAAGGAATTTGGACACTGGAACAGGTATCTGTAGGGGCTGTGGGATCTTCAATGGAAATACTCAAAACTTGACTGGATGCAACCCTAAGGAACCTTTTCTACCTTCAAAGTTGGTCCTGTTTTGATGAGAGATAGGATGACCATCAGAGGTCCTGTCCAGCCTCAGTTCACCATCTGCCTCTAAAAGAGAGTTAATACTTCTGTGCCTTGGCTTGATCTTGAGCAATATGTTGCATTGCCTGTTTAGGTGACTGGCATTTTTTGTTAAGGCAGCTGGTCACATTTTTTCTGAAAAGGATATCCTTCCTTGATGCCATTGCTTGCTGATATTAGATGTTTTTTAGAAGGTCTTTAACACATTCTTTATTCTTATTTACCACAGTGAGCTGGGCTTGCTGGCCAGTGGTTATTTGCTGGAATCCACATCAACATGAACTACTTGTCTTGTCATAACACTATCTGTCCTTACTGAATATTAAAAAGTTTTGCCAAAAACTTACTGTTAGTTTCACTGTCTCCTCTTGAGCTACTGGATATAAATCATCTTGTCCTTTTGCTAGCTTTAACTGTTTCTGCTCAGCCTATTGTGTAACGCAATTGTAGAAGCTGGTTTAAACATTTTATTTCCTATTCCTACAGGTCCTGATCCAGTTCTCAGAGCTGTTACTGTACTTCTAATACCCCCCTCTTCCCCGCTTCACAATAAATAAAAAGCATTCATAAATGAAAAAAAAAAAGAGAGAAAAAAAAAGTTATGTTCTGGAAGTTTGTATCCATTTCCTTCAGAGATAAGGAAATGAAAATCTTCACAAGATGGTTTGATTGTTTGGTGCTGGCTGGCTCTGCAAGAATGGCCTCAGCTGTTAGCAGCTGCTTACCACTTCTGTCCCCATGCAGCACCAGCACAGTCACACTTTGGTTTGCTTCCTCCCTCCCTCCCTCCCTTGTTTCCACCATTCCACCTTGATTTACCAGTAAACACAGAGTTTGGACTCCTTCCCATGGAAATGAACTCCTAGATGTTGGGACTGACAGCGTGGGAATAGAATGTCCATTTGACTTACTAAATGGGGAGAACATGAGTGGCAGAAGAGGCTGAAATGGACAGCCATTAACACTGTGTCCCCTCCTCTGGAAAGTGTGCACCCAGCCAAACTGGCAGTTCACATGGCTGGTACTGGACTAACAGACTATAAACTTCCTTTTTGTGTAGGGAGCTGATGACTATCTGTCTCCATGTCTTCCCACTGCCTTTCAGTGCAGACCAAAAAAAACTCCTTGCATACATTGGTATTTTCATAAGCATAGAAATTGTTTCCTGAATGCCACTGAGTGGCCTTTTACACAGGGTCTGCCAAACGCTTACAGCTTAAAGATCTTTAGCAAGATAGCCATCCTTATTTTTCATCCCTTAGATGAGAGAATAAATGATAATTTGTGATAGTTAACCAAGGTTATTTGGCTGAACTATTCAATCCTTTATAGATCGCTTAATGGCGATGAGGGTGCAGTATTTTAGATACACTATCAAATTAATGTCTCCGAGTTCTCACCTTGAACACCATTCATTTCTCAGTGCACACTGCAAGATGATTTACAATGAGTTCTGGACAGTAAAAAATGCATATACCAGTATCAAATTATTCTATATCTTAGGCAGTCTTTCAGTTTGGGGGTTTATGAAGCGAGATTATTTCTCTAGGTGTATGCTTAACCATATATTAAAGCCACCTGGAACACATGTGTTTGTGATGGATGGCAGATTCACGGCTTTTCACTTGGCCCCTTTCTCTGTTCTCTAAAATCTATCTGTGACCTTTTCCATATAAAGATCAGAGGAACTCTCAGGTGTTCCTTATGCTTTCTAGATGGTGGGAAAGTGAAAAAGAAAGTTTTGGGCAGAAATTATCGCTGCTGTCTCTTGATAGTTTTGTTGGTTGCTGCATTTAGTTTGATTCGTATTTTAACTCAGCCAAGAAAACACATCACACACACACACAAATTGAGAAGAACTGCTATTAAACTACTATTACTCCAGCTATTTGAATAATATGCAAAACACTGAGTAGCCTAGTTTTTGCTAGCTGCCCTTGGGTTTATTTTTGAAGGTGTATTTTGAAATATCCCTCTTAAAATAATGAGACTTTGTTCAGCTTCTGTTAACAACTTAATATACTATATTGGTTGGTTGCTTGCTTTGATCATTCACTGGTATATTTTGTGCTTTTGTGGGCAAGATTCATTTGACCTCAGCTTCCAGTTCCTGCAATCACAGAATACCACCCCTGATAAAACCACATCTTAATCAACTTTTGCAGCTCCAATCACTGGAGAATGTAACGGCTCAGTACAAAAATTAGAGTGTACTCCGTGACATGATCAGCTTTGGGTTGAAAAAAAGATATGTGCTGTGTCACTAAATAGATCATTTATATCACAGGAAACTTTGCTACAATATTATGTAGCAAAATACTGGAAGTTAAGTCTGTTAATTATTATTAAAAATAATATGGATGTAGCTAAATAGCTGCAAGTTGTTTGAATACCTCTTCCATTTGTACCCCTTTTTAAGAGTGGCTGTTACCCTGATTTAGGGTCTCTTGCACAGTTAAGATTTGCTGTGCTGAAGTGCTGATACTGTTCTTGGCCATAAGAGGAACTTCTGAGAGTTTTCTAATGGTATCTTAAAAAAACTCTTGCCTTAAATTTACATTGACTTTAGGGAATAGAATAACATCTCACCTTATTCTGTCCTGTTTTATAATGTAGGATAACTATATGCAATGCCCTTTTAGTGGCTAGGTAGAAGGCATCTGCTGGCTGGGACTATATAGGTTCCAGGCATCAAAATTAGTTTCTGAAGGGTAATTTTCCTAGAGAGGCACAAAAAGAGGTAAATGATCCCCGCTGCAGGACTGAGAGTGCTTCCTTTTACTCCCAATAATTTCCTTTGTAAAATCCTGCCTAAAAAAGAAATTACTAACTCACCTGAGAAATGGAGGCCTGTGCTGTCCAAATAAACAAGCATTTAAGTGGTACTCATGGGGAAGGAAGAATCCCAGCAATAGGCTCTGATCTGTTCTCATGCATAAACAGTATTTAGGGCTACAAATAGATAATTCTGTTAAAAGCACCAGAAACTGTAAGCAAAATAAACCAAAGAGAATGATGGGAATAGGAGGAATAGGGTGCAATTAGAAAACATCAGTATGTTACTGTATAACTCCATAGTACACTCATGATTTGGACATTGTGTGGTCCCCTACACTCAACCCTTATTTCAAGAAAGAAAATAACAGGATTAGAGAAGAGTCATAGAGGTAGGAAAGTCTGTTCAAAAGTTCCTGGATTCCTCTCTTCAGCCTGGGGAAAAGATGACCAAAACCTATGAAAACTGAAAAAGTTGAAATGAAAAAATGTTGAAAAAGCCAAGAATAAGGTCTCACAGTCTCTGTCTGTGATCACCTTACAAAGCTCATAGGATTCAAGCTCAAAACAGTCAAGATGAATATTTTTCATTCAGTGAACAGTTAAACTATGAAATTCCTTAGTGTCCTGTGGACTTTAAAAGTTTCCATGAGTTCAAAAAGGGATTAGGCAAATTCACAAAAGAAAAGTCCTCTGAGGATTATTAAATACAAAGACCTCCATCTCCAGAAGTGCCTGAGATACAGACCAAATGCTGAGGGAGTGTTCTGGGCGTGTAGCGCTACGTGAGCTCTTCGCACTCGTGTGGCTCCCTGTGTGCCTGGTTTGGTCTCACCCAGAACAACCATTTTTACATGGGGAAAATTCCCCTGAAAAGCATATCAGATTTGTTACAGAAGGCCAAATGGCTCAAGCCCTGCCAATGGTGTTGCCACAGCAGGTCAAACTCAAGATACAGAAGATACGAAGTGCTATAATGGACTTCCTGCAGCTATGGATGAGAAAAAAAATCTCCTTCACAAAAGGCTGTCCATGATGTTTGATAAACCCACAGAAAACCAGCATTTGTTCACCTTATCCTCGCACACATAAGGGCTATTTGCAGACAGAGGTTCAGCTGCATCCTGCAGCTCAGATGTCTCTGAAGTGGAGCATGTCAACAGATGTGAGAGAATCCTGGGACTGCTATCACTCTTTTGGCCCTCTTTCTCACAATCTGTTCCCAGCTGCTGCTGAGCCCCTTTGGCTAGCTCTGGCTTGTCCCAGCAGTGATGTAGGGAAAATTGCTTCCAAAAGCATGTCCCTGTTAATGAAAGAATATGACAGCCAGTAGGATGTCTGAAACAGCAGCAGGACTTCAAATCATGGTGCCCTCCTTCTGCTGGGCGTGAAGCATCTCAGAGCTTATTCCAATTCTTCTCTCCTGCTTTGTCAGCTGCAAAGGGGCACAACCCATCATGGCTGGAGACTCTTCAGCTGCAGAGTACTGATCATCCTCTTCCCCTTCCACTCTTCAAGATTTTGAGGATCATTGCATTTAATCAGGGTCACTATTATGATAAAATAAGACATCTCATTCATGTATGAAATAAACCAGAAATTGCTCATGATAGAATACATGAAAAATCTCCCACCAAAACTGTTTATATCCCCCCATTCATGCCTTAGCCACAGAGCAATTCCTGTCTTCTTTAAATTGAAGTCTAATCCAGGCAGTTTTTAAAGGATTTCAGTTTAACTTCTTGGTTGCAAGTCTTTTTTTAAAGGTTTGTTCTTCTTTATTGTACCATCATCTTAGTTGATAATTAACTTCTAAGCATATTTCAAGCCAGTTGTTTTCTTCTCTTTGGGGAGCCTAAAATGTATTCTCACCTGTGGAACAAGACATCTCAAGTGAAGTCCATCTGTGTTTTATTTTTCTCCTCCCTCAATTCTGTCTGCTCACCTTTTCTCCTCTCCTCCCATGGAATAGTTCCCTCCTGCCTGGGAACTTTATTTGGGGCATAATATTCTAGCATGGAAGTTGGTAGTGGGAATTGAAGAGGATTAAAGGCTGGACCATGCTGGATGTGTGAGGCAGTGGCTGGCTTCCCACAAGCTCAAACCTTTTTCTCTCCCAGTAAAATGATAAGCCACATCAAGCTTGGGCAGGAGGAAAATGTTACTGCATTTTCCTTCCTCAGGGAACCAAAGGAAGCCAAGAACTAAGCTATGAGGAGCAGGAGTGGGGTGAAGGATAGAGATATTTTTCTCTTCAATATTTTGAGGAAGGCTGACAGTGACTGAAAGATGGAGCTCAGGGCTGGTGTAGCAGCCAACAAGAGGTTAAGCTGGAGGTAGGAACTAGTCAGCTTAGGCTGGATGGCCTCAAAGTTGTCTTTGTGTTGCAGCTTGAGTTGCAAAGGATTTGTGTAAGGGGGCTGGAAAAGGCATGGTGTGCAGGGTCTGGAGCAGAGAAGAGTGTGTTTGATAAGAGGGGATCACTCAAGTAGATCAAACTCTCCAGAAGAAAGTGGGGTCAGGGGGCAAAGCATTGAGAATTGCTGCATTAACTCTGTTTTGCCTGCTTATCCTCTCCCCAAAGGGAGTAGGGTGTGCTGTGAATTCCTACACTTCATTGTACGCTTTGGATTAACGTGCAAATACAAATGATACATTACTGCTGTAAGTATGTTAAAAGGCAAAATGAAGAACAAACAGATGGAAAGGCAAGATGTTTTTTGTTGGCCCTTCAGTCCTCAGGAGAATTTATTTGACAAGCTTGAGATATGGGCCCAGAAAACTGCCTTGGTGTTTATATTGGAGGGAGAAAACATTGAGATTTGCAGGGCTGAGCATTATGCTGAGCAGTACACAAATGCATTAAAAAGGACTGACCCCAACCATGGGACCCCTTATTTCCAGTGCATATTTCATACTATTTCTTTCACTTTTAAGTGACTAGAAACAACTCAGGGCCCTTTATTTTTGGATGCCTACTAGGCAATTTTTACGCGGGCCTCGTTTTTCTCAGAAGAGAGGTATGTCACGGTGAAACAAACCCTAATTTTCTCATTCCTGTGAGAGTGTATGACAGTGACACAATCTTCAGCAGATTCAACAATCGACAGGGTAGCAAATAGTGAGGAACTAGATAATGGTCTAACATTCATATCACTGTGACCATGGGTGCTGGGTGAGTACCAGGGGAATGAGCCACAGAAAGAAGCCAGACTTGGTGCCCTCCATGAATTTCCCTTCCACTGGTGCTGGCAAGGACCAACTACAGCCAACACTGGGCTGACCCTCTAAGGATTTCTTATGATTTTAAGCTGTTAAGATATACTAAGTCAAAGACTTGGAAACTGAAGAGCATGGATTACCCCTGAAAACCTTAGTCAGTGCAAAGCTGAGGTTGAAAAGGGTGGTCCATTTACCCCTGTGAATTAGCTAGAACAAAGCTGTTCCCTTGCCTCCCCTCATCCTGGTTTAGGAGCAGAGTGCAGACTCTGGACTGAGAGTGTGGGGTTGTGGGTGGTCAATGTGCATTTGATATTTGTTTCTCTCCTTTGATAACACTCCTTGAGAGTAGTCCATCATCTGAATCTAATCCATCTTTTTTTATTAGGTAATCTTATGGAATACTTTTCAGTTCAGGCAAGTCTGTTTCTCTAATGAAAATTGAGAGTACAGAAGCAACAACATTTTAATTCTTGGGGTCTTTTTTTTGTTATTTACTAAACTCTTCATCAAAGCTGTTGCACATGGAAAAAGTGACAAGGTTAAGATCCATGTGTGTGGTGGGTTTAACACCAAGATGTTCTACCACTCCCCTCCTCATCAGGACAGGGGGGGAGAAAAATAAGATGGAAAAAACCCTTTGTGGGTCAAGACAAAGGCAACTTAATAAAGCAAGAGTAAAAAGCTTCATGTGAAAGCAAAGGAAAACCAGAAGATTTAGTCTCTACTTCCTATCAGCAGCTGATGTTGGCTACTTCCCAGGATGCGGGACATCGGCATGTGTAGTGGTTGCTCCGGACCTCCTCCTTTCTCTTAGCTTTTCTTTCTGAGAAGACATCATAAGGTATAGGATATCTCTTTGGTCAGTTGGGCTAAGCTGTCCTGGCTATATCCCCTCCCATGTTCTTGCCCAGCCTCAGCCTACTGGTGTAGGGAGTGGGGGAGAAATGCTGGAGAGACAGCCTCGAAGCTGTGCCAGCACTATTTGATAGCAGCCTGAACTGGTTTCAACAGAGACAGAGTTAATTTTCTTTCTAGCAGCTGGGATAGTGCTGTGTTTGGGATTTAGGATGGGAATTATGGTGAGAATGCACTGATGTCTTAAGTTGCCAAACAGTCATGGACCTTTCATCTTCTCATACTGCTCTGCCAATGACAAGACTGGGGTACCCAAGACACCCAGGGAACCATGATCCAAAACACCACATCTATGTGTTTTTCAAACACCACCAGGGATGGTGACTCTACCACTTCCCTGGGAAGCCTCTTCCAATGCCTAACCACTCTTTCAGTAAAAAATTTTTTCCTAATAGTCAATCTAAGCCTCCTCTGGCACAAATAAAGACCATTTTGTCTCATCATATCACTTATTATTTGGAGAAGAGACCAATACCAACCTCACTACAACCTCCTTTCAGGTAGTTGTAGAGACCAATAAGGTCTCTCAGCCTCCTTTTCTCCAGGCCCAGTTTCCTCAGCTGCTCCTCATAAGACATGTGAACTAGAGTCTTAACCAGCTTCATTGCCCTTCTTTGGACACACTCCAGCACCTCAACATACTTCTTATAATGAGGTGCCCAAAACTGAACACAGCACTTGAGGATCAGCCTCACCAGTGCTGAGTACAGGGGGACAGTCCCTTCCCTATTCCTGTTAGCCACAGTTTCTGATACAGAATTGGCAAGTAACATGTTAGTATGCTTTGCAATGGGAAAAAAAACCAGCTGATGATTCCAGTTCCTTTTACACATCCTTTTAGAAATAATTAGTTGACCTCTCCTACACACACAAGGCCTTGCAAATCTCCTCCACACAGGTATCTACACTCTTCGCCTCTTATTCAGATAGATGAAGATTTTGTTAAAGCATTTGCCAGTTTGTCTATTTTCTTGCCCTTTGTTTATCTTCACTTCTTTATGGCCACTTTTCATAACCACCTACCCAGCAATGTGCAATCACAGCCAAACTACTGATGCCAGTGTGCAATTGTGAGTGTGAAGGAGGAAAAGTGATCCTGATCCAGGTCCTGATCGAGGCAGCCAGAAGTGTGTTTCTAATACACTGACGTTGTGTAGTAATGCATGATTCTACTTGAAGTTATGAGTGGAACAGGAAGGGACTTTGCACTAAGACCAAATGGTGGAAGATGATTATGCCAACACTTCCTTGAATAAACATCCTGGGAAACTTTTTAAAATACATGTCCTTGCTTTGGTCCATTACCTTACATTTTGCCAATTTTACATATTTATTTTTCTAATTCAAGTTTAAAGCACCACAGTGTATGTGAAATTCATCCACTAATGACTCTGTCAAACCTATATCAATAGTTACCATTTTCCTACAATTATTAGTTCCTCTTTGGTTCATTTTGGTAGTAACCAAAGCCAATATTGATGAATGCACTTCTTAAATTGAGAAAAATACTGATCCAAACAACAGGTCTCCAATATTTAAAATACACTGAGCTATAATAATGCCAATGGTATGAAATTAATTATGACAAGAGGTAATTAATGTTTCTAGCCCTTCTGGAAAGACATTGTGGTGCAATGTAATGAGATACCCTTTGTTGGACTGGGAACAGTCAGGGAACACGGGATGCCACTGAAGAATAATTTCTATGGAAAGTCCAAGGTGTGCTAATTGTGTCAGAACACCACACTAATGCAAGTGTGAGTCTTTTAGGATCTAGTCTGGCATTACATTGAGTGATTTGAACATAGAAAGATGACTCATAGCTGTCACGGGTGAGAGTATGCTATGAAGCCATAGCCACGGATATGAGAACAATACCTCCCAAAAGTCTGACAGCTGTGTTTTGATGCTAGAAAACTTTATTGATTTTTTTGTTAATATATGAAATGAGAAGGGGAAAGACAAGACGTTTGACTCAACATTATTCACGAACAACGTTAGAACATATCAGCAATAACAATTCATATTTTTAAAAAATCAGCATTTTAAGCAACATCTGAAATGAAAACATAAATATAAAAACTGTACATATGAAACCACTAATAAAATTTCAATGAATCCTAACATTATGAAGGCTCTTAAGACAGACAAGCATGATGCAGCCTTTTTGCAGGAATGAGGATGCCTATCAAAGGAACATCGAGCTACTAACTAGTTATAAAGATGCTGATTTTATGTAACTCAGGGATGTTCAAAACCTCAAATGGGATTTATTTTTTTTTCTAGTTGAATCTATGCTCAAGAGACAGATTCTGTGTGACTGCTGTATTTCTAAATTCCCCTAGACAATTGCTGTACACAAGTAATGTCTCGGTTTTCCATTTGCCCAGGATAATTCCTTTGGCTATCACCAATCGCACTGACACCAACATTTGCTATTTGTTAGTTTGTCAGTCAGTCAGTTTCTGAAAGATGGACTTGATTACAGCTCCAGCTGGGAGCCTTATTGAAGCAAATTCTTTCGGAGACAGTTGTGGTGAAACAAGATATTAGGAACAGCTCTGTGAATGCTGAGATATTTTTTCTTTTCTATTTTTTCAGAGTTTGAGCCCAGAATTAGCAGTTGTCATGGAGGAAGAAAAGAAGTTTTGTCCCTGAAATTTGAGGGACCTAACACTCTTTTCAAAAGGTATGTACATCAAGCACAAAGAGAATTACACATGTCATGCTGGTGTGTTGCAGGTCCAGAGATTAACAGGACAATCCCAACATGTGATGTGATTCAACAGACAAGGGTGGGGGGGTGGGGGAAACAAATGACCTGTAATATTACAGAAGTTCATGTAGCTGGCATGTAGCATTGTCACTAGATGTTCACAGAAAGTCAGGAGGCAGCTTGCCTAGCTGCAAACAGAGGTGTATTAAATTCAGTTGTAAGGAGTTTCAATGCCCTATTTTTTTTTAATATTACCGGAGGCAATTTTTGTGTTCAGTTTTGGGTTAGCACACGACAAACTCAGTGATGCTCAGCCAAAACCCACAAGTCTTGCCTAGTTTTGAATAAAAATTCTACAAAACCACAGTGTTTATCATGGTTTCTATATGAAGTCATAATTAACCCCAGGTTTGCTCAAAACTTTCTCCAAGTTAACTAAAAATTCTGTAAACTATGGGGAACCTGGCTGATGTATCAGTTAAGTATGAAAACATGAGCTGATATTTGAGTTTGGTCTGATTCTAGGTTTTGCTGAAAAGGTTTCAAGTGACTGTAGCTGCAATCTACCACAGCAAGTAGATATTAATAGAGATGAATTTAGCTTCTGAACTATAGAAATCCTTTAAGGGTTCAGTGTTATCCAGGAAACATTTACAACAAATATACTAAAATATAGAAAATACTCTTTTTACTCAGCTTACTGACTTTCCTAGTTTGAAAAAGTTTTAGGGGTGTTATTTGGGTTTGTTTGGGTTGTTGGTTTTTTTTTTGGGGGGGGTTGGTTTTGCAACAATTAATGATTCTCAAGTAGTTTCAAGTAGGTAGTTATTTCTGTTCTCTGACTTGCTAGGGAAAGCATTCTTCCAGGGTATTAGTAGGAAATGTTCACTCATTTATATTTGGAACCATTGAAAAGGGAAAAAAAAAAGAGAGACAGGGAGACAATGAGGCAGAAAGACAGAGAGACGGACTGGCAGAGAGAGAAAAAAAAAGTCTGTTGGGCCTCAGGAGGGCCCTTTGTTTGAAAATAATGAAAAATTTCTATGGCTGAAAATACTATTGGAAAATGTGTTACTTTGACAAAGGATCATTCTAGGGTGAAATCCTGATGTCACTGGGATCTCTGAAAGTTTAATTTTTCTATACTGTACAGAAGTTCCATTGGCAGCAGGGTTTCATCATGGATCTCAATGTGGGAATGTTTATTATCAGATTTTTTTTTTCCTACAACAGATTTGGTCTAACTACAGTTCCTGGACTTTGCTGGGAAGTCCCATGTTGATAAATGCTCAGCACTGAAAAAAACCTCATGAAAGGTCAGGACATTTCAAACACACTATCACATCCTAAACTCCCACCTAAGAATGTGTATCTTAATAAATGTAGAGAGCAGAGTTAAAACTAGATCATAATTTCAAATAATTAAATTCTACTTTTAAAAAAACTCAGTAAAAAAACCCCCAAACAATCAAATCCCAACACTTTTCCAGTTATAATGGATTATTCATGTTATAAAAAGCTATTAAAATTATGTAAGGGCTAAGAATATCATAAAGCCTAAATCAACAGCATTGTTTAGCATAACATTTTTCTAGATATTTATTGTTATTTAAATACTGCAAATACTAAATATTAAATAGAACATAGAATCACAGACTGGTTTGGATTGAAAAAGACCTCAAGGATCATCTAGTTCCACCCCGCCCTGCCATGGGCAGGGACACCCCACACTAGACCAGGTTGTCCAAAGCCCCATCCAACCTGGCCTCACTGCCGGTGAGGGGGCAGCCACAGCTCCTCTGGGCAACCTATGCCAGGGTCTCACCACACTCATAGTGAAGAAATTCTTCCTAACGTCTACTCTAAACCTACCCACTTTTAGCTTGAAGCCATTACCCCCTGTCCTATCACTACACTCCTTTATGAACAGTCCCTCTCACACTTTCCCATAGGACCCCTTTAAATATTGGTATTTGGTTTCACTTTGAATTTGAAACTGATAATTTTAGCACCAAGTAAACTGTATAGTCACAACCTTATGATTCTAAAATAATTTTAGTGTTAAGTACAGATGGAGAATATATATACATGGCTTTATTAATAACCACATAGATCTATGCCTCGATTAGTTAACAGTCAACCGCTATGTTTTGCACTAGCTTAACCCTGGTTTAGTAAAACAGATTCTCTAAATAGAAACTAGGCAACTGCCAGGAGTTTCACTATTTGTATCATTAATTCTGACCCTTTATTTGCAAGACTGTCTTTCCCTAAAGGAATTCATCTTGGTTATCATCACACCAGAACTTCACACTCAATTCCAGGTTTTCAGTGATTTCTCCCCATATGTCAACTTCCTCAGCTACATTATGTACAGTTACTGTCTCAGAAAAGTGCATCTTTTGCATAACCAGCATCACTAATAAGCTGATCACTTCTGGAAGTAGAGCAATGATTCTTTGTTAGTGATGTGAATATGTTTAAGCTTAAAGTAGAAAAACTACTTATCACCTAGGAATTCCTGGATTCTCAGGAAGTGATTCTCTTAGCTAGTGCTTTTCAAGTTTCTGTTTTAATTAGTGAAGCAAAGGGAGCTACATGTACACATTCAGAGGCTTCAAACAATGTTTGCCTTCACAGATTCATTTCTGTGGATACCCATTTCTTGAAATGTGTCCATTCTTTCTAATTTATCTTAGATACTGAACTCTAGATCTATAAGTTCTCCTGCTATGTACAACTCCCATCTTTCTTTGTATGTAGAATTAGATTTGGTAGTTTGAAACCAGGAGAAACGCTGAGAAAGCCTTCCCTTTTCCTACTGATGGTCTGTCTGTGCTCACAGCTTATGAACTGGAAATCTCCACTTTAGGTATTAGACACAGAACACATTTGGCACCGCTCAGCAGCATTGTCCCTGAGGGACTATCTAAAAAAACTGGTCTAGGGAAATTAAATTCCTCTTTTCTCTTTGACTACAGAGAAATATAAAGCTTACACTTCAGATGATGATGGATTTACACTAGAGGAGCAGGAAAGCAATAATCCTCAGCATTGAGACATGCGCAAAATCCTCCACAAGAGGAAGTTCCCTAAAAACACTCATGTAAAATACGTTCACAGGATCAGAAGGAAACATGATGAGCACATAGCACAAGAGGTGGTACCTACTGTACCCCAACTTGGCTTAGCCTGTAGGGTTCTCATACTGAAGAAACCAACTCTTAATCATTTGTTTTACTGGATATTCAAACTCTGGGTGCATTGTAGAAACTTTTTTAGCTAGACCCTCTCACATAATTCTGCCTATTCATAAAGAATGCAAATGTTCCTTTCTTTATGGTGCACTGCTTTCAAAGAATCATTGAATCATACAATCAGCCAATGGCCTGGGTTGGAAGGGACCTTAAAGTCATCTAGTCTCAACCCTTCTGCCATGGACAGGGACACCCTTCACGAGACCAGGTTGCTCAAAGCCCCATCCAACCTGGCCTTGAACACGGCCAGGGAGACGACAGCCACAGCTTCTCTGGACAACCTGTGCCAGTGCCTCACCACGCTTTACTGAAGAATTTATTCCTAAACTAACCTAACCTATCCTCCTTCAGCTTAAGGCTATTACCTCTTGTCCTATCCTTACATGTCCTTGTAAAAAGTCCTTCTCCAAGTTTCTTGTAGGTACATGTGGTGGTTTGACCCTGGATGGAGGCCAGATAACCATATCAACATTGGCAACCTTGTAATAGGCAATTTAGGAGGATCCTTTTCCACCCTTAATGCACCTCCTCTCCCATGTTCCCCAAAATTTTTCACAAGACTGTCCATCAAACTGTAGTGAAAGATGAAAAGTCCTGGAAGTACCTTATATCACATGAATGGGAGATACGTTATTTTAGTATATTAGTTTCATTACCATAAAATGCATTCTGTAGCTTCTATCTTTTCCACTTCTTAATGTAAATCATATACTTCTTCAATATGCTGTTATCTTAAATCTCTCATTAGTCAATGCATACATTTACGTGGTTGCATTTTCCTTTCCATCTGCCCATTAACTAGATGCAAACTAGAAGTACCAAGCAGCCAACACTAGGGAAATTTTGCTACAGGATGACCAGACCATCTAAAATTGTTTCCCTGTTAACAGCTTAAAACAATATTGCAAGTTACATCCACTCTAATGTATTCCCTTGGTTCAAAATGTAACAGCACAAGTAAGTGTGAGCAGCCACATGCAACTATATGATCACATATACGAGGGGCAAAACCTGAACTGACAGTAACAGAGATTTGATATTCACTAAAGTCGGATCATCTGGCACTTGGTAGAAGTAAACAAGATTCCTTGACAAACCCACCAAAGCAGTAGCAACCAAATTGAGGAATGAGGGAGGCAGGCTGCTAAAGCTATACTGCCAAAGCCATACAAATAAAAGCAGTCATGTGCAGCTGGAGCACTCCCCGAGCATCCTGGCTCTGGAATGGAAATGGCTGCCAAGCGTTTGCTGAATGATGCTGTAGTCTTGCTGACAGCCTCCATTTATTTTGTGCTCCTAAGGCTGCAGGTTTATAGATCCCCAGCTGTACAATTTAATGCTTTGTGCCCACGCACTTTATTTTATATTAAGATGCTCCCAAGTACCTAGTTTCCAGGTTTTCAGCTGCTTTAGACTAATATTCTCCCTCCCTATTCCAGTCACTAGGCAGTCTTAAAGTTGCTGTGCCTGGCCTCAGGGAGATCCTGAGGGTAATTCATGGAAAAAGAGAGCTGGAGTAATAACATCTGTACCACTTCCCTCCTGGTCTATGCTTGGTTCTCCCCTTCATGATAAGTACAGATTAAGAGAAATTAGAATATTCCCTTCCATACAGAAATGTAACGGTATCCCCTCGTTACAGATAGAGATGATTTAAAGCCAGCTCAAGGTTCAGTTAACCCTTCAGAAGGAAATGTATATCTCAGTAGGGAGTGGTAATAGAAATAATGATGTACAGCCAAGGGAAAAAGAACTCTTTTCCTGACCCACAAGGTTCATTTCATAGCAAGACTTACTGAAACTCTGCAGAACATTTCACATGTAGCTTGGTTTTTTGGAGTTTCAACTCCGTTTCCAGACTGGTTGGAAAAAGTTTTGGGCAAAGTTGTGCAAGAGTGCACAAAAGGGATAGCTGAGCATGTGAAGTGGTGCAGGACAATTTCTCTAGTTTTCAAGGTGCAGTTTCCAAGGAATATAGCTAAGGTCTACCTATGCTATATATTTTTACATATTTAAAATGCATGTTTGAATACACATTGGAAAATGCAGCTGGGATTCAGTTGTCTGTGGTGATGCTCACTACTGGCTGATATGCTCCAAGGTGTGCAGTCTCATCTCTAGCTTCCACACCAGAAAGACACAGGTCTCCCAGAGGTCCTGAGTGATATCTGCCACTCCCACATGGATATCTTTATCCATCTACCTCCAGAGAGATGAAACTCCATACTTTACACAAAAAATGCCCCACAGCCAACGGACGTTCATGTGGGTATGTCCATGCAAGGGGGATAATCTAGGCCTTGGGGAAAATTCCAGTTAAATGAATAGGAACTTTGTTTGATGCCAGGATCAGACCTTTGCATATGGACAATATGCACCTACTTCTGCCAGTCCAATCATTGGCATTTGGTCATTGTTTATAAGTGGCTTCTGTTTGCAGAACCCAGGCTTCTAATAAAAATGTGAGTCTTGAACATCTTTCCATGTCAAGAACTAACTCCATTCATTCTCACTCTACCAAGAAAATATTTTTATCCATAATTAATCACTAAATGATGACTAAATTACACACACAAGAGAAGGGGACCCTTGGTTAGCCATTAATAGTGGATAAGTGCCAATTGTCAGATGTGTTTTAATATCCATAGGTGATCACCACTTTTAAAATTTAAATATTTTAAAAATACCCAGTAGGGCATACAAAGCCTGATCTGCAGATGGTGAAACTCAGAATAGTTTCATTGTCAACTCTAACCCCTAATTCTAATTTAATAGGGCAGCCACATAATTAAATTGTGATTAATATAATTTATTTAGGATTAAGAGGCACGTGTGTTCTGAATATGAAATATATAAGCTTCTCATGACCAGCTGCTCCTTATTTTATTGTCTTTCTTAGCATGAACTCAAATAAATTATATCCCAAGCTGAAAATATTTCGTAGTGAAATTGTCACAGAAAAACACCAAAATGAACACTAGTTCTTTAACTCAATTAGAAAGCACCCTAGTTGCTGTCAAATGTACACTACAAACAAGAATTATTTATAAGTATGTTATGATGGAAAGTAATGTAAGAGATGGACTGAGAAGCATGGTTTGAATAACTAATAAGATGAAATATCAAATTATCATTGTAGTCCTTCTCTCTGTAGACCAATTATCTGAGTGTTGTGTGTGTGTGCACTGAGCTGAAACTCTGCTCTGCTAAAGCTGCCAATAACTTGGCCTGAATGCAAAATGACTGAAGTAGTCTTACCCTACAGATCTAATCTCATATATGGCTACACATACAGCAGTTCTCTTACACTTTTTGGTTTCCTTTTATTGTTCTTTGGTTTTTTTTTGGTTGTTGGGGTTTTTGTTTGGTTGGTTGGTTGTTGTTGTTTTTAATTTGAGAAATACAAGCACTTCCTACTTGTAGAGGAGATGTTCAGCAGTGGATGTCAGAGGTGGCATCATAACTCCGCCCTCTTCTTGACGGGTATTGAGTCGTCACCAGTTTAAGAAGTATATGCTGTGGCTGTTAGCTTGCAGAAGTATGTTTTTGGTACTACTACTTCTTTGGTATTAGTTTGGGGGTTTATACAGGAGAAGGAGGAAGCGTGTATCCCCTAAACTTCTACCCCTATGGGAAGAAAAATTTTTTGAACCCAAGTTAACAGTCTATTTTAATTTCAATGAGTTTAAATGGGGAAAAAAGGGGTTTTTTAATGCTTTGAAATGAGTTGCAGGAATCAGGGCTCTTTTTACCTGAAAATATACATATCCAGGTCCATCTTTCTTGTTCTGCAGCTTATACTTGGTGGAATCTGCTGTGCATACTGCCAGATCGTAGTGGTACACACACTTTAAAAAAAATTCCACTTGTCATCCAAGTAATTGGAACAAAGCCAAATAAATGAATGTCAGCAGGCCACCAACTGAGTGTGACAAAAAAGCAGTGAGGCTAAAGATTTCTGGGTGACTCTGCTACACTTGGCTGGCCTTGTGGAAAAACACCCGGGTTCCTGCTAATATTCAGCTATTTCATTTCTACAAACAGCATTTCTCTCTCTAAATATCTATTTATTATTTTACAAATGAAAGTCACTGGATTTGGGGATTAAATTATCACCTCTGCTTGCACAGTAAATAAGCAGAGACCTGCCTTCACCCCATAAGGCAGAGGCTGGAAGCCTCCAATCCAACAGTATTTGCACATCAAGGATTGCTGTGTTAGGGAACCTGCTGAGAACAGGAAGAAAATCACTTAGGCATTTTCTCCTTTACCAAAGACTGCAGATAAACTTGGTAAAAAACACACTCTTCTCTTTCCCCACATAAGAAAAATTATATTAGCAGAAGTTGACAGTATCTTTCAGGAAAACATCCTAAAATTACTGTTCCTGCACATGGTAAGTGGTAGCTGTCTATGCTGGGTTTTTAATACCTAATAGTATGTCCTGGTGTTTCAACAGGGATCAAGTAAATTTTCTTCATAGCTGCTGTGGTTTGGATTTAGGATAAGAATAATATTGAGAACACACTGATGGTTTTAGTTGTCAAGCAGTCAAGGACTTTTCATCTTCTCATACTGCCCTGCCAACAAGAAAACAGGGGGGCTGTTGGTGCTCAAGATGCTGGGATGGGACACAACCAGGACAGGTGATCCAAACTGGCCAAAGGGGTGTTCCATACCATATGATGCCATGCTTGCCTACAACTGGGGTGTGTGGCAGGAGGTGGGACAACTGAGCTGAGCATCAACATTGGGTGGTGAGAAATTGTGTTGTTCATCACTTGGTTGGTATATTGCTTTATCACTATTACCTTCATCTTTTTCTTTTTCTGTCCCATTAAGCTGTATTTATCTCAACCAATGAGTATTGTTTTGGTTTGGTTTTTTTCATTTTCAGTTCACTCCCACTGGAAGGGGAGGGGGAATGAGCAAATAGTTGTTTAATAGTTGTTTTAGTTGCCTGCCAGGTTAAATCACAACACCATATCAGCACAGAACAGATGATCCCTGAACCAAAGACCTTTCTGTCAAATATAGGTCATGACACAATAAATAGATTGAGAAACAATGAAGGAATATTGGTCCATGCCAGTAGCCCTCCCATACCAGAAGCACTGGGGATATTTTTTCCCAAGACTACCTGACAAAGGAATGTTTTATGATGGCTTTTAGAGCAAAATTAATTTTCCTTTGCACTAAATTATAACTTGTCTTTTGAGTGTTGCCCAGCAGACAGCACAGAACTGTTTGTTTCAAAATTAACAGGCAGATGATGAAAGGGACAATGCTCAGGGCTGATCAGAAGCAAAAACAAACAGGTAGATTGAGATAGGCTGTGAGAATACTTGAGACATCTGCAGAAGAGGGAGACAGATGTCAGCAAGGTAAGGATTGGCACAGGAAGAGCTCTGCATCAGGAAAATCCTCCAGCTGGATGATGATAGACACTTGCTTAAGAAAACGTCATTGAATGGACTGAAATATGATGATAAGTATTTGTATTGGATAGCTGGATAACAGACAATCTCAAATGATAGAGGATGTACATTTTTAATATAAATCTTATAACAAATAGATCATATTCATTCTGAAACGCCATTGAGTTTGCAGCTCCGCTGGGAAGGAAACTTGTGTGTACAAGTTGAAAGATGGTTCTAAAAATTGCAAAATGTGTAACCAACAATAAATAAATGCTGCAAAGTGATACCAGGAACTAACAGGCATTGCACTGACTGAGAGAAATATGGAGAAGGTATACCCCATGTTGAGCCTTCAGGGAACAGACAAGAGTTAATGTTTGATGCAGAGCAGAACTCACAAACAAGGTTAACAGAATTGCAGCTAATGAGAATTTTACAATATGATGATATTCAGCTAAGATCTTAAAGGAGAGGTCTTGGGCAGGGAAAGAGATTTGTAGGTCATCTTTATTGAGCGAATAATTGAATTTGTGCTCTGTTGATGAGATTAACTGTAGGTAAAATATAAAGATGAGTGAGAATGGAAGAACGGACACATTTGGGATCCCCACTGAGAGCTAAGAGAAGACAAGTACATGCTTCTGACAGATGTGCTGAAGAGAGTAAGAAGACTAGGGACAACAGAGTCACAGGTGGTGAGAGGGAGTTCAAGAAAAAGACTAGGTTTGCCTCTGAGAAAAATGACTGGCATATCTAAGGATGGAGTATTTTTCACTAAAATTTTTATTAAAAGACATTGGTAAATACTTCAATAAATGCAAAGGGAAGAAGCCAGCTTGGGGAGTCAAGGATGGAACTGCAATGTGTGACCTGAGATTATTCAGTGAGTTTAGAGATGAAAGGAAGAAAGAAGATGCAACAATAACTGGAGGAGCAAGGGGAAGTCAAAAGTGATTTTAATACAGTAAAAATTATAAACCTTGCAGTAGAAGGAGAAGAAGCAACTGAAAAGTGAAAACAACATGATAAAAAAACCCCAAAAAACCCCAAAACTATAAGGAGATGGGGACATGGCATGGAACAGAAATCCTGTGGCAGTGCAGGTATGAGGAGAAAAGAGCAGAAGAGAAATTTGGGATGGGAGGGAGGAAAGACTTGTGAAAGGGAATGGAAGTATGATGAGGAAGACCATGTTGTATTATTACTTTTTCTCTTGAAGGTGTGGAGTCAATTCATGAAAAGGAACAGTAGTTTGAGAAGCAAATCAAAGATGCCAAATAAAAAGGTTCTAAGGTATGTCACACTAAATATGAAAAGAAGCAGGAAGATGGTGTTGATCTTGCAAATAGATTTATCCAAATGTAAGGAAAGGGAGATGAGGATGGAAAGAACTGAAGAGCTAGTAAAGCTGGAGGTGACTGAACAGGAGAAGAGCTCAGAGGGGAAAGAATAAAAAAGAAGGAAGACAAATATTTAAGTCAAAGGGAATGAAAGCCATTGGTGGTGGACAAGAGGGGAAAAAAACTAAGTCTGTGCTATGAACATAATTTTATTGTGCCTATCATGACACAGAAACCAAATCCACCTCCGTGCACATTTCTGTCAGACAAATACAATGACATTTTTGTGTTTCCATATCAAGGCTAATGTGTTGTTGTGATGTTGTCATCCAGATTCTTAAGAAATGTGCTGACACGTTTTGTTCTTTTAGCACAGGCTCAATGGAGCCCTTCTGGCACCTCTGGTAAGGACCACTTTCCATCAATGGGAATGAGGTAGCAGTTTGTTTATAGAGGATGGTTGTCCAGGGGATAAAGCAAAAAGGCAGGATCTTTTCTCCTGTGCAAGGATTAGCTCCACAGCAACAGAGCAGCAGAGACTGCAGCTAGAACTACTTAATTCCTAGCACATAAGGGTCTTTGTTATCAGTATACTAGGTGTTTATGTGGATGAAAAAATACTCTATTAAATGTAATACTTCCCAGAGAGGGAACAGTCGTGGCTCCAAATTTTGCCAGTTGTATTTATTTCCCACAGTTTGAATTGACAATGAGATTTGGAGAATAAAACTGCTGTAGGTTGCAGAAAGCAGACTTGGCTGTTTATCTAGAGATCCCTGTTTCAGCAGGGCTTCCATCTACCAGGGACCCACCACTGTGCCTGGTCACATGGCCTTTCTACTCTTTTGTGCAGTTTCAGTCACCTTTATCACATGTTTCTTTATTCCTAGTGTTCCTCATGGGGACACTGATGACTAAAAAGCATGAAGGGATTGTTCAGGCAGTCCTGAGGTGAACTCAGTGGTTCAGACATTCAACACTTTCCTTAAGCAGGCCATGTATGTTGATACTTTTCTTTAAGGGAGTTAACTCTAGGGATTCAGACAAAAAATCTGGGTTAAACAAGTCATGGAAGATCGTTTAGATGAGTGATACAGGCAAGAGTGCAAACCAGGCCCTCCTCTTACAGCAGCGTATTTACAGGGTGCTTTGGGTGACAGCAGATAGCTTCCATACTTAATGATCAAGAGCCAACATGTTTTGAGTAATAAGAAGTTCTCAGGAACATGTTTCTGGGAAAGTATTGTAGGTTTTGTAGTGAAGCTCTGGAGAATATAACAGTTTAATCCTTTCTCATGCAAGTACCTGAGCTGAGTTAGCACAGGCTGAAAACATGGGCCTTGATTTCTTTGCTTTTCTTGTCCTGGCTTTGGAAAAAGAACACCGAACATAGAATCATAGAATCATAGAATGGTCTGGGTTGGAAGGGACCCCATGGATCATAGAGCTCCACCCCCCCTGCCACAGGCAGGGCCACCAACCTCCAGGTCTGGATTTACACAAGGTTGCCCAGGGCCCCATCCAACCTGGCCTTGAACACTTCCAGGGACGGGGCATCCACCCCTTCTCTGGGCAGCCTGTTCCAGCACCTCACCACTCTTTCTGTAAAAAACTTCCCCCTAATATCTAATCTAAACCTTCCTTCCTTTAGCTTTAGTCCATTCCCCCTTGTCCTGCCATTATCTACCCTTTTAAAAAGTTTAATCCCCTCCTGCTTATAAGTTCCCTTCAGGTACTGGAAGGCTGCAATGAGGTCCCCCCGCAGCCTTCTCTTCTCCAGGCTGAACAAGCCCAGCTCCCTCAGCCTTTCTTTGTAGGGCAGGTGCTCCAGCCCTCTAATCATCCTTGTGGCCCTCCTCTGAACCCTCTCCAACAGTTCCACATCTTTCTTGTATTGGGGGCCCCAGATCTGGACACAGTACTCCAGATGAGGCCTCACGAGGGCAGAGTAGAGAGGCACAATCACCTCCCTGTCCCTGCTGGCCACCCCTCTTCTAATGGAGCCCAGGATCCCATTGGCCTTGCGAGCTGCAAGAGCACACTGCTGGCTCATGTTAAGTCTCTTGTCCACCACAATCCCCAAGTCCTAAGCCAAGTGCTAATTCACTCTGATGTCTCTACTCCTTTCTGGCTTGCCTGTAGCCTGCTGTTAAGAGGAAGAATTAGTCTAGACAATTATTTATTTTGAAATTTACGTCTTCATATCTGTGTTAATGTATGAAGCAGTGTCACTGCTAACGTTTGCTCCAGGCAAGTTCAGTAAAGTAATAGTGGTTGCTTAACAGCATCCACAGCTCTGGATTTTTTTCTCAGAAATGACATAATGCGGGTAGTTGTTTGTGTCAGGCTGCTTTCACTGGTGCTCTGAACAGTGGCATAACCTGCATGCTACATTCTGTTAGGTGTTGTGTGAGCTCTACAACATCCAGCTAACTCCTGAGATTTTGCTGCCACTGCTTCAGAAAACACAAAGCCTATCCAGGCCAGCATGTCCAAAGAGAAGCACAGTATAAGGTGGAAACACCATTTAATGTACCACCTCAAGCATGCTAGAAGCATGAGAAGTTTTTGGAGCAGGGCCATGCTGCGGTACACTGAAGTACACCCTGGCTGGGTCCTGAATCAGCATAAAGGAGAGCTTGCCACTTACACCTCCCTCATGAAAATGGTTTCCTGGGAGCCAAGGAGAGCCATCCTGCATGCTACCACATTCCCAAACAGGCAACAGGTTTCAGGAAGAGAAATGACTGCTGTATGGGGTACAGCATGGACATGCAGCCTCATGACAGGGCTATGCAATGAACCAAGGCCAGGCATACTATTTAAGCCATTTGTGAAAACAGGAGATGGAAACTTTTAACAAAAGCAAATCAGGTAAAATGTGTCATAAGCACCTTCCACAATGTCCAGCAAAATGAAAGTGAGCCTTTCATGTTACATCTATGAATTACTCAGATGATAAAGCAAACGTTTCCAAAAGTCAGCCATAGAATTGCAGCACAAACTTGCAGCCCTTACACAGACAATTAGTCCTACTACCTTCTCTCAGACCAGTTTATATGACCAGAGGCTACTCTTATCCACAGAAGAAAACTCAAGAATGTACTGACAAATCATTATACCATCAGCATGATCCCTTTGTCTGTTTTGACTTTCATATTTTCTGTGCATGTATTAATTACTTTTGGTATAAAATTCATCATTTAAGGTTGTATTGGACACGTTACAGATGGCAATATCTTAATGTGTTCTGCCTTCCTACAGATCTTCATCTTTTTAGTACTGAATGCATTAAAATATATGTATTCTTGGGAGTTACAAAGGGAGAGGTGTGGATCATTCACAACTTGTGACTTTCTTTGCTCTTCCACCTTTGCTGTTCTTATCCCTGTCCCTCTACCGACAGTGCCAGTGAGCTATTTTCAGGTTGCCATCTGGAAGGCAGGTAGCCCAACAGCCAGACCTCATTCTTGCCTTGAACTTAGTATCACAGAATATCACCCTGGCTTTACATCCTGGTGAATGAATGACTCAGGGACAGGTGTGTTCAGATTCAGGACACAGTGAGTGCCATGCAGCTGCTCCAGGTTTATAAACATCCCCTTTCCCTTGCTTTTGACTGGAGCACAGACACTTGTTTGATTCTGTGTTGTCCTGCACTGTCTCCCCACTGGGCAGTTTTCCTCAGATCAAAGCCTCATTAAATCAATGCTTTCTTGTCCCTTTCTTCTACACACTCTGTCAGGTCCCGAGGCCTCGGACACTTCTACAGCCCACCAGTGAGGGTGGTTCACTTAGGAATTAATTTTAAATAACAGCAAATCCTGTCCTGCTGATCTCCTCATCAGAAGCATGAACAGCTGTGGCACGGAAATCAGAAGAGGAACTTCTTATAGCCAAGGACCACACAGGCAGAGGGTGTGTGTAGTTCATGCCAGGCCATGCATTTCATAGTCCCTTGGGAAGAGGGGATATTTTTGAGACATTTGCACAGAAGTACCAAGGTGATAGGTCATTTGTAAGAAAATGTGAGGACAAATGACCTCACATTTATACCGCACTCAGTGTCCTGTGGCTACTAGATGAAAAGGTGTGGATGAACAGTTGGCATGAGTCTGTGCTGCAGTCAGATTCTGCATTTCCAAACAGCTCTGTGGACTAGTAGCAGCTTGACTGTATATGTGCCTGAAGGCAGCTCTGATTTACAGCAATCTGGTCAAGTGAAGGAAAGATGGAAAGAGAAATTCAAGGAAAATGCTGGTGATAATCCCTGAGATTGAGAGATTTGGGTCAAACTCCAAACTGCCAAACTGGGCAGAATGAAGATAATTTTGGTTGGTATGACAGGCCTCTAACTCCTTCTAGATATCTTAGTGCTTTTTTGTAAACTAGGATAAAAGAAATAAGATGCAAGTTTATAAAAGACCCCTGCAAAGGGTCCCTGAAAGAGACGAGGGAAGAATAATGCTGGAGAGGATTCTGAAGGATAAGGTAAATTAAGATGGAAAGGATAAATGAAGATGGAAGGTCTCTACCCAAGGATGCTTGCTTTGTGGCTGGAATCCCTTGTGAAAGTCAAAAGCAAAAGAAGAAAATGGAGAAGAGGAAGTTAGGTAGAATGGAGCTTTGAAATACCATCTTTCAGAGCGTGTATGGAACACTATGAATAATGCATCACTAATTACAAAGACATAAGTGCAGCCATGCATCTCATTTTAGGCACGTCACTCAGAATTTAAAGGGAAATTCTCATACTGTAAGAAATGTGATAATATGGCTATTTCTATCGGAAGCCATGTGTATTTACAGTGAGTTTATTTCCCAGAGATCCTCAGTTCCTTCTCTTTATGTAGCAGTGAAGCCATAAACCCATGCCTGTGAACTGGCAATCTGTTTCCATGGAAATGAATGGGATGTCACAAATGCAGCACTATGACTTCATTTGAAGAATGAGTATGAGGAGAAGATGGGCAGCAATAGAGGAATCTTGTGTTATTTCAGGCTCTTACGATTGTCCACTGTAAATCTCATCTACTTGGGCAGATAATGGTGGGGAGTGTGATATATTTCCCTCTGATTCGTGTTAATATGGAATAATGTTGGGGGTGCAAAATGACAGACCCTTGTATGGTCATGGGCCTGGGAGGGACAGTTTGAGATTTTGCACGTACTGAATTAAGTTTGTTGAAGCATCAACAAACTGTATAAAGGACGTGTAAATCGTCGCTTAAAGGACCACAATGTGGCACATTGTGTGCATTGTAATACTACTGCGGAAACAACTTGTCTCTGAAAGGAAGGTGATCAGCCAGCAGAAGAAGGAGACTCCTCGAACCTGCGGAACCAGCTGCCTGACCATCAGCAAGACAAAAGGTACAGGACCTGACCGGCACTCCAGCATGTCATCTTAAAATGTATATGGTTATGTCTTGTTGGGAAGGGGGAGGGCTGTCATGCACTCCAGCATGTCAGTTTAAGCCGGTGGGCTGTGTTATCCCTGAAAAGTATATAAGCCAGGGACTGGAACTGTTCGGGGTGCATCTTGGTGGGGCGGAGACTCCCGGCGCACCCGGTGCTGACCGTGCACCCCAGCACCGTTTGCTTGCTTTTATTCGTTTAATAAATTGTTCAATTTGGTTAAAATCCTGTTTGGGACCAAGTAATTTATAACAGGAGGAAGAGGGTTGAACTGGACTGAGTCATCCTTGGGGTTGCTTGGGTGGGAGATGAAAGTTGTGATGGTGATTGTTCTTTCTGTGATGGCTCCTCTTGTGAAAGAAAGGCAATTTGTGTCTTAATTGGGTAGTGTTTTCAATTTGTTGCAAGCACTATGTATTACAGTGTACTAGAGCAAAAACATGTGAATAAATTAATTGTGGCAAGCGAATGAAGAAGCTAAATGGAAGAAATATATCTTTTTATGACACTAGAATATGTTGATTACTTCATATCTATATATAGCAGTCTTTCAGTCTGCAAATAATGAAGTAAAAGATCATTCCATTTCACACTATCAACCAGAGCAGAGGGTTGAGCCTTCCTTTGAAAAGCAATGAGTAACTGGTTTATCAACCAGTCCCGGTTTTCTACAGGCCATTTTTGTTCAGTTGTACCTTCTCTGCTTTATTAGACTCTGTCTCTGACCTGGTGCTTACATTTGGAGCCAAAATGAAATTCCATAGTTCCTCTACTACTACTGCTTCAGTGTCCTGTTCATCAGCTGTGTTTACACAGCACATTGGACCATGTTTGCCCTGGCAGTTCTTTTAGAAGTCAGAGGTAAGGGGTACTCACTGACTAAAAAGCCTTCTCAAAACCAAAGAATATTTATTTTGAGACAGTCTTCCTTTTGAAGTCTGCCAGATATTTTTTTTTTAAACATCTTTGAATCCCCAGGCATTTTCCTGTCCAGGCATTGTCTTTTAACAACTGTTAAGTGTTTGCTGAGAGGTGGCTTATCTCGGACCATTCTTCCCTTTCTGCTTGTTTTTTTTCTCTCTTCACATTTCCAGGTAAACTAAGCCAATGCAGTCATACAGTGAGGATGGTGAGAACTAGGTCATTGCAAGGTATTTGTAAGCCATTTCAGAGCACTTCTAATTTTTGTCACAGACATGGTAAAGGCATGATGCTTGCTTCTTTTTCTCTGTAATATGTTAAAAGCCAGGTGGAATATTAGACTCTAAGACTACAAATTAAGTCTTTTGAATGTTGTCCTGTGCCATGTAGACAAGGCAATGCAGCAAGGCAGTGTGCATAATTACCCAGCCACACCCCAGCCTCAACAGATAAGGACAAAACTGTGACCTATTTCTTGATGACTTTTTCCTCAAGCCATAGAGCACCCACTAAAAAATAAACATTTGAAAACTTATTAACCATCTTTTCTCTTGTTGCTGATCGAAAACTGACTCAAATATTTCCAGTTACAGCCTGTATTCCCCCATGTTATGGCCTGGGAGGAACACAGAGAAACTGTCCGAGCAGCTAGGGATCAGGTTAGGAAAACTAAAGTCCTGATAGAATTAAATCTGGCCAGGGATGCCAATGGCAACAAGAAAAGCTTCTGCAAGTATGTCAACAATAAAATGAAGGCTAGGGAAAATGTGGGCCTCCTTCGGAAGGAAACAGGACACCTGTTTACCTGGGATATGGAGAAGGCTGAGGTACTCAATGAAGTTTTTGTCTCAGTCTTCACTTGGTGGCAGTATAGCCAGTACTCTGGATTGGATGGATGGACTGCTTGGTGGATAAGGAATTAGCTGGATGGGTAGACTCAAAGTGTATAGCCCAGAAATGTACGCCTGCAGCCCAGAAAGCCAACCATAACCTGGGTTGCATCAAAAGAAGCATCCAGCAGGTTGAAGGAGGTTATTCTCCCCCTCTACTCAGCTCTTGTGAAACACTACATGCAGTGTCCAGCCCTGGGCTCCCTAGCATAAGACAGACATGGACCTGCCAGAGTGGGTCCATAGGAGTGCTATGAAGATGATCAAGGGACTGAAGGACATGGCCTATAAAGGACAGACTGAGAGTTGGGCTCGTTTATCCTACAGAATGCTCTGGACAGACCTTATAGCAGCCTTCTAGTATCTAAAAGAGGATTAAAAGAAAGATGAAGAGGTACTTTTTACAAGGACATGTAGCAGTAGGACAGATTGTAATGAGTTTAAACTAAAAAAAGGTAGATTTAGATTAGATAAGATTTAGATTAGATACAAGGAAGATATTCTTCAGTATGAAGGTGGTGAGACACTGCCACAGGTTTCCCAGAGAAGCTGTGGCTGCCCCCTCCCTGGCAGTGTTCAAAGCCATGTTAGATGGGGCTTTGAGCAACCTGGTCTAGTGGAGGGTGTCCCTGCCCATGGCAGGGAGGTTGGAACTAGATGATCTTTGAGGTCCTTTCCAATCCAAACCAGTCTGCAACTCTGTGAAAGGCCAAATGTAATTATCTGCTTTGCACTAGAGCATAAGTAGCCATTTACCCTCAGCTATTTGAAAATCAGAAGATCTTTCAAAAAAATTAGTAACTGAGTATTTTGTCCATTGGCCAGGTGAAGCAGCTCTTTGATACACCTATCTTACTTCCATGATTAAAAGAAACCATGAAATTGATCAAATGTTTGGCTATGCCACCGTGGTACTGCACTGTGTAAATGCTTTGAAGTACAAATCAGTCAGGCAGCAGATATCAAATTCCAGAAGTGCTAGTGTTTACTTGGGCAGAAATCTAGTTACTCTTTGATGAAAATTCATTCAACCTTTCTAACCTTCTTGATGAGAATTAAATTTCAGTGGATACATTTTGTCTGTGCATTGTAGGAAGAGATCTTAGAACATTAATTTTCTACTGTGAAGAGGTATTATAATGCTATCACTTACTAAAAATTAACTAATTACAGGGAAAAGATTTCCCTTTTTTTTTTTCCCTGTGGTTGTCTAGAGGATGAGATTGCTTGTCATGGTGACAATGGCATCCTAATTGGCTCAAGAGTAAAGTTTTTCTGCCTGTGTATAACCATTTCAGATGTATATAGCATGCTAACAAAAAGAAACAGAAAAACTAACAGATCTTGTGAACAGAAAGAGGTATTTCAGACTCCCGGGTAATTTCTTCTACCCATGGTGAGCCATGTATTATTCAGAAATGGGAAAGTAACTTGAAGAGATCACAAACATTACTGAGGAGATAACTAGAACTTCATGAAAACATTTGAAGAAGCCCTTGAGGAGTTGTCTGAGATAGGAGATTGAAGTCCAGAGTATTATTTGCCGACAGTCCTACTGCCAGGGAAGCGCTGAACACTTAATCCCAGCATGTCAGTGTAGATCAGAAAGCGCCGTTCCCTTCTGGCACCCTGACACTTTGAAGCTCTTGTGTCTCTAAGATCCTATATCACCTTTAACAGCAGTTAGAGCTGGCACTGCCAAGTATGCAGGCACATCTATACCCTAGCCCTTTCAAATGTCTGGGAACTGAATGGATACAGACCATTAGAGAGGAGTGCAGCTGTAATTCCTGAACATCCATTTGGCCAACAAATCAAAACCATGGCAGTGAGCAAGCACTCCCGTATTGTGTGCATGCATCCCACACAGCAATGTCTCAGGCTTCCCAATCTCTGTGACTTTTTTTTTTTTTCCCTGAATCATCAGTTTGTCTTCAACCTCCATTTTATTTCTTTTGAGCTACTTTGTTACTTTTTGACAGAGGAAAATGTCTGCTGTCACACAGCATTTGTGATTGAAAACCCTGGCTTGAAAACTGATGAGCTGCTTTCCTTGCATAATTTCCCTCCTATGGTCTGTGCTGTAAATATAAAGAAAAAAATAGCAATCTGTGTCCCCTGGCCCCATCGCTGTGGGCATGATTGTTTTTCTGTATTTTTGCAGAGTAACTGCAGATAAACAGCAGGAAATCTTTTACCATGTAATAACTGAAAAAGACATCAATTTAAATATGGCAGCATTGCAATGTTTTGTTTAACTGCCAGCTGCAATTAAGCATTGTGCATATTTTATTGCTCATATTTCTGAGGTTGCAACAGTGTATGGAATCTGTCCAAATTTAGAGAGTACTCCATCTTGCAAGACAGTTACACAGCATCTTACCCTGCCTGAGATCAATTTTAAAACTGAGTGTCCCCCCCCCAATAATGAATTTTAATGCTGACATCTTAGGACATTCTGACTGCGATTTGCTCTCTACCTACTTCTTTTCTTCCCGTTTTTAATTCTCTCCAATCTGTGGAAGCACCTCTCCTTAGTTTAGTGCTTAAACTCCCAGGTTGATGTAATGCTTTTTGCACCCTAGGAGTATCCTACCAAATTCTTCAGCCTCATTTTCTGCAAACCTAATCTCTGATATGTGGTAGGTGGCAACTGAATCTTGCTTTGCATGTAAAAACAGGTTTAATCACTCCTTAAAGAACAACAAAAACAGATTAGGATGTGAAAGAATACACCAAAAAGATGATCACAGTGTAAATACAGCAAACCAACTATCTCTTCAGAGCTAGATTAGAATTTAAAAAAAAAAAGCCTCTAGATCTGAGGTTTTTTAACATTACTTAGAAAAAAGGCACTATGCTTAGCAATAACCTTCTAGGCAGATTATTTTACAGACTTCCACAGATGTCTTTACTTGATGTAGAGATGGCCCAGATCCTGCTATGTGTGCAAACTGTATTTTTTCCACTGAAACTAAAGGTAGATCTTTGGGCAACAGAGTGAGTCTCAATAGGCCTCCCATCATCTGATTGAAAAAAGTGACTGTACAACTACCCAGCTGCTACACAGGATTAAAAAAACAGAATTAATGGCAATTGAGTAAGAGAAGGACACCATCAGACTGCCATCATGTTGGGCACATGACTTGAACACAAAAACTAAGAGACTACCCCTTATTGATGACCTTCCAATGTAGTGGAAAGAGAGGGCATAGAGTGAGTCAGAATAGACTCCTGACTTTCCAGCCCTAAATGCCCCTTAAGAGGAACCAGAAATAGATATCTTCACCAAATTTGGTGCCAAATATGCCTACTCCCCGGCAAGATTCAAATTCTGCTTGTGGAGCCTAGACTGTGTTCTTTTGGTGTCAAGCAACTTCACCAGTGAAAGATACAAATCTCTTCACAATTTTAAAAAGGAAACTTCTTGACTTTGTTTAAATAATCCTACAGAACTGTCAGACTAACAGTCCTGGAAGTTTTGAATTAATAAGAGTTGAGATACTGTCATGGTTTAGCTACATTTGGCAACTGAGCATCATGCAGCTGCTTGCTCTCTCCTGACTCCCAGCCAGAGTGGAATGGGAAGAAGGATAGGACGAAAAAGGTAAAACTCCAGACTTGGAGTCTTTAATAGGACAGGGAAGGAAGAGGAAAATACCAACAGCAATACTAATAAAAGAACATGAAAAGAGGGTGGTACACAATGCATTTTGCTCACCACTGGGAACTCGATGCCCAACCTGTCCTCAATGACGTCATATTGTACGGAATATCCCTTCAGATAGTTTGGGTCAGTTGTCCTGGCTGTGTCACCTCCCAGCTTCTTGTGAAAATTAACTCTATCTCAGCTGAAAAACAGGTCAGGTAACAAAGACAACTTCTCCAAGTTATTTATTTATTCAAACCTTAAACAAAGAAACAAAATCCAACAGCCAAGAGATTCCCAAAATGTTGTTGTTGCCACATGTGCAACCACAGCAAATCCTGCCTGTCTGCCGCTTTGAATGATTAAATATTTCTTTCCTCCCTCTCTCTCTCTTTTCTTTCTTTCATTTTTTTCCAAGAGTTTTGCTGCACAGGAAATTCTTGGAGGCAGGAAGCAACCAGTGTCAATAGGAATCACCAGCTGTGTGAACAGTTTTAGGCTGAAACTCAGGACACTGGGGGTTTCTTTTAATTTCATATTATATGTCATTTAATTTCATGCTCAGGGCATTGTACAAGAGCCTTTCCCTACCTTGGACAATGGAGAACTGGCTGTAAAGCAGAAATCTTCTATATTACAAAGGAAGATTTTCAGACAGATAACTCTTAGTTTTTCTAGATCCAACTCCGTGTTAATAAATTACCTTACATTCGTATTCTGGGTGGACAGCTCAACAGCTCTATCTGCTCTATGATTTGAAAAATCTATTCCAAAAGTAGCCAGTATGATTCTGTTGTTGTGGCTCACCGTTAAATGTCTGCTTTTAGAAAGTATTCTCACTTTGGCTTGCATGTGTTAAAAGTCAGTCTGCAATGAAAGTAGAATACCTTCCAGGGAAACCGCAGAGCCTTTACTTATTGATCTAGAAGCAGAAACAATCTAGCAGGTCGTTTTCTGCTAGCTCTGCTTTCTTCCTCTCAGCTAGTGGTAAGAGGCAGGAGACAATCTCTGTAAGATCATTTACCCTGATTATTGCTGGTTCCTCTGCTGCTGTTACCTGGATTTCCCTCCTCATCCGTCTGGCTCCTTTTAAGAAGGATGCCACTGGATGCCTCCTTCAACAAAACAAAACAAAACCCAGAACTGTGAAAAGGAAAGGCAAAAATCCCTTCTAGCCTTCTGGGGTTAGTAGACTATAGAGGTGGAATAGGCCAGAAAGCAGATTTTATGATCCAATAGCCACACTATTAGAACTCTTCAGCCTATCCTCAGTCAAGAATTTCTAGATACTGACATGAAAGCAAAAGAGCCCTACCGATTTTGTGGAGTGGTTCCTGTTGCCATAGCCTTTCTCCCAGACCCCCAGTAGTGTGAGGTTACTGGCATTTCTGTGAGGCCTTAGAGACTGGTAGGGCTGAGGGGAACCATGTCAGGACAGCCAGGAGCAATTAGAAGGGTAAAGGAAGCTTCAGATTGAAGCTGAAGGCATTAAAATCAACACTAACTAAGGGACCTAGGGAGCCCTAATCACCACATATGGTTTTGAAAATCTTTCTGGTTTCAGATCTTCATGTGATCAATTATTTCTTTAGAATTTTTTATTCTCAAAAGGGCAGTAAAAAGCTGCAAATATTGCCAGTTCCAAACATGTGTAACCGTGAGGCAAACACTTTACTTGTCTTTTTCTACTTGCTTCCTAACTTTAATAATTCAAGCAGTGTTGAGCTTTGAATTTCTCGTTAGAAGGGAAGACTGGAAACATAGGTTTTAAAAAAAGTTGAGGGAATCATGATTATATGACTGAGTAAGCTGGGATTTTATTGGCAGGACTTGCTATGGAAAGCCTTGCAGTGAACCCATGGTGGCTGGTCACTGGAGGTCACAGGAAGAGGCCAAATCAGCTGTGTAAGTCATGCTCCCCTTTCCCTTCTGCAAAAAGGGAACATCATTATCAAAGGCTACAATTTGGAAAGGCAATGTACCATTTTTCTCAAAATGAAATTTATGAAGAACAAGTTTTCTGACCAGGCCATTGCAAAAGGAGGTGTGAAGCCTGCTCGGAACAGCTAAAATCATCATTCCAGCACTCAATCTGAATGTCTGCAGAGAGCATTTGATAGATGGCAGCAAATGAAAGGCATCCAGAGGTGGCCTGCTCACCTCGCTGAGAGATGCTTGGGGAGTGAGTGTCTGTGGAGAGGCATAATTCTGAACTTCACAGATCTGCCCCATGAATACATTGTCTGTTCTGCCTCTGGCTGTGGCTCCTGGGGGCCTTCTTGCAATGTGCGCTTGATCTGAAACACACTCAAAATGGGTTAGGTTGTGGCCATCTAAACTTCATGGGGCAGATGGTCTAATAAAAAGCAGTCAGTCTTATTGGCAGTCTCAGCAGAAATCTTGAAGAAAACGAGGGACACAGAGTGATTATCATAGGATGCTGCTCATCATGTACCAGAGCAGCCTCAGCAGTGCTGAATGTTTCCTGGAGCAATGTTCAGCAGAGGTTTTCACAAGAATCTGTAGAGCTGCTGAACTGCCCTGAGTTGCTAAGGACCAGGTGGGCTGCTGGTCCCTTCCAGCTTCTGAAAGGTCTTGAACTTCTGTTCTGCATTTGTTCTTTCTTCTCATGGATGCCAATGACGAATTCACAGTTCTTCATGGGGAGGGAAGAAACTGGTCTTGATGGCAAAACTGATGTCTTTCTAGAAAGGAGTTCTCTTGAAGAACATTAACATTACAAATACTGAAGACTCCAGACATTGATTCTATCTGTGATACCTGTGCAGTCTTATTGCTTTTAATACAGTCATACAACTACAATTCATTGGGAATATCCAACCTGTTGGCAGGGAAGAGTAGGACAAAATTCATGTTACTCAAACCTATTCTGCCAGCCCTGTTGGAAGTTTAAAGAAAGCAACACCTTTCCATCAATGCTATGTACAAATGCTGCAGCAGTGTTTAAGGATGAAAATGAAACAACCCTCCCTGTGCTTGCTCCCACCCAGACAACTCTGAAGAGGAATCCCTTGCTGTAACAACATATACAGAATATGCTCACATATAAGGTTTATGTAGTTTCTTGCTTTTCATGGTGGTTCCATTGTTTGCTGGTTTTGTGATGTAGAAATAGTACTTATCCTGGATGCACACACCTTGAAAGTAACAGCTAAATTTGGAACTCTTTCCAAGTATATTTGCCGAGTATGTTTGTGTATATTTCTAAGCAGGGTTTTGCAAAGGTGGAGCCAAAAGCAGATACATGGTTTGCTGCTCTCCTCAACAAGACTAAATCAAACAAATGTTTGAACAAATGTTCATCCAAGATGTGTTTTCATCGAAGTATTAACAAACAGAAAGATCCTTTTGTCTTTATTGGAAAGCCTATAGAATCGGGGACATCCAGCCTACACTGAAATAGTAAATGTTCTTTAATGCACTTAGCTCAGTGTAAACCATTGGAGCTAAACAGGAACAGGCAACAGTGGTTTTGATCACCTTTGCTGACCAAGAGCATTCTGACTTAGCATGTCTGTATCTTCTCTAGCGTGCTAGAGTAAAATAAAAATGACACATTCTGCGGCACAAATAATTTTGTGTTTGTAATGTGTCTTCTTTGTGTTCTCAGTATTTGCTTTGCATAAACATCTGCCACAGCTCAGCAACCATGAAACACAGAAGATCTGGATTAGCTGAAGATGTTTATTACCACATACTGATGAGCTTTTAAATAACATCACAAGTCTTATAAAACAAGCAAGAAACTGGTGCAAAAAAAAAGGCCAAACCCTCAAACAAAACCCACAGATCTTTAATTTCACCAGCTCTGTTACATAATTTAAATCTACCAGGTCAAAACCTTCAGGATATAGAGGCATGCAGAGCTAATGTACAAGCCACAGTCATTCCAAACAAGCTACGAGTCTGTCTCACTGGAGCTATACTTTTTTGTGAGTTGATGCCAACTTAGCAAATAGTGATAGCTAAACCATTTTAAAACTCAAAACATTATGTTTTTTATTTCTGAAGTGTTGCTTGGAATACTGCCCAAATGTAATTTTTAAATCTAAAGTGAAACAAAATGCTTCAGTTCCAAACATTTCAGTACATGAGTAATCAAAAAAGATGTCCAGGATTCATACAGCTCTGTGAGCAAGATTAATGATGGAAATGTATATAAAATTTTTGAAGTGCCCTTGTAAAAAGCAAACCCCACAGCCTTCAGGTCCTATAGTTCAGTTTGACCACAATGAGGAACATGGCATGAACATCTAGATCCAGATTTGATAGGAAAGAAGGAAATTACTCTCATCATTTACTATCTAATAACTGTGACTTCATTGCCAAACTCACTCCTTTTATCCTCACTTCTCTCCCCAGGACAGAGAAAAAACAATTAGATGGAGCAAAGAGGCAAGTAGCAGTGATGGTGAGGCAATAGGGCTGTAAGGGCAATTTAAGTTTGCTACTCCAGGAGTTAAAGCTATTCCTTACATATGGTACTGACCAGCCTTGTAGTTCTGTCCACAACTTCCTTGGGCTTGGAGAGGGCTCCTTAGTGCATCCCTGAACATTTAGGGGTATTCCAGGGCCAGAGAAATCCCATCATACTGTGCTAAAATTTGGTAGGAAAAACTTGATAAAACAAGGTTATTACAGGCCTGCCTCCGCTGCCTATGAAGTTAAAGCCCTATTGACATCAGTGGAATATTCTGTATTCTCCACAGAGCGAAGGGCTCCCAACAAAGAGCTTCGTGGTGCTGTAGCTAAGCAGCGGGAAATTTGCATTCTGTCATAGATGCCTGAGGGTTCAAGATTCTGCCTTTATCATGTTTAATTTAGCAGTTGCAACAGAAAGCCAGATAAAGCAACACGCTATCTCTGCAAAAATAAATAACTTCTTCAGTGCCAAGCCTCGAGCTCATTCTACAATATGGCCTCAGAAACTGAGATGGTTATCAACAGCAGCAGTGATTATCAACTCAAGGAATTATAACAATCATACAGTGGTGTGAACTCTATTGTGCTGTGCAGTTTCCCTTAGGCCTGTGGGACTAACCTTTTCTCAGCTTTGGACCCTGGAGTGAGGAAAATTACTGTCTGATGGATAGCCTATTCTTCTCAGAAATGCCGTTACAGAGCCTGCACTGTCTCTGATGTCCATAGCCTATGCCTGCGGGGCAAATGTCACACTGGGGGTTTAGAGGATTTGCAGCAAACACTCTTTCCAGACTGAACGGACCCTATATTGTGATCCACTGAAAGATAGCTCTGGTGAATTGCAAAGATGCAATTTGGGGAGGGGATATTGTGCCCTGCCTTCTTTGTAATCATTGTAATTTATCTTCAGTTACAATGGCACCTTAGAAATTTTCCTCATTAACTATAGCGTGATGATAGAATTGGTGGCTCTTACTCATATTAGCAAGACTGGACTGTGTGAGACACGACCCAGTGAAAAATACTGTGCTGTAAAGACAGGTCAGGCAAAGGGAGTGTTATTGGTATGGTCACTTCTGTGTATCTGCTGGAGAACTCAGGCATGCACTGATTATGGAAATCCAGGACAGAGACAGGAGCTGATTTGAAGTCAACCATATTCCAAGCCAATACGTCAGATGAGACCAACTTCTGCTATCGGTGGTTCTGTGACAAATGCGGTGGTAGTTCAGGTGGAAACCAGACAGAGAAAATGCAGGCAACATTTTATTTAGTCAAATTGACAATAAAATCTGTTATCTGTCCATTATTAAATTAGGACTTTTTAATGGGTTTTAGCATCTGCTTTGGATTATTTATGTCATTTTAATTCATATATTTCAAAAGAGCTGCTGTTCAAAACGTAAGGGGCTAAATTGAAGCTCTAGGCCGTAGACCACCAGGTATTATATGTGTTGTGTCCCCCCTACTTTCCTTGCGTGTGTACTCTCCCTCATCTACGTTCAGTTCCCAGGTGCTGGTCACAAAATGCCATTTTCTCTTGTGTGGTGTTATGCTTCTTAAACCTCCCTTTGTGATCAAGTGGAAAAGGGGCTTATGTGAAATAAAAATCAAAAATGTGCACTTTCTAATGTACCAGTTGGTGCTTTTGGAGATGCAGGAGGAATATCCTGGGAAAGTAACCTAAGGGCAAAATTTTGCCCAAAATGTCAAGAGTTCCTTTTGCCATTTATCTTGGTACAAGACTAATGGTTTGTTTTTCGCTGTCTAAATCTTCAGTTCAGCTAAAAACCTGTAGGTTATGGTTCAAAGCATACTTTGAAAAGCTACCTAAGCTATGCACCACTTGACTGGAACTCAATCTCAATTTTTTCATTTGTGAGAACCGCCAACATCCTCTGTCCTTCACACAGCACAGTCTGTTCTTGGCCATAGGGTTTCATTCCGCAGCATCCTGCACTTGCAGCCCCACAGTGTAGGGAATCACACTTCTGCTGCTTCCAATCCAAATAAAGACAAAATCCAGCAGACAGCTGGATGAAAAGAAAAATATGACTTTTAAAGAACTTGGAAATCTTCTGTTTAAAATCTTAACTCACTCTTTCTTCTTGCTGTGATTATATGGTACTCAAAGAATGTAATTTTCCTGAATATTCTTGCATGCCTTGATGCACTACTCATGACACAGGTACTGGCACCCACGTAGTGGGGTTTGAGGATCAAAGTGAGCAAAATTTTGGATCTTCCCTTTTCCTGTAAAGAGTGCGTCTCCAGCCTTTATCAAGGCTCCTTTACCCAGGCCCCTGCCCCATCCTGAGTTTGGAATAATTATCTTCTTACTGCTGCAGGAATACAGCACATGGAGACTAAGGAAACCTTTGAAGTGCTTTTCTGTGCAATAAAACAAGGCTCCAAAAATAAGAGGAGGAAAACTCAGGACTATTTATGGATTGTTTGGATGGTGCTTTCCCTGAGGGGTGCAGAAAAGACTGACCAAGACTTCCCTCAGGCAGCTAAGGGAGTGTGTGTATGGCCTCTGTGTCTCTTTTACAGCCTGTCTCTTCTAAAGAAATCAATGCTTGTAAAGGAAATCCCACCATTTTCCCTTATCTCTGTGGTTTCCATCTCTAGTTACAGACTTTTATCATCTGCAGATTGCAATACTAAGCTAATGCAGTGAAACCAATGCCTATACAAATTATACCTTTGAGAGCAGAAAGAGTCATGCAAGAGCTGTCTGTGTGGTGTGATGTGTGTTAGACAGAGCTGGGAACCACTGCCTGACAGCTGTGACTCTATTTTCAGGATACATTGCAAAATGTTAAGTGTCCAGCTTCAGTATTTCCATTCCAAATCTTTCACTATATGAGCAACAACAACTGAAATTGCTAACAAGATAAAATCTGATGTTCCAGTGTGGAAAATTTGCCATCTGTATGAAGTGTTATCTTGCTTCTACAAGTAATATCATCCTCACCTGCCACATTATTCTCCAGCTTCTGGGGAAAAAAATCTCCACAGATCAGTCTTCTTTACTAAACAACCCTAGTTCCCCTGAAGAGGAGGGTGGGAAAGATGTGGTTGATTTCTCTGGAATATGAGCCTTATACTTTTCATAGCATTTCCCTCATTCACTGAACCACAGTTCAGCTCTGATGAGCTATAGGGTAATAGTTTGCTTCACAAAATCACAGAATGGTTGGATTTGGATGGGACCTCTGGAGGGCATCTGTTCCAGTACTTCTGATCAGGGCCACCTAGAGACAGTTGCCTAGGCCCATGGCCGGACAGCTTCTGAATATCTCCATGATGGAAACTCCATCACCTCTGTGGGTAACCTGTGCCAGTGCTTAGTCATCCTGGCAGTGTAAAAGCATGTCCTGATGTTCAGAAAGAAGCTCCTCTTTTTCTCTTCGTGCCCATTGCCTCTGGTCCTAGCACTAAGACACAATCCACCACAGAAAAGAGCCTGGCCCTGTCCTCTTTTTTATCCCCACTTCAGATATTTATGTACATTGATGAGATTCCCTTTGAGCCTTCTCTCTGCAGGCTGAACAGTCCCAGCTCTTTCAGCTTTTCCTCAGATGAGAGATGCTCCAGTCCCTTAGTTGTCCTTGTTGCCCTTTATTAGACTCTCTCCAGTAGCTCTCTTGTACTGGGGTACCCAGAACTGGACACAATTCTATCTGTACACCTAACAAAACATTAATAGGAAAAAATTAGAAATTTGAATTTGTCATGTTCTCCTTGCTGTTTTATCATAATTTCTGTACATACTTCATGTTTTATACTCTCTCATATCTATTATCATATTTCATGACATTTTCTCATAGGAAGAGTAGGAGTACAGCCTTTAACTGTTGGGGGTTTTTTAGCTATTAGTATCTGAAAAAATGTAGATATTTTATCTTCTGAGAGGCTGAATTTATATACAGGCCAGATTGGATCTGGGTTACTTGTATCCCTGTCAACTTATATGAATCTCTTAAATTCTATTAAAGCCTACAGCCTCTTTCATTGCCACAGTTCTTCATTGCGTTTGCATCTAGAACATCACAGGGAACACCCACTGAATTATGTATCTCTTAGGCTTTCTGGGTCAAATAGGAGCAAGGAAGTTGGAAAAGAACAGCGTGCACTGAAGGAATATTGTAATTGCATAAGGTTCCTTAATTTTGCAGAGTTCACTGTATCTTTCAAAGTGCTTTCTTTTCTATTAATTTTAAAAAGAAGAAATATTTCATCTCACTTTCCCTGCAGAAGCAATAATTTTCAATGTTTATTTCACACATGATATAATGCACCCCAGGTTAGAAGCAAGCTTCCTCTTGGAGGATGGTCAAATAGGGAGTATTTTAAAACAGACTTCTCCCTTGGTTTTGCTGACTGTGATCCCACCTTCCATTCCCTTTCTTGGAGTAAGTTTGTGTGCACAAATCCTTCCCATGGCCCCTAATGAGAAAGTGGGACATGGCACTTTATTTCCTCCTGCTCACAATGAGGGCTTGGCACACGCCCAGAGATATATCTAGGAGAAGTGGAACCTGGTGAGCCAACTAGAGGGAGAACACAGGAGCTCTATTTGGCTCTTGTGGGCCTTTTGACATTATGCCTATGCAAAACATGATGCAGTTGCAGTTCTCCCCTCCCCAGACCACCCACAACTACTGTAACATGTAGAGAAACACAGGGAGTTCTGGAGTCCCTGCTATCTGTCTCCTTTTGAAGATTTTCATATGCATGGGCCTATATTTCTTCAGTTCTTCCAGAGTCTTCATGGCAAAACTTAAAGACCCACCCAGAAAAGGGTCTCATTAGGCCTAGTGCAGAGTCCTCAGGACATTCTGTTATGCACCATATTCTTCTCAGTGAGAGCAGTGAGGCCCTGGCACAGGCTTCCCAGAGAAGCTGTGGCTGTCCCCTCCCTGGCAGTGTTCAAGGTCAGGCTGGATGGGGCTTTGGGCAACCTGGTCTACTGAAGCCAGACCCCTATCCCCCCAGTGGCAGGGCAGTGGGGACTAGATCTTTGAGGTCCCTTCCGCAAAACCAAATTGATCTGTGGTTCTGTGATTCTATGCCTCACTGATCCTATGGAAGTAGCGCCACAGGAAGGGCAGAAAAATTAAAGAGCAATTTTCCTGCAGAGATGTGCATCTATTGAAACCCACCCCATAGGACTGGATCATTTGGAGCTATATCAGTTGAGTAAACAGCACAATGAAGTAAAACGAACTGATGCATTTATTGTTATGTTTTCCAATTACTCTAGAAGTAGAACATGAGAAAAGCTTCTAAAGCAGCAACTGGAAATGAATCTATAAAGGGATGAACCAGAAAGAAAAAGAAAAAATAAAAAAAAGAGGAAATTGTGTAAACATGAATCTTTTATTATTAGAATATTTGTGTACTTACTCAGGTGCAAGCTCAGTCTTGGGTGGTCCCTGGGAAAGAAATTGGCCTTCTTTTCGTTCCTGCTCCCATGCTGGATGCAGTCAGGTTGGCCAAAGATTGTTGTATGCAGCACCCTTGTAGTCCTAATGTCTTTGTTCTGCTCTCCTGAGGCTCTGCTGAGTTGCTACAACATCTTTGCTGTTGGCAGCCCAAGAAGCATGAAGACTCTTACTGAGAAGAGAAAATAGGGGGGATAAATAATCCTCCAATAACAGAGCTGAAGTGAGGAACCAGAACTAAATGTCAGAGGAAAAAAGGCCAAGTAAGGACAAGATTGAAAGAAAAAGGGAAAAATAGGTTGGTCTCCACTGCCAGCAGAATGGACATAAAGCATTACTAGAGGGAAGATTTTAGCTATGCATCCTGGTGATTTTAGAACCTTTTGTGCAGTTAATTGGCAAAGTAAATGCAGGCATAACAGGATTGAAATTCTTTTTCTTAGAAGGGATATTTCTCATAGTGAAAAAATAAATTGTGGAGCCAAAACTTGTGAAACAATCAGCATTTCTTCAGGTTAAAACAGACGGCCTTTAACTCTTACCAAAGTCTGAATACACAAACAGGGAACATTGCCACCTCCATCTTGATACTTAGAGCATGAAGTTAAAGGCTGGCTTTTTTTTTTTTTTATTTGAAGAAATTCTCTGGTTTCTAGGCTGGTAATTCTTTTTGGAAGTGTAGGTTACTAGACTGGTATTTCTTTTTGGAAAATATCTGTCAATAAAAATATATCCCACTGCTCCAGTAGCGAGCTATCATCTAATTCTACACTGCAACCTTACCTCTAGTCTTTCAGGGTTACATCTATATGACAGTTCTCACATTTGTTGAGCAGCCTCAGGAACGGAATGGGTGACAGTACAAGAATTGCCCAGTAAAACACCAATATTGCTGGGATTAGGTTACTTTTATGAGATATGAGCTCACTTCCCTTAAAGCTGAGAAAGGGTTTGAGATCCCCGGGTCAACAGACAGTAAAATCAACACAGCCTTAGTAACTATAAAGCTACTTTCTCCCTCACCCAATCTTTTCCTAGATAAAACTACATGGGGAAACAAAGGGTGAATTCACAAATACAGAGGGTGAATTCACAAATGCTGAAAACTTCATCTGGAACAAATTACTTCATTTACCCACACACAACTCTCTTCCTAATCACTGGTTTCTAAACATCATCTTTTAGGTCATGTTCATGAGATTAATTACATAAGTATATCCACAGTTCATTGAGTAATCTCATGTCCTTTGCAAATTCTAGTAAACTCATTTTAAACTAAATCCTAGCATTTTCAGGCATAAACTGGGCAAGCTTTCACCCAGTGATCAAGAAAAGCACATGCCAATAGACGGGGCTTGAATTTAGGTTGCAGTTTATCACTATCAAGATCAAAACAGAGAGGTTGGTTTCAGCTCCCCTCCTCATCTTATCCGCTCTGTTCGTACCTCACTTTCCTCGTCCTAGATCTGCAGAGCAGCTGTAGAAGCTGTTATCTGCTATCACTACTCCAGGCAGCCGCTCCCCCAGCCACAGCTATTAGCCGGTACCAGGGAAGAGCTGCCCGCAGGTTCCTCTGGACCTGCTAACATCTGGAGAGCTCAAATTATTGCCATATGCTGTAGGAGCCCTCTCTGGAAGGCCAGAGAAAGCCCTGAGCTGTGTTTGCAGCACTTGAAGCATCTCAAATGGTATCTGAGACCAGTTCCATGGGGAGGTATAGCATAAAAATACCTTAGATATGGAGGAAAAATGTGTTCTTCCAAGCGCTGCACCATGCTCGGGTCTAGAGCAGCTGCCCCTGAGAGCTATGGCAGTACGTCAGTAAGATATATTGCCCAAAGCTATTCATTAGAGCTGTAAAACCTCTTTTTCTGCTGCAGTAGGTTTTCTCATTCTCTGCCAGTTTCCTGCTGAATTATTGGATTACAAGCAAATAAGCAACGTGTCTTTTAAAGGCTTTTGGTAGGAATAGCTTGGAATTTATACATTCACTTAAGATCTTGATTAAACATCACCAACTTAGAGGCAATTTTCATAAGTCGTTTCATAGGAAAATTCTCCCTCCCCCCTATTTGTTATGATGAATCCAGATTAATTCTGTCAAAGCCAATAACATTGATCTGGATTTGTACCATTGTATCTAGGTTGAGAATTTAGCTTATAGCATACATTAAATGATGATGAGTATACCATATATACTTTGTATGCAAAAGCATTTTCTCTCTTACCTATTCTCCCTCTCATATTATGTTTATTTGCTTATTATTACTTCAACCAAATAGACTGTTAGCATCAAAGTTACAAAGCTGAGGTCCCCTACAACAGAAAACACCAGAAACAAGCTACTGCTTTAATTTGCTTCTTTATGCTTTTAATGATGATACAGTCAATGGAGGAACCCTATCCCACCCGATTATCTGCTGGATACTTTAACAGATTCAGTATTCAGCCTTTATTCAGTGTTTATTTTGTTCTCACTAGTTCACTTAGTGGCTGAGGGGGGAGTAGAGCATAAAACAGAAAAACAATCCTTGAGAGGAAAACATCTTTGACAAAGACAAAGTCCTGGGGGAATTACTGGAACAGATACAGCATTTATTTCTCTTTTCTTTACTGGTAGGCAGATGTACAGCCAGTTACTTAATCGGTGTAACTGCAGCATCTCATGACAAAGCTCTACCTCTTCTTTTTTTCTTATTTTTTTTTAATTCCCAATTACTTTAACAAGTTCAGAATCTGTCCCTAAATGCCTCTTATGCTCTGGGCTTTCTCAGTTTTCTCTGTGCTTGTTTGTTGGGGTTTTTTTGGTTTTGTTTTTTTTTTTAAGTAAGTGGAGCAAAGTTTCTTTATAAGTCAGCCAAATAGAGACTATCATAAGATATGCACACAAAAAGCACTATAGCACACTGGGGTGGGGGAGGGGTGTTTCAAGGGCTTTTGGAATATATCCAAGACTCTTTAAACAGAGCCTTGCAGAACCCTTGCTAACCTTCACAGGGCTGTCATTTGACAATAGTTGGGGCTTTTTTTAATGCATAGGTCACCTTCATAAGGAACTGGAACTTTTAAAGATCCTGTCTTACTATCCAAAAGGTCATTCGGACATATCAAGCCACATTCTTGTATACCGAGTTGGGCTTTAGATTTCCACAGTAAGAACCACTAAGTGGGAGTGAAAGCCCTTACACATTTCTATTCAAAGACCTATTCAGCCAGGGAAACCTGGTATGAAAGTGGAAGTCAACTTGATGCACCCCTTCTCAGCTCAATTCATGCAAGCTCTGTGCTTGTTCTGATTATTTTTTCTTTTGGGAAGTACCACATGATATCAAAAAAACTCCAGCCAGCATTTTGCCCTCCGGCACGTTGGCTGAATGCTGACATACTTACTGGAAGGAATATATAAAAAAATAGGACAAATATTTCAAGGAAGGAATGCAGCATGAGGTCTTGTTACCCAGCAACCATGTGTTTAAAAGGACATTTGACAGTCATTTCCACTTCGAACTTGATGGCCTTCTAATTATCCATTGATGGAGAGGTCAGCAAGGTATCTAAGACTTATAAAGCACTATGAAAACAGCAATAAAATATGGTAAAAATCAATACTTAAAAAGGATTTTTCTTAAAAGTCAAAGTCATTTTTATTTCAGTCTTTTTTTCCATTTAAGACCTTCATTGAAATGACTAGCCTTTTTAATGGACATTGAAATTAGATTTAAATTAGGTTGAAATGAGAAATATCAACATATGTTCTTATTTATTCTTATCATGCCTTCGGACATAGGACAGAGGGATCCAACAGTAAGCAGGCAAGTTAATATTTTCAAACATTTTCATTCATCTAACTTTCAAATGTTAAGGAATAACTTTATGACAGCTGTGCTTGTGAAATATTCCAGCTGTAACTAGTAGTGGGTGCCCAGGGTCAAATTCTGAGATTAAGTGTGGTACCAGTTAAGTCAGCTTTTTGCAATAAAATTCTCTAAAATATTCTACTGCTGCACATGAGGAACAAGACTCTCACGTCACACAGTTCAAAGGGAGAAGTACAAATAGGGGCCAATTAAACTTAACTTTTAAAATCTTCTTCAAATATTTATTGGTTTCTCTGTGTGTATGGAAAGATCCCAAACCTGGTCATTCCTGTGGTCTCTTCTGACTTTATACAATTATTTGGCTTTGCATTACAATGGCACTTAGATGTCTTCCCAAAGAGAAAAAAGATCTGCTGGTAAAGTCTGCTTGGGCAAGCACACTGTAAGAGACTATACAGTTTACAGTCTCATCACAAGAGGTTAAAAAATGAGGCCAGAGACTTGCTCCAGGTTATCAAAGCGAGCTTCAAATTTAAACCTTGAGTTGCAGTCTCTGTCAATACTTTTATTCTCTGAGCTGCACCACTTACTCTCTTATTGTAAAATAAACATGCTTGCCCCAGGACTTTCAGGACTTGAAAGTCTTCTCCAGGATATCTGACAGTGCTAACAGCATTTGGTGCCATAATCAGAAGCACTGCAGAAAGACAGGAGTAGGAAATGTATGGGTAGAAGGTGACCTCAGCCCCAGAACAACCTGAAATGAAAAAAAGGATAGTATGAAACTGCCACTCTTGGTCACAAGGTGTATGCTGAGCATGACGTTAGGGAAGAAAGAGGAGAATGGTCTTGGACACTGAAAATCACCATCATTCTCCGTGTCACTTTGGCTTCCCGGTGTCAGTAGCTTCCTCCGCTGCTATCAGGAGAGCTAGAGACATGCTGTAAACAGAGATCAGTAGATGACATGCTGTGAACACTGCATGTAATCCTATCTAGCCGAGGAGGATTAAGGGGCTAGGAAGCTTGAAGCCCTATGTAGGTGGCTACAGAGTCCAGGAACCAGCCTGCAAACACCCAGCTTCACTGTAAGTCACCACCCTGCTTGCACAGGCAAGTTGGTGAGTACCAGGCAAGAGCATGCTCTGCTACCCATGAAAAGTCAGGGACTAAGCATGTGAAAACAGAGAGTGAGAGCAGCTGAATTTTCCAACCAGTACCCTGCCACCAACACAGAGCTCCAGCCCAAGAGGTGTGAACAGGCTGTTGTCCTGCACTATCTCTAAGTGCTCTCAGCTACTTGGGGAGGTGACAGTTTTTGTCACTGGTGTGAAACCCATTTCTTCCCTCCTTAGATAGAAGTGTTGCTTCCATCTCCTTCAGCATAAACAAACAAGAGCCCTGTGATCTCACAGGCACCTTTTTTTGTAAGGCATGCTTCTGAACCTGCTCCAAATGCTTTCTTCTTATGCGTTCACAGACTACTAGGGACAGGAAAGTGTGGGACACGTAGTAGTGTCTCACTGTCGGAGAAAATAGCTGCTGACAGTTTATGCTTATTCATCAGTGGATTTTTTCCTGTGATTTATTTAAGACACAATTCAGCTGAAATACCTACCAGACACTGTTAGCTGAATCAGAAATATGCCTCCATACAAAGAATGGTAGAACTGCAACATCTGTCCTGTGTGTGGAAAGAAGCGCCCATCCTTCCAGGTCTTCCTTTTGAATAACAAGGGTTTTGCTATTCCTGCAATAGTTTCCATGCTACAACCAGACTCTGTCATTCCTGCTCCTGACTAGTGTAGAGGAAGGTGTGAACCTGGAGGGAGAGTGACCTGGTGAGATGCTGCTCCCATTTGGCCCTTTGGAGCATTCCAGGAGAAGGCAATCTCTGAGAGCATTAGCTCCCCTACAACTCCACCACACGCGTCTCTTCACTGGTTGTCAAGGCTGTGATGACCACAGTTAGACTCTGTGATGTAGTGGCAGAAGGTTTCAACTACAGTACCAGAGACATGAGGAGCATTTTCCATGGGATGCAAACAGCATAAGGTTTCCTATCTAATTTTATACTCTTAGCCATAGTTCATATGAGATGGAAGATTTAAACCAGCCAGTGCTAAAATGTACAGAAGTCTTTAAAGTGTCCAGCTTCTGAACCTACAAACATCCTCAGCTGACTGCAGTGGGTCTTAACTCTGGCCACAGTTGTCATCTAACCCACTCCGCTAGTGTTTTGCTGCTGTAAAAAATCCACAACTTGGGCTGCAGCATTCAACTTCCTGTCTGAAAAGTTAATGAGCTAGGTAAATACCATAGGATTTGCCACAAACATAACTCAGTTTCTGTTTTCTCAGTTTCTATGAACTTGTCCACTGTTTGGGGAACTTTTGTGATTCTTGTGATGACAGAAGGATGGTTCTTGAACTGTCTAGTGGCGTTTCATTGATATGTGAATTTTTCAAGGGTAAAGACTGGTACCATAAACCCAAGTCTGCATCAGCTGGTACCATAATCCCAAAGACAGGACCTGTGCCTAGTCCTGTCTTGACTTGCTGTACAAGAGTATGGACTACCTTTTGAATTCTGTCATTAGGAAACAAAACAATGCTTGTTTTATCTTGATCCAAAGTGTTAAGTAGCCAATCCAAACCTCATTTTCCTCTGTCAGGTTAGGGGATACTGCATATCAATTAGTAATCTTGGCTTTGGCCAAAAATGTTCACATGAGCACAGCTTGGTTCAAACAAATGGAAAGCGCTAAGAAAACACTGTCTGAATATGCTTAGTCCAGCTGCAAGTAAAAATTCACTACCTGTAGTTTTTTAATGATATTTTCCTTTCTCTGACATTCTCTCAGGTCAGAATTGGGGCAGGCAATTAGAAGCAGCAGGGAGTACTTCTTACTTACATATTAACCTTTCCAGCACCCCATGCCCTCTCTTTTTACATCCCACGGTAACAGGTTTCTGCTGATACAAACAGTCTGCTTTGGTAATTGGGCAAGATTTGAATTCTAGGAGGGTGAGTACCTAGGAAGTGACATCATCTAACATGACTGTTGCAAGAGTCCTCCTTAGGAAAAGGAGAGTTTTGAAAGGGTAGATAATCAAAGAACTAATAAAGTCCACCTGGAAATCATATTACCCCCAACAGACCAACCTTCATTTTGTTAAGCCTCCTCAGGATTGGGCTACCAATCCCCTTGGCTGTGCAGAACAGTGCCACATAAAACTCTCCAAAATTCCATGACCATCTCGCAGTACCATGTAATGACTGCAAGTCTGTGTCCTCAGTGGTACTTACATGTCTGCCAGGGCTGCAGGTGCACCAACAGGCCTTAACGGCCTCACAGGACACCTACATTCCCACCCCTGCCTGGGGGTCCAGGAGCCCCCATTTCAACACAGCCTTGGTCCTTGTCCCTGGTTCAGTCTCCTGGGTAGATATTGGATCTATGCTGTAGCCTTGTTTCTAGTCCTGTCTTTGGTCCCTTCTCCAGTTGTTCCCAGCTGGCCTCCCTGGATGGATCAGAGACATGTTTTATCACTTGTTTTGTGGGGGAGCTGTTCATGGGCCCTGTTACCAGCACCTAATAAGAGACATAATCTAATATGATCATGTCTGGCTGCTAGGGGACACTGTTCCTGGTCAATGAGAGCACTGTGCATACCGGGGTTGCCCTCAGCTCCTGGCTCACCACCCTGACGATGTCTAACCATGCCCTGAAAGTGGCTAACACCCACAGCGCTAGGACCTGAGTGGCACAATCAGACTAGCCAACAATCTGCATACATTGCCGTATGTGTGGAGAGCATGTGTAACGTTCCCCAGCTTCCACCTGTCCTGCTGCTAGCACTCTTGCTCTTGAACACTTGCTATCTCCCTTCTTCCCTTTCTAAGATGTTCACATTCTTCTTTACGTGGATTTATTTCTAATAGCTATTTTTTTTCTGCAAAATCTCTGACTGGAAAGTTCCCAGGATAGCATCCCAACCTTGTGAGAAATCTGTGGGCATACTGGGGGAAAACAGTTGATAGGACTTGTCATTTGTGTATATAAGCCTCCTCCCCTACTCTGTGTTATCTGGGTTGTTCAAAACATGACAGACAGTGATGTTGAAAGGGTAAACCACTGTGATAAAATAACGCACTGCTGTTCAAAGCAGCATATTCTACCCTATGGTTCCTCCCCCTGTTCCAAAAGTACAAACATAAATCATGTTGCTGGTTTCACTATCACCACGCACTGTAATCAGGCATTCATAAGATTCAAATCCACTGAAGTCATCAAGCAGTCTTTGAGTTAGCACATCGGAGAAGGTCCAAGAAGTATTTTGCAGTACTTGGTTTTCTGGTTTTGCAACATAGTTTGGGCTTTTGGAAATGGGGGTCGGCAGAGAGCAGGCTGAGTTGAAGATAAAAAATTAGCATATTTTAGTATGCTTGAACTCATTCTACATCCATTTGAACACCATTTTTTACATGCCCCTTTGCCATGATTTGAACTTCACCTCCTGTCACTGATAAAGTCCCTGGTATTCGTTCTTTATAGGACAGTATGTTGCTGTTATGTAGTATTTATAGCAAGCCTTCCTAAATCCTCTAAATTACCTAAAGTATGCAAAAATTCAAGCTATGCATCAAGGACCAAGCACAACAGCTTTCAGTTGTGGGAAAAAGTGAGAAGTTTAACTCTCAGTTTCCTGGATTTGACAAGCTTAATCCTAACCCAGAACATTTGTTTTAATGCATTTCTCTGTGTTTTGAGATATAAAGGACCATTTGTCTCCATTGCATCTGCACACAAAACCAACTTCAGTGCCTCCAACTGTCATATATAATACACGAAAAAGATTTGCTCCTGAACTGTGGTCTCTTGTCTGGAGCCACTGGGCTTGTGAAGCAGATGCATGAGCTTCATATGTCTTAGTCCTTCCCCACTGCATCCTTAGAGTCCCTGATACACGTTGATTCAGTTTTGTAGTTGGGAAGCATTAGACCAGATAAAATAGCTTGAAAATTACCATAAAGTCAGAAAATGAGCCAGGCAGGAGCCTTAAGAGTTCTAGCCCACTGCACAGAAGGAAAATCAGGGCCCCTCCTGACAGTTTGTCTTCTGCTTTATTCTTGAAGATCTCAGTGCTGGCAGTTGCATCTCCTCCCTGCTCATGTCAGAACGTAGGTACTTGCTCCCAGCAGAAACTTTTCATAGTCTCTGACCTAAATCTTCCTCGATACAATCTTGCTTTTTCCCCTCTTATCTGATTCACCGTGGCTATAGTGACAATTTATTCCTTCTCTCTTTTCATCTTTACTTGAAGGCTATTAATTTGTCTCCTTAATCTTTTCTTTTCTAGGGTAAACAAGCCCAAGTTTTTTAATCTTTGCTCATAGGTTATGTTTTCTAGATCTCTCTCTGTAGGTCTTCTCTACCCTATCTCCAACCGTTCTGCTTATCAAATCCTGAGCATCTTTACTTGCCTTAGATAGGACAGCCCTGCTAAAACATCTTGGTGTTATCCATCCCACATGCCTCAGTCACAGTAATGGGGCAGATGGCACAAAGCAGAATGTATTTGCTTTTTGCTGATACAGGCTGACAAAGCCATGTTTTTCCTACTGCCAGGATTGTTGACCTAAAGAGACTTTATTGTAGCAGAAATGTACACGCTTACTTACTGCCTTACAGTTTTGCCACACTTTTGTACGTCTTTCTTAATCTTTATAGGCATTTTTATGCATATACATACTTATAGGCATGTATAGATGTTATATATATGATCATATACATGCACATATCCCAGTATATGTATGGGCATGTATACATGGTGTTAGCAATGTTATAAATTACTTGGTCCCAAACAGGATTTTAACCAAATTGAACAATTTATTAAACGAATAAAAGCAAGCCAACGGTGCTGGGGTGCACGGTCAGCACCGGGTGCGCCGGGAGTCTCCGCCCCACCAAGACGCACCCCGAACAGTTCCAGTCCCTGGCTTATATACTTTTCAGGGATAACACAGCCCACCGGCTTAAACTGACATGCTGGAGTGCATGACAGCCCTCCCCCTTCCCAACAAGACATAACCATATACATTTTAAGATGACATGCTGGAGTGCCGGTCAGGTCCTGTATCTTTTGTCTTGCTGATGGTCAGGCAGCTGGTTCCGCAGGTTCGAGGAGTCTCCCTCTTCTGCTGGCTGATCGCCTTCCTTTCAGAGACAAGTTGTTTCCGCAGTAGTATTACAATGCACACAATGTGCTACATTGTGGTCCTTTAAGCGACGATTTACACGTCCTTTATACAGTTTGTTGATGCTTCAACAAACTTAATTCAGTACGTGCAAAATCTCAAACTGTCCCTCCCAGGCCCATGACCATACAAGGGTCTGTCATTTTGCACCCCCAACATTATTCCATATTAACACGAATCAGAGGGAAATATATCACAAGCAACAAGCACATGCAAATGTAGCTGGCAAACATTTCTTCCTTTGCTTCCTATGTTAAACATGGAAGGAAGCACAATCTCAGTCACAGTAAAGGAGCCCGTGCAGCACAGGGTAAATGGCACCAGCCAGCACATTGGTTTTGCCGGGAGGAAATCAGAGAAATTTTACGCTAAGGGGCAGGGAACTTTACCAGACCTTTTGATGATCTCCTTCTGTAAAGTCACAGAATCTTGTTAGAACAAAGACAATAAAACAGGCTTGTTTAAATAACCCATTACTGCTCGTCTCCTATTCAGACCGCATCACCAAACAAATGACTGCTGTGTCTGTTTTTTGATCAATCCTTCTTTGTTTCAGGCTGCCACAGAGGTTTTCCGGATTAACTCCCAAATAAATGATCTAGTTCCTGCTGAATGGACCCCGCTGAATAGGGCACCCACACAGCAAAATTACATACCTGGCAGGGACGGAGAATCTGTTTCTTGTTGAGCAGTACTAAAACCGAGATGGAGACATGCAGATACTAACACTGAAAGACATATGAAGTGATTGGAAATTGTGCATGCATAAACTGTTCTTCACTGGTACATGAAGGTGGTGAATGGATAGGTCTTGAATGTCAAACATGGTTGGGTTTTTTCCATATTTTTCTCAATATTTCATGTGAATCAGGTATAAAAGGGATTAGCTGAGCTGGGCTGAGTCCCACTGGAGACACCGGTGTTGCCGAAAGGGACAGCCCTCCTCCCTCTTCCTCTTCTTCCTTCTCCTCTCCATTCTCACCTTGCTCTGACCTCTCAGGGAGCAGAATCCACTCAATCATTGGAAAACTAAGGGAAAAAGCAGAGCAGGGTTTTTCTGGTTTAGTGAGCTGCACTGAATCACCCTGGAGCCATCCAGCTAGACCTGCTCCTCTCAGGCATGTGCTCCTGGGCACTACAACATTTGTGCACCACCTTATTGTTGACCAAGGCCTGTGGACACCACCATAAAACATGAGAGAATCCATTATCTGCTCCAACTTGCTTATCCATTTGGTAATCTTCCCCTGGAAAGTGCATCTGAACTTACATTGGTATAGACAGAGGAGAAAAGGCTTTTGGGGGAGAGATTCAGATCCAAAGTGCAACTTTGCCTTCCTCTCTCAGTTTTTGGAGAAACATACATCCCAAGGAGGCACATGGACTAACAGGCTAAAGTACTACCTCAGAGGACTAAGACGAAGTACTTCTCCTGCCACCCCACTGATACTATCGAAGACTGGGAAAAGATGATTGGACCCAAAATCCCCAAATATAGATTTTTTATCAAAAATAACTTGGGAAAAAAAATCCCCAAGAGAACATGTGGTTTTAAATTTAACTTTCCATTAGAAGTGCTTATTCATTGCAGTGATAATATGAAAGTGCTTCTCTTGAATTGTGATAAATAAATAGCAGCTCAAGAAATTATACTTTGTTATCAATTTTCAGGCCTACTTCACTAATGCTAAATGGAATATTTACTTTAAAACTAGGATATAGATTAAACTCTTTTGTAAACTTTAATAAATAGTGTCAGTAATATTTATTATATGTTGCTATTTATTTTTTTAAAAAAGAAAATTAAAGATAAAAGAAAAATTATATTTGCAGAAAAAGCAATTGAAACCCACAGATAATAACCTGGAATATTATTCATTTGTGAAGCAAATGCTATGTTTAGACAGCCAAGACTAAACCCCTAATTTTTCACTGAAGACAGAAAAGAACCTGGAAACCAATTTGCCTGCTTAAGTGAAGTGAACTTCTCAGGCCAAAATGTCTTATACTCCTTGGATAAGTGAGAATCATAAATCTTGAAGTCAATGGGGTTATTCTATTAGAAAAGAGATAAAAATTAGACCAAAAAGTCTGAAAAACTGACCTAACAATCTCCCCTTACTGAGGTTTGGCAATGTAACAGAAAGCTTGGAAGTATTTCCGTGTGTGTGTTTATCTGTTATCCCTTTTTTGTGTTATTCTGGTGCTTCCTTTTCTATCTTTGGTTGGAATAGTTGTATAAAAACAATTGAAATTCACATTTCAGAGCAGGAAAATCTGTTTGTGTTCACTGCATATAGAGGGCTCCTCCAAAGACTGAACTGAGGCATGTCTGTATTCAGATTCAACCTGTAACCCCACTGTGCTGAGTATACAGCCACATATCACCTGAAAATTTGTGTGGAAGCCAAAACCTACAAAAATCCACCGATCTGGGCTTTCCTGTATGAATAAATCTCACCCCAATGTATGGGCCATTCAAATATACAGCCCAATCCATAGTTAAAATATCACCATTTTCTGTAACACAAACATTATATCAGTGTATTATCATGTCATTTAGCGGATCTTCAATCGCTGGTGCAAAAATGGGAAGCCCTTTAAAGTTCAGCTGTATTTTACTCCATCTTGATCTACTGTGGGATTTTTTTTTTCCTCCTATTTTTCTCCCTCCCAAGGCATCAGCAAAAGACAAAGATGATTCAGCAGGCTCCTGCTGCTATCAGCAGAATCATGGTTCAAAAATGTGAGGCTGGGCAGCAAAACTATTCCTTTTCTTGCATTTTAGAAAACAAGTTGATTTTCCTCTTCTCCTCAGTGTATAATCTGACAGCAATGAGCAGAATTGGTATTCAGATGATAGGAAGGCTTCCTGACCCTTCTTCTATTGCTGAGCCACAGCTGCACTGAGTCTTGGATGAAGTTCTGTCATAGTCAGATCAGTTCTTTCATTGCACTTTTTTTTTTCTATGCTTCTTGAATTTCTGGACTCAAAACACCCTAATATCAACTAAAAGCATCTTTTCCCCCCACTTTTTTATTTTTCTGGGCCAGAAATGGAAGCAGGAATGTTAAAACCTTTGCAAACTTGCAAGAAGTGTCTCAGGAGATATTTTTAATGATGCACCTAGAAGAAGGAAGTTTTCAAGTCCTGAGTTTATATGGGAGGTGATATTGTCCTGTTGACACAACAACTTATTCATGAAGTGGTACTCGGGGCAAAGACAGTCCTGTCTGATGCACTGGCACCACAGAACCACTGTCATTTCACCCCTGTGAAACTCTGGGACTCCAGGTGGATGCAGAATGAGCAGAATGTACCCGTAGCACTTCCTGTAATGTTAAAAATAAACTTTGCTTTATATGCCACTGAAGTTCATCACGTCAGTTTTGCCACTGGCAGAATATGTTCTGTGTCCACATAGTTCCTCTTGCAGCCATGCCTTCCACAAAACAGCTCTGCACAGCAAGCAAAATGAGAATGCTTCAGACAGGTTTTAAACCAGAGGTATTGTGGGAAAAGCCCCAAATGTTTTGTATTGTAGTGAGGACGCAGGACAGGAACAAGCAATGGCTTTTTTTTTTTGTGGTGTGCCATGGCAACCATGCTCAGCTAACAGAAGTGTGCCCTCAGGACCAGCTGACAGGTCTGGAAAGAAGGGGGAGTGTGGCTCCTCTTCTGCAGAGTCAGTGATATATCACAGCCTTGCACAAAGTTAACACCAACATACCCAGTACTGTCAATTTTTGTGCTGATGTGAAACTTCTTTTCCAGGGATTGGCACTCAGTGCCACTACATTCCTGCATAAGAAAAAATGTCAAATCTTTTCTCCTACAGCAAGAAAATGCTTACCTAACAAACTCTTTTTTTCTTGCACATCAAACAGCTTGAAAACATCAAATTTAAAAAAAAAAAAGAAGAAAAACAAAACACTTCTTGAAAACATATTTTCCCAAATTGCACTGCAGAGCATAAAAATACCTTTACAAAAATGTACACAAAGTTCATTGCTCAGGTAAAGTGTTATTATTCCTGTTACAGCTCACTCTGGGGCATCTGTCCTTTGGTTTACACCTGCATCTGTCTTAGAGATATGATCCTAATGAATACTGTTCACTTCTGCATGCTCTGGATGAAATCCTATTCCCGCTGAAATCAATGGCAAAACATCCTTTGGTGTAGCCAAACTTTTTTCTGTAATTATACCTACAGTTTATTCTCTGTCTCTAGTGTAAGTTTCTCTCTGCATGACGCTGGCATACTCCTTCCATCTGGCTCCTAAAAGATTAAATTTCCTACTTGTTTTTACAAATGTATAGCCAATGGTTTCCAGAACTTCATTCCTAGAACGCTGCCTTGCACACAATTTGTCAAAACTTAGTTAAAATATTCAATGTCCCCACTGGCTTAAGGATGACAAATGGGATGTCTGTTCCTCATATTTCTTTCCTTAGGAACCTCTAGAAAACCCATTTATGTCAAGTGAAATCCACTATCAGAGACTAACCAAGAGAAACTTGTCTGGTAAGTGATACTTCTATGCATTTGCTGATGTAGTCAATTAAAGTAATAACCTAATACCCATGGGCTGGCACTGTTTCAAAATACTTCCCTAGTCTTTTCCCATGTATAACTGACTAAGGAATCTGGGTGCAAGACAGATGTGAACGTTACAGATGTTTTTTCTACATAGCTGTCAGAGACACATTTAATCCTTGCTGATTAAAACTATAAGCCAGCCAATGATTATCTCCAACTGCACCCCAAACATAACAGCATCTGGTTTTGACATATCTCCGCTACATGTCGTGCAGACACTGAGTGGCCTCAGGTTTTTGCTCAGAGGCACCAATTATAAATGCAGACAGCACAGAGATTCCTTCAGCCGCTGCCCCGTGCCTGCTTACGAGCAGTACAGCATGCTGCTAAAGAATGACACTTGAATGATACTATAGCAGTGAATAACATTTGCTTTAGCTCTGTTACAGCTCTGCTGTAAGGATAGTGGGTTTTTATTTAAAATAAGTCACTCTTACGATGTGATTTGCTGGATTCAGACTGGAATTTGTGCCACCAGCTCTCTAGCTTCATTCCTTCATGCTTCATCTGCCCAATTATCAAATCCCCTGTTGTACAAAGACACGATTCAGCTGTTCTGAGGGCTTAACTGTGCCCTCAGACATAGGGATGTGCAGTTCTCTGCATCTTGTAACATCAAAATGCACAGCAGCCAGTTTTCACTGGGTACACAGACATGCATCCATATCTGAATACTGAAGTAAACAAGTAAACACGATCCTAAAGATCATTTAAGGAGACAAATGCGCATTCAGATGCAATGAACTGCTGACCTTGTCAAGCCAGGAACATACACCAAAACAACACTGAAACATGAACACTGGGAAAACAGATGCTCTGGTTTACTTGCACTGTCCTCCAAGCGTAGATATTCTGGATGTGCAAGAGCACTGTAAACTAGACTTATCGAACTCACTGAAGATGTGACATTCTCCTTCATTTGGAGTAAACCTGTCCTCTGAAAGATTTATGTCATGGTCTTACTTCCACATCAACTATCTCCCTGTCAGTTCATCTCCCTGATTATCAGTCATTTCTGAGAAAATCTCCATGATTTAAAATGGTGTTTGCAGCTTTTATACCACATATTACAAATAAGGACTCTCTTCTGTGCTGGAGTGACCAACACATTGACACCAAGGAACTGTTTAAAGAGAAATACTACGCAAAAAGAGCGTGCAGGCAGAATTCCAACCCAGAAGAACATGCCAAAACCCACTTTTCACCAGAACCAAGCCATGGGTTTTTTTCGCTATTTCCAGAGGCTTGTGGTGGATTGCACCTATGAAAAGTAATAGAAGCATCATTATAATTCACATCACCCACAGATATAGGATTGAGGCCAGCCAAAGAGTATTTCCTGGTCTTCACAAAGGAAGGTACAGTATCAATCCTACTTTCTGCCATAAGAGAGCCCCAAATAGCATAACCGGTGCTAGCTGGCACCCATGGCAGTGACATGGATCACTTGGCAACCAAGGGCTGAGCGACAGCTGAGAAGGAGTGGTCATCTGTCCCCATTGGTACCTTCTCCAAGAGATCCATGCTAATGAGGGACTTTACTGCCCCGGTGTTGCTTCTGTAGGCAGGTACGCAGTTTACAAGGTGCCAAGGACAGTTTCCACCCCGTCTCCTTTAGGCATCTGCAATTCCAAGAAAACATAGACGTGTCCTCTCCCCTGGCTTGTCAGTGAAAAGAGACAAGAGCCTCCAGGGAGCTATTCAGAGCACTAACGTTACAATTCTGCAATAGCCTGTAATAGGCAACATCTGTCCCTCCGTCACGTGCACGTATTTCCCCTGAAGGAACTAACTAAGGAGAAAAAGCTCATGAATGGCAAAGATGGGAACATTTGGCCATGAACAAGTAAAGAGAAGACTGCGTTCCTCTCAGCTTCTTTAGGGCTTTGAGCACTTCCCCCTACAAAATGTTATAATAAAGACAAGTTAAGAAATGGAGACAAAACAGATGCAAAGGCTTCCTCTCCCTGATGAAACCATAAGGCTTTTGTAGTGTGTTTAGCTGGGACTACACAAGCAGACTTATTCTTTAAAAGCAGCCCTCGTTTTTACTGACAGTCTGGGCTGTCACAATTCATTACGTGTACAGGTAAAATCAAAATGCAGATCTCTGCAGGAATAAATACCTACAGAGCCAAGGTGCTGCTTCGCTGTGATTACTAGTCAAAAATATGCCAGATATGAATTCATGGAAAAGCCCCCGTTAAAAAAATAAATGAAAAATAGTGGCTGTGTGGCACTGAACCCTTCTTAAAAGGTTGTATGAAAGACTTTGTAATTTCAGAAGCATCAAGTTTTCCCTTGGAGCGTAGCGAGAAGTTGCTAGGCTCCTAAGAGAATAAATAAAATGGAGATGTTCATTTTTCATTCTCAGTAAAATATTGATGAAGCACCTTTGTCAAAATCTATTTGGCAAACTGCATGGTGTGTCTTGAATTACTGCATTTTATGTTTCTGGACACGAAGAACATCATCTTTCAAGATGCTCCAAGATAATAGTCGTAGTGAAACAAGAATATTGAATTTTGGTTTATTACAATCCACTAGGTAATAAAACTGTCAATGCTACGTTTGGACAGTTTTACTGAGTGGAATAATACTCATGAAGGTCAGTGGTTTTCACACTGCTTTTTAGATGCTCACTGACCGTTTTCTCTTTTTACCACAGCTTTTGGCTTCATTGCCATAAAAATCATTGCTTTGAGAGTTGCAGACTTATTAACACGTATTTTCTGTTTGGATTAATAGGACCAACCAATAGGTGAGTGTTCCAGACAAAGATCAATGAATCTTTTTTTTTAAAAAAGAGTAAAAATGCTTGTATCACTTCAGAGTGATGCAAGTACAGTAATGATTGAGTTGGACCTGTATTTGATGAACACGAGGTAGGTAACTAGAGCAGAAAACCGATTCCCTTCTATGATGGGGAGAGAGAAGTACCAGGAAAAAAAAAATAATCATTTAAGACTCATAAGATTCACAGATGCAGGGGAACTCCTTCTGTATCCCCATGCAGCACCGCCACCACATATGTGCATATAAATATACGTTTATGTATATGTCCATTAGAAAAGATTCTTGTCCTCACTGCATTTCCCCAGTAAAAAGAAGACAAAGAGCTTCCCACTCTCAGACCAGCCTTTACAAGCCCTGGGCTGCAACCTGGCTTAGCGCTTAGGAAACTCTATAGCTGGCCAAAAGGTTCAGTGAGCCGTGTGCCTGCCGGGCCCCATCGTTTCTGCGTTTGCTCTCTCTTTCGCTTGAGGCTCAGACATGGGGTGTCCCGGGCACCAAAGTCCTTTGTGGGAGTCTCACCTCAGCACAGCTCACAGGTTGCTGTTAGCAGCAAGCTGTCAACCGGTGGAGTCAGCCGGTCTGATCTGGGTCCCTGGCTGGGGAGGCAAAAGCACTGTAAAGAGAAAAAAAGGGGGAACGTGCTCCTTGGCAATTAGGTATTTGTATGAAGAACAGCCCTGTTTGTGAGAACCATCATGAATAGCGAATAAAAGGAGGTATGAACACGATCACGCTGAACAGCTGCTCAGAACTGGAACAAATGTTGGTGAAAACTCATTTGCAGTATTCTTCTAGCTCTGGATTTTCTTTTCTCCCCTCAAACATGGTCTCTACTTGAGTGGCTTAGCAAAATAAAGACAGATGGCAATGGATTATCTCTAACACTTCATTAATTGCAGTGCAGCCATTACAGTATTTCTAAAGCACCCACTAGAGCTTTGCCTGATGATTTCCTTTTAACTGAATCGCATGCCACTTACTGAGTAGGGACCTAATAAGAAATTGCGACTTATTAATTAAGAATGCCTATGTTAGTCATAACAGCCTATAAATACTTTAGTACATTTCATGTCTGAATATATTGTGTATTTAGGAGAACTTTTTTGGTGTAAAATAAGAAGCAACAAATTCTTGCAGGGGCAGGCTGCCTTATACTGCCTTGCAGTCACTGCATAGGTGGTGAACGGAATCAAGCCAGATTTTAGAGCCTAATTCACTCTGATGTCATTCAGCTTTCAAAATTAGGAGCCTAATTTCCTTTTTCAAAATTGGCTTAGGCACATACAGCCAAACTGTGAGATGATTCAAACCCTAAAGATGCAGATAACACACTGTGAAACTACTAATACGACCAGGTACTTAGTTCTGATGACCTCAGAGCAATCTGGAAATCTCTTGGATATGTTTCCTTCTGTTTATAAAAATGTGATTCATCCTGTCCCAGAATAGAAGTAATAGGTGACTTAGGTAACCCACTACCCTCACACCTGAGACTAAGTGACATCGCACGTCTCATAGGTCTTTAATTCTCGTCTGGATAAGTGGTAAGTTGAATTACGCGAAGAAAATATCTGCTGAAAAATTTTGAAACAATGCTGCTTAAAAAAAAGCAGAGATAATGTGCAGAAAGGGAAAGGACTATAGTCAGAGGGTCTCCCTGTTTGGATAGAGAGCAGCTTTAGGTGGTAACTGATAGGCCCTTACCTAAAACATTGTCATATTTCCCTTTTTTTGCTTAAAAATCATGAGGAGTTTATGTACCTTGTCACTACACATCAGACAGGAATTTTGCAACACCACCACTCACAATCTGATGCTCACAGACATGCATCCAGTGAAAAGCTCCAGCAGCTGCACAGCCAGTACAGTTTGCATGTCCAAAGAGATGATATTTGCAATGATCAGGATGAAAACTCTGTATCCCATGGATGTATTTAGACAGGAAGAAACCAGGGAAGTGAGAGAGAGAAAAGAGGTTTAAGCAAGCTAGACGTGAAATGGGATGAGTAACATGAAGTGTTTCTGAGGAGGATGCTTCTCTTGCACTCTGGGTCCACTCTGATCCCTGAAGAGATGCTGGTGGCCCAGGCCAGCTAGAGACATTCTGAAGGTCCAACACCACATGTGACACGCCCTCACCACAGTTTGCTCAGCCAAAACCTGCCTTGCTGTCCCAGTGTCCTTCCCCAGGTTTTCACATCCCCTCCCCTTTCTGAGGCAGCACCATTCCACCAAACTCAACATTGGCTAAAGAGAAACTTTTCATGCTGCCAAGTGGGATCTTCAGGTTTTAATAAGCAGCTACAGCAGAGACAGAGAGGTATCACCTCTGCGTATGAGACAATAAAGTCCACAGCTCGAGTAGTCTGATCCTGGTGTCACAAACAAAATGGCAAATAAAAAGGAGTGTCAGGGAAAGCAACAAAAGTAATTTGTGCTCTGGAAAGTCTGACAGGTACTGAAATCTGAGGTGCTTAGTCTTAATTTCATAGAATCACAGAATTATAGAATCATAGGTGTTGAAAGGGACCTCGAGAGATCATCGGGTCCAACCCCCCTGCCAAAGCAGCTCCCTAGCTCATATTGCACAGATAGGCGTCCAGATGGGTCTTGAATATCTCCAGAGAAGGAGACTCCACCACCCCCCTGGGCAGCCTGTCCCAGGGCTCTGTCACCCTCACTGTGAAAAAGTTCTTCCGCATGTTGGTGTGGAACTTCCTGTGCTCCAACTCGCAGCCATTGCCCCTAGTCCTGTCTCCACAGACCACTGAAAGAGGGCTGGCCATTTCCCCTTGTATCCCATACTTAAGATATTTATAATCATTAATAAGGTCCCCCCCTTAGTCTTCTTTTCTCTAGACTGAACAGTCCCAGCTCACTCAGCCTTTCCTCATAGGGGAGATGCTCCAGGCCCTTAATCATCTTCGTAGCCCTCCTCTGGACTCTTTCCATTTGGCTAAGCAATAATTCAGTCACAGTGCCAATACAAAGGAAAAGATCACTGACACTAGCTGACTCTTTAATTTTGTAAAGACAGGTGAAAACAAAAGAAAGGGAGAAAAAAAGAAGGAGGGGGGAGAGGGGAGAAAAGCAGATGAAATAGAAGCAGAAGCTAAACAAAATCAAAACAGAAATAACACATTCCCAGAAGCAAGGGTGGATAATTAGCCACTGGAACATTTTGCCATTGTACGTGGTGAAGACATTAAATCTTTACATCAAGGTTGGATCTGTTCTCCTCTATCTAAAGAGAAGTTTTGATCTTTATGCAGAAATCACTGAGGTATTTTCTGACATGCATTGTCCTGAACATTGGACCACATCATTTCTATATGTCCTTCTGGTCTCTCAGACTATTTATGGAGTACACATTCTTCATATACCAGGTAGTAAAAAATGCAAGCAATGTTATGTTGACTTTTTGCTCTACTTATTGTTGTTATTTATTAAGAGGGTTCTCAAGAGCTTGAGGAAGTGCCAGGTTCCCCTTGGGTTCTCCCCAGCTGAGTTAGAGGAGTAAATGCAATTGTGCCTCTGAGGGGGTTTTGCAATGCCCAGTGTCCCCTGCCTCCTCAAGAGGAATCAGCTGCCCTGGGTTGGACATCACAGCTCATGCAGTGCATGAGAAGTGCCAACTGCCTCAGATGGGGTTCAGGACAGGCAGCATGCTGGGTGGGGAGATACCTTAATCAGCTCTTAGAAAATACTGAGAGGCAGATGTGCACTTTTCCCTCTGTTTGGCCTAATTCTGAGAGGCAAGGGGGTAACCAGTGCTACCACTGGACTCACAGATCCAAACCTGCTCTTAAATTAGACAGCACAGTGTTGCTTTCAAAACTGAGCTGGGCTCACTCTTGTCTTTTAAAATGAAGGGGCTCATCATCAGCAATTACTCACCAGAGAGCACTTGGCTGAGCATCGATGTTCCTCAGAACATGGAACACGGGTTCAAATTCAGTCTTAGACAATGGGTAACACTACGAATAGGAGCTCTTTCCAAACCTTGCACCGATAACATGGTGTCAAAAGTCTCACTGGATCATGAAAAGGAAAATCAGTTGGAAACAGATAAATTTTGGCTTTTGATTCCAATGGGAGAGTAGAATTAGATAGATAATTTAGCTTTTAAAGTCCATCTATAGAACAAATAAATCAGAACTTCTTTTCCTAATGGGCTATCATTATTTTTAGCATGTTTTTCTTGAATCTAGGGGTTTTCACACATCAGGTACTCTCTATCATTGTGTTCAAATCACATCTTAAAAGTCCTATTTCAAATGGGTCTTTATGTCTTATTAACTACAATCTATTTGTATCTCTTTAGTTTTTATTGTGCATACCCTATTTGTGCAAAATATTCTCAAGGCAGAACACCGACTAACCATGTGCTTTGAAAAGATTGAGTAACAATGGTAAATAGCAATAATTATTTCTGCTAGTGCTGGGAAAAGTGTGAGGGTTAACAACTTATTCAGAACAGAGACATGCAAGCGCCTGATTTTGTGGCAGCACAAGACTGCTGCTCTGAGGTTAGTGTTCAGAGGTTGGTCTCATGCTGGTCTTTTGACGGAAAGATTCTTTTTTGATTTATGGCTGAACAGGCACAAAGAAAGCTTGTGCATAGTAACTTTCCATAGATATACAAGGGAGCTCTTAAAAATAAGTTTGGGGAGTTTTAGGGGATAGAGTTAGGAGCAATTGTATTAGCAACTCTGTCCCATTCTTTCCTCTTTAATTTTCAAGCAATACAGGAGTGTAGGAATTTGCTATACTAGCAATTTGATCTAGTACTCTCTATGACTGCCCTGCAGATGTTTCAATGTAAGATGTAAGAAGGTCTCAGTAAGTGCAAGTGGGAAAGTTGTCCCACATTGTTATGTCTCCTCCTGATCCAATAAAGATTAACCTATGCATGAGATTTTCTAACTCTCATGAAACTGTTGCCATTTTTAAATTGCTTTAAAATCTTTCCTGAAGTCCTGATTTCATTGTCTTTCTGCTGCAGTGAGTTCCACTTTAGAGGTCCGTTGTTTCACCACTCTTTTCTGAACTTGCTCTTTTCCTCTTCCCAGTACTGTTCATTGTATTTTAGATGGGGCTGCACATTTGGTTACAACATTATAACTTCTGCAGGGTTTATCACCCTACTCTTATCTCTGCAGCATATCCTGTCTTTTATTGACTGCATTCAGCAGAGCCTTAATGGCGCTATGATGAGAACCTGGCCTCTTCGCTGGGCTGATAAGGTTAATTGAGAATTCTCTAATGTCTGGGTAGCTCCTACTTTTCTCTTCAACAGAGATGACTTTACATTGCTTAACAGTGAAATTCACTCGCCATCATTCATCTGGGTAACTGAGGTATGAAGTCCTCCTCAGCCCTCTGGTTCTTTGACTCATCTTTTCCCCAGCGATCACTCCTCCTGCAAAGCCATATAAACACATATATAATAAACACCATGTACCTAAACAAGCTGATGTATCATATCCTAATCTTAACTGCTCTCTTTGTCACTGCTTCTCCACCTGCTTTTCTTCTTGAAAACAGATGACAGGAAGCAACAGAAGATTGCAGCCAGCTTTGCTGGGGACCATGCTGAGGCACCAGCACTTCATGGCCACCTCAGAGCAAGGCATCCCGGAAGGAGCCAACAATGACCAGCACAGGCTGCAACCAAGGTAAGGTGCTACCTATTATCAAAATACACTATTTTACAGCATCATTATGTCTCCAGTTTGCACCATAACTATTGTTAAATTAGCAAAACAATCCATGCACTCCTACAAATCCATTCAGATGCTTTGGAGGGTTTGAGTGTGGGACTGAGATTGATACTATTATATGGTGTCCATATCCATCTGATTTGATAAAATGCCAGGAAGCAGTGTAATAGAAACTTTATTTCAATCACTGCTATGACTCTATTTCAGTCTCCATCAGGCATTTCATAACAATAAAAAATGCATCATCATATTTCAAACAGCAGTGAATATTTGCCAGTATTTTGTAAGGCAAATGGTTTCTGTTAAAGCACAAACCAGCTCAAGAGGTTTCCCTCTTACCTAACCCTGACCTTAAACAGTATTTTGCACTAGTGAACAGCAGGAGTGTTTCCTATAAAACTTGGGAAACCTACATGAACTTGGGAAATCTACCTTTAATCTTTCATATGGAATAAAGATCTTGGAAATCAGAGCAGATATTCTTACATGAAAATTCAATTGCCTGGAGACCAGCTCTCATTTTCCAGAGCAAGTAGGCAGTCAGAAATATAACAGCTATAATTTTGATTAAGTTTCATAGAATAACAGAACCACAGACTGGTTTGGATTGGAAGGGACGTTAAAGACTATCTAGATCCAACCCCACTGCCATAGGCAGGGACACCCTCCACTAGACCAGGTTGCCCAAAGCCACATCTAACCTGGCCTTGAACACTGCCAGGGAGCCACAGTTTTTCTGGGCAGCCTGTGCCTGGGACCCATCATGAAGAATTTCTTCCTAACATCTAATCTAAATCTACCACCCTTAAGCTTGAAGCCCTTGCCTGTTGTCTTATCACTACACTTCCTGATAAGTAGTCCTCTATCTTTTCTGTAGGCCCCTTCAGGTACTGGAAGGCTGTAGTAAACCTTCTCTTCTCCAGGCTGAACAACCCAAACTCTTGCAACCTGTCTTCTTAGGAGAGGTGCTCTGACCCGCTGTGCATCTTTGTGGCCCTCCTCTGGACTCACTCCAACAGCTCCATGCTTTTCTTGTAGTGAGGACCCCAGAGCTGGATGACATACTCTAGGTGGGGTCTCAAAAGAATGGACTAAAGAGGCAGAACCACCTCCTTTGACTTGCTGGACATACTGGTTTTGATGCATCCCAGGACACAGTTGGCCTTCTGGGCTGCAAGCATGAATTGCTGGGTCATGTTGAGCTTCTTGTCCATCAACATCCCCAAGTCCTTCTCCTCAGGGCTGCTCTCAATCCATTCTCTGACCAGCCTGTAGTTGTGCTTGGGATTCGCCCGACCCAGGTGCAGGACCTTGCACTTGATCTTGTTGAACTTCATGTAGTTTGCACAGGCCCCCCTCTCAAGCTTGTCCAGGTCCTTCTGGATGGCTCCCCTTCCCTCCAGTGCGTCAACTGCAAGACACAGCTTGGTGTCATTGGCAAACTTGCCAATGGTGCTCTCAGTCCCACTGCCTAGGTCTCTGACAAAGATGTTTAACAGTGCTGGTCCAAATACTGACCCTGGAGGTACTCCACTCATCACTGGTCTACATTTGTACATTGAACTGTTGACCACAACTCCTTGAGTGTAGCCATCCAGCACTGGCTTATCCACTGAGTGGTCCATCCATCCAACCCAGACTGCTGGCTAGAATACCACCAAGTAGTCCACCCATCGAATCCATGTCTCCAATTTACAGACAAGGATGTTGTGCAGGACAGTGTCAAATGCTTTGCACAAGTCCAGATAAATGATGTCTGTAATTCTCCCATTATCCACCCATGCTGTAACCCCAAAACCTCTGTATTAATTCCAATAACTGCACTGTTTGGGTTTGTGATGGATTGTCAGTGCTGGAGCTGGAGAAGCTGTAGCTGGTCTGTGTAGTGTTTTGTACTGAGCATTAGGTCAGAGCAAGTGTTTGACTCGCACTGAGCTTACTCTTGCTTTCTTTGGCAAAGCAGCCTTAATTTTCATCCGAATAACCTTAAAACAAGTGAGCTGAGGAGGCTGGCCTGGCCCCTGACACAAGGAGTGAATTCAAGGCAGCTGATTCCCACTCCTGCCTTCTCCTGCCTTTGCAGTCTGACACCTGGGTCCTTTCAGCATGCACAGATAGCTATGCAGTGACTGAGCTGTGAAATACTTACTTGGTGTAATACTGTCTGGCAATGCTGGAAGAGGGTACAAGTCTATTGGGGACATCTGAACACAAAATCTTTTCAAAATGCCGACTGACCCATACCTAACAGATTGAGTTTATTACACTATTTTATCAAGACAAAAGAATGGAGAATGGTCTTCCTATTCTGGGAAAATGATGAGTTCTTAAAATTTAATTTTCACTCCCAAACCAGGCCAAGCAGTCAATACAGAAAATTTCCTTGACTTGGTCACCATTAATAATAACAAAGAATATAAATTATTGAAAAGTTTCAGCACAGAAGTGTTTCATTTTTGTTTGAAGACTGTGTAATTCTTTTTTCTTTCCTACAAGTTAAATCATTTTGCTTAAATAACAACCATCGCAGCGTGAACAGTTGGAAATTTTTTTGTTTGAAAATAGAAACCATCTTGATGAATTCAGAACATTTTTACAAACCCAAATCCCAAATAGGAAATTCATTAAAATCAGTCCTTTTTTTAATAAATACATTTGAGTCTTCAGAGTAAAAAATCTGATAAAAAAAAATCAATCCAGTCTCTCTTTGTTCTTTGAGTAAGAGTGAAACTCTCTCTTTCTCACATCTTTCTTCTGGAAGCATCAGAGCGCTCCAACTTTTATAATAACGTGATTAAGTCTGTTAGTTTTCATTTGCATATATATTTTACCAACTGCAATAGACTTCAGCGCTAGTGTTTTTATCTCAGCATAGGAACAACTTGTCCTTGGGAATCTCTTTTCCTCATTTGTATAAGCTTCCATAGATAGGCTTAAACCAGACACGGTAGGACATGTGCCGCCAATGTGTTTCATGACCACAGCAGTTATGCTACTATTCCATTTGATTAGGCTGCTTTATTCATTCCAGTTATCTTCTTCAAGGTCAAAAAAATCCGTCCTGCAACAGCTGTTTTCAGTGTGCTTTTCCTGTACACTAACCTATACCCTCCTGACAGCACCGGGTCAAATAAAGTGATTAACTGTTCATAAACAAAACGGTGATGTATTGTAACCACAGAATGAAAAAGAAGTTGCTACTTCCTGTAAATGTAAAGAGATGTGATTTTCAATAAAGCGAAGGGGGAAATGGCACCGTTCCCAGCTTCTCAAGGCTGTACGTCTAAGGATCCATTTATCACCTCAGTGACAGAAGTTCTGGAACTCCTGTCATTAATGCTGAAGCAAAACACATTTGAATGTCATGTCAATAAATCATTTGCCAACTAGAGGGTTATGGGTTTTACAGTTGTTAATCTGGCTGCTCTGGGAATAGAATTTACACACCATTTTCATTCATTACTAGGAACGAAATAAATCCAGATTATTGCAGTCAGGGAATAAAAGAGGGATCCTCAGCTTCAAAGACTATTAAAAATGCCAAATATACACAAACCAACATTGTTTAATATGAGAAACGCAATATTTTGAGAGGAAGCGATGTGCTTGTTTTTCTTACTCTGATACACTACATGAACAGTGTGCAAAACCCAACAGAAGACAGAATGCTTTTGGGTTGTTTCTTTTCCCCCAGATTGAATTTTCTGTGTTTTGCCACAAATCAGGCAAAACAAATGGGCACTGATGCACGTTCTGAAAATGAGCTAATCAAAGCTATTCTGGGCAAAAGACAGAGAAGCATTGCACACTTGCAAGCCTGTAAGGTCAACATCTGTCAGCAGTTCAATCTCTCCGATGAAATGGAGGTCAAACATCAGCATCTCTCCTGCCTGTAACCGTGTCACTGAATCGAGAAGGCCATATGTGATGGGATCTCTCAGGCAACCACAACCTGGCTGTTTAGTCATTGCTATATTAGTTTCTGCTCCATTTATGTCTTTCAATGGATATAATACAACTTTATACAGTGGAAGGCACCATCAGAGCAATAAGGGGGAAGCCAAAATAGCTTCTTCAGCAAACATCTGTATAAAGCTTGCATTCTAACTAAAATAACAGACATCCCAATCTTCAAAGTCTGAGAGATGCAAAAACCTTCCCCACCACCTTAACCAAGTTCATCTCCTGTATTTTTGCAGTGAAGGAAAGTTTGAGCAAAACAAGAATTTTTCACACAGATGTTTTCAATTTTGAAATACATTGATTTTTTCCTGGATTAAATAAGACAGTAAACAAGTAACCACCAGAATGGGGCATGGTAGACAGAGAAAAGGAGGAAAAATGTGTATAGATGCCTGTAGAGTGATGCCATGGCTGTATGGTGGTGGTGGTGAGCAGTTTGGTGTGCATCTACAAATCTCTTGAACAACCCCACTTTTTCCCAACCTCACACCAAGTATTAGGACATTGGTCAAAGCACCGATGTGTATAAAGAGAAAGAGAGAGGAGGCCAGTGAAGAAAGAGAGAGGAGGCCACTATACCATAGGGGTCACAACAATTGTGATATTTATAACCCAGGTATTGGGGAGGTTCAGTACCTTTGTGTCAGCCCTCTTCTAAGGTAAAACACCAAGGTAGAATGTTGGTCTTGAATTAACATATGATGTAGTAGATGAACAAAACACCATAGAGATGGAGGATAACATAGATGACTGATACATGCCAGCTTTATAAAGAAAAAGCTCAGGGGAAAAAGTCGTTTCCCCAAAGTTAGCATATTAAGCTCAGTTGGTTACAGAAGAGTAAAACTTTGGATTAGACAAATGTGTTCTGAATATTTATGAGTAGTCTTGATGTACAGAGGAATAGATCGGGACTCAAAAAATATCAAAGTACCAACCAAGCCTTTATGAGCCATGCCACTTCCACCCAAGGCTTTCACAGTAGGAAAATGTCCACCCTAGCCAAAAGTGACACAGTTTTCAGGGGCAGAATAGGATTTAATGAATGAGCAAGGACTACTGATCCCCAGGGAAGGGATGAGCTATTGGAAGACAAGCAATGCCTTCTAGATCATCTGGAGCTACTGAAGAATGTGCAAAGCTTGCACCCCTCTTGGATTGTGTTCTTTGCTCTTTGTGCACAGGGGTGCACCTTGGCTGGCCATGGCAGGTAATCGCCTTGACACCTCACTTATCGGCGATCCCAGAAGTATTGAAAGGAGAGATCTTTCCTCTCAGAGTTGACAGCTTCTTGGGCTTAGTTCAGGTTCAGATTAGAAGTTAGGAAAAAAAATTTTACTGAAAGAGTCGTTGGGGCCTGGAACAGGCTGCCCAGAGTGGTGGTTGAGTCACCATCCCTGGATGTGTTTAAAAAAATGGTAGATGAAGTACTTAGGGATATGGATTAGCGTAGGACAGGAATGGTTGGACTTAATGATCTTAAAGGTCTTTTCCAACCTTGTAATTCTGTGCTTCTGTGATTAGTTTCTCCTGCCTGTTAAGCTTAGGGCAGAATTTCACCACAGTTAAGTTCATGAGATACGGGGAAATTTTCAGTGTGAGGGGAGTACATCAGAATGGCTTACTGAAGAGAGACAATCTTATAAATAAACATTATATTATACATATTAACTACTTTATTGGTATATTATTTTTATTAAGAGCCTATTTGAGAGAACAATTATTCTCGAGGGGACAATTACATGGAAGGTAAGTTGTTACCAGATTTAATAGACTATGTTTAACATCCCTTTGATAGCAAAACATGCTTGAAAAACGTAGTAGAGTAGTTCTGCTGATTTCTTAGTTCATCTTCTGCCATGGAGATCACTGAAAACTTACTGTTGTGTTGTGCACAGATTAGACTGTACATAATAATACTGACTGAAACTTTGGTTACACATTTGCAACATGAAAGGCTATGGCAGAGTTTCATAAACGTAGCAGGGAACAGCTCTGTTCTTCAGCAATAACAAGATTTGACTTGCAACACCCAGAAGATTTTGAGATGCCTAATTCTGGAGAATGAGAGTCTTTGGGGTATATTTTTTTGGGTGGTTTTTTTTTGGGGGGTAGGGGGGAGTGTACTCAATGAGGTTATCTTCTTGAATAGATTGACATAAGGTGGAGTTCCTTAATCTGCCCCAAATTATAGGCAGTTTCCCTTTGAATTACATTATAGTTAAGAAAATTCAGAGGAAAACTGTCATATTTAAAAAGCAGATTTGCTCTCCTTTAGCTCTGCCCAGCAACACAGGTGCCCAGTCAGTCATTTCTCGATGCTGGTAGAAGGGGTTGGAAGGGGATTGTTAATTAAGCTCTTAGGTCTGGAGACCTTGAGGAGCACTTGAGGAGGCATACAATGACTGAGTGTATATCTAAAAAGTCCAAGAGACAGACCATTGATGCAGAGGAAAAGCTATGAAAGTGGAGTTAGGTCCTGCTGTTGGCCTCTGTCTCTCCTGACAGCCTTCCAGTAAGTGGCAAGCAGATCAAATGCATGAGAGACACAATGGCAGGCAGCTCTGCGAAGATACGAAGCGTTTTAGAAGGACCTAGATTTAGCTAAAAGCTTTTTGAAAGACATTTAGTACTATGCTTCATAATGGCCTTTATCAGGTGGGTGTTCACTGCTGAGATTTTCATTTTAGGTTACTAAAAAGAGAGGGAAATAGGGAGTCTTAGGTGACAGTTCATCTGACCTATTTTAATGTATTGCTGAAGAGGGTGTTATTGTCCAGAAGTGGACATTTCTGACCAGATGAATTTGTCAAATGGTCACATAAAACCCCAGCTTTGGGAAATATAAAACTCTCAGCTTTGGGAAGAAGAGATTTCTGAAGAGAAGCCTGGTGTGGGTGAGTGTGGATGGCTGTGGGTTGTGGCATTTGTTTCAGTTGCTCTGACCATTATTTAAGCCTGTGCAGAGTAGTGCACTAACATTATGTTTAATGATGACAGAAAGTGTCAGATTCCCTGTGTCTTCTGCGCAGATGGTCCACAGTAACCCTGATTGTATTTACCACGCGCAGAGAGACCACTTGTATTGCACATATGCAGGAGATTTGAAACCTTCCAGAAACATTAGACTCATTGCACACATGGTCATAAGTTGATCCTCACATAGCAGGAAACCTGTGATGAAGAAACTATTCCAGCTTGGTTCTTTGTTATCTGTAAATCCCAGGCAAATGTACACATTCCTCAAATGCCACCATACAGCTCTTCCAGAGGGCCAGAGGGAGGTATGTGGGGAAATCCAGACACGGGATAGCACGACCATTGCTGTCATTAGGAGAGCAATCCCTCAAAGGGGTCTGTGAGCTAAACTACCATGACGGCAGACACTTGGTGTAGCAGAGCTGTGGATGGCTGTGTCACTGCAGGAAAAATACTTGGAGGGTTGATTTAATCCAGGCTCCCAACAAAGAACTAGCTGGAAAGTCATATGGGAATCCTATACAAGGCTGAAATTTCACCTCATATTTGCCCCCAAAGATTCATGTCTTTAGAAAGACCTGCCATTATCGTTGAATTTAGATATCTTTTCTATTTGCTAATCAACTTCTAGTGTCTAAATCTGGCTGCCTTTCTTCAGTTCAGCTAGTGTTTTGCATCAGTTCTGAGAAAAAAGTCCAGGCACTGTATTTTATATGTGGTGATACTATTATAACTTCATAGTTGAAAAGAAGGGCTATTTTTTTGCAAAATGACAGTTTATCCTCATCTTTTGACTGTCTACCACTGATATTACACCATCAGAAGATTTTCTGCTTTCTACAATTTTGTGCAGTTTGGGGAATGCATACGGTGGTTAAATCAGCACGAGACTCCCCAACACTATAGGCTTGTTCCTGTTTAAATTGTACCCGTTGCACAACATGTTAACTTAAGACTGTAAGATATTAGTCCAGCCTCCTCTGAAATTCTACGTGCTGTTTAGGTCAACCACCAGAATACTAGAGCTTAAACCAGTTTATTGAATTAAAGCAATGCAAGCTTGTTCATCCTAAAGCCAGTTGTACACTTAAGTGACTTTTTGCCCGTGTGTATGACTAGATTTAGAAGGAATTCTCTCTGACCAGCTAACGGGTTGGTACGCTCATTCTGGAGCTGAAAAGCCTGAGTTCGATGTTTTCTCCTGGCACAAGGGCACTTCAGGAGGCTGCTTTAACTACCACACTAGAGAATATGATGTTGTGTGTGAAGAAAAGTTGATGCTTAGTTAGGTTTTGTGCAAAGTCCTTAAAGACCCACTGAAATAAGGAAAAAAAATCTTATTCAGTCAAGGAAGTGTTCTTTGGCTAGCCTGAAGAAGAGGGAACTGAAACTAAATTCCCCACTTTATTCTGTGAATGGTTCTCAGCCTGTGTTCTACCTCTGTATTCTCTATTACTGGCATTTGTTAAAGTTGCCCTGATTGAAAAAGCAATGTTATAATTTGGGCATTCTTTGTTCTTCATTGTTAAACAGGGAAAAAGATGCTCTTATTTTGGTTCAAAATGTTCTTTTTACTTATTTAACTTAAGAATGACAAAAAATTAACCAAACTTAGTCAGGGAAACGAGAAAAACTATTCTCCAACTGGAAAAAAAATGAAAGAAAAAACTGTAAGAGTTATTTTATGAGGGAGCTTGGCAGATTTATACATGAGACTGTACAATGAGCTTGTGACAGCAGTGGCCTTGCATGGAATGGTCAAATTTGATCTTCATACTCCAGAGTTTCTTTAAGGTTTTTCTTTAGAGTTTCTCATTGCCAGTGTGAATAACAGGAGGAAGCTGAAATTCAACTCGCAGAGTCCAAAGATAAGGAAAGGATTTTTTTTTTTTTTTTTGAATGAAGGGAGCTGAAAGCTCTGTTGAGGTGAGATTGAGGAGTTGGTAGCCATGGGAACCAGGCTGATGCTAGTGTCTTTGCCTAAAGGAATCAATCCTCTCAAAACTCCCAGGAACATCTTCATAAGAGCAACAGCAGCAGAACTGAAAACAGGAAGAACAGCTATTGATGCCCTACCTGTTGAACCTGGGAATTTTGAAGGACTGTGACCAAGAAATCCATAGTATATGCAAGAAAATTCCAGGAAAAAAACCCCAAAAGCTACAGAAGACACTGTGTAGCTGCATTAGGGAATACAGGTTTAAATGTAGGAGGGAATGACTCAGGCCTCAATTAAGTGAGACATGTGGGCATGAGTGTCACTTGCATGCATACAGACTAGAACTGGGGCCCCAGCTCAGAAAACGGGGTCGGCAGATTTAACTCCTGCACTGGAAAGCGAACCATGCAGCAGATTCATCCCCACGCGATAGGAACAGAGATGATCTTTGTGATCCTACGTGGCTCCTCTTCAAAGAGGTCAGCCTCCCCAAAGCCTCAAAAAAGCAGCACCACAGAAATGTCTGCTCGCAGCTAAAATTGAGAAATTCCAGGCAGCAGGTTGTCCATCACCACAGCAAGAGGGAAAATGGTTTTATAACTCATTTGGGAGAAGAGCATCTCTAGGCAATTGGGATTCAGCCAGGGAGACCGATTACAGGAGGATGATCTTTGATCACCGTTCTGCAACACCTCACCCTGTGCATGGCAGAAGACACATGCCAGCACCTCCCTCCACACGTGTGAGAAGAAAACAGCTTTCCTTAACACTAGACCCCACCATTGCCCAAAGCAACTCCTAACCTGGCAGCAAGCACAGATCAAGATGTTTAAAAATGAGACCTTAAATCCAAAGTTCCCTGCAAAAAGCCTAGCAGCAGTCTGATCGGAGAAAGAGGCTGAACCTCTGATCCTGCAGATCAAAGGGACCATCTCAGCTGCGTAGAGCTGTGCTGATGCTCGGCCAGCATACTCACAGCTCTGCAGAGCTCAGCTTTTTGTGCTCGTATTCGACAGTGCACTACGTGAGAAAATCTCCTGGTTTGCTCCCAGCCCGTAGATTATGTAATATTTAAATGCAGTGATGGGATACCTGGAGGAAAAAGATCTACATTTATGTATGTGCTGCTCCATAAAACAGATTAAACCCTCAGGAGCTGCTAGCAATATTCTAAGAGGCGTTCACTCAGCCATACGTCTCATGGGAACCTATTTTCAATGCTGATCAATAGAAAAGATTCTGGGAAGTGACCTTGAAGGCTGTTGTCTCAGTGGCATATAAATTTTGAAACAGCTGGAGATTCTGAGATCTTGATACAGTAGTTTCTGGAAAAGCATATCTGGAAGGAGTAATGAAGGTATGTAAAGGTGACAGTTGTTGGAGACAGACAGCCAAAAAGGGGTAATGTCTGAAAGGAAAAAAGTGGTTAAAATCCAAGAGTCTGAGCCAAGCTGCTTAAGCTGCATTCATGGCTCCTCTGTGAGTCTGTTGAACAGTTACTGTACGATCAAGTCATGAAACTTCCCTTCCCTGAGGAAGTGGCAAGTATTTCTCATCGCAGCCAAATTGCAAAGCTTTATTCATTAATATTGGAAATCCTGACTTGTAAATGTTTAAAAGCGTGAGAAAGAGCTGCTTTTATCTATGAAGAAAAGTTTCCCTCCTTTGTAAGCTTAGAATTTACGAGGTGTATATAAATTCTACTCAAGATTCAAAGTACTCCTCCTATGCTGCCAGATATTTTAAGAATATATCCATTTTTTAGTACCAGATATATATTATGTCTTTTTTCTTTCCTTTCCTATATGCATTTGGCCTGTTTGGTTTGACTCCAGACACAAAGCAATTAGACTTTGCACCATTACTAATGCTATAATAACTTGCAGTAGTACCTGGGAAAGAACACAGATACTTTTTTGGGGGGCAATAAATACTTTATGATGTATGGGTTTTACGTTTCCATATCCACTTATCCATATCTTTATTCCTGAGGAAGTCAGTATTCACTAACAGGAATACATCTTAAAACGTGTCCTTATGGTAAAGCACTTTTTTTATGTGAGGTAAAGAAGGAATTATCATAATTTTAATCCTCAGGTGTTAGTGTAAGAAGATTTCACATTTTTTTAACATACACTTTATTTTATGTGAGAGCTCCCATACAAGTCAGCAGACTAATGTCTCGATCTAGAAAAGAAAGTTAATATCTCAGAAAAAAAAACCCAACAAAAAACAAACAAAAAAACCCCCAGCCCCTCGAAAAATCTGCTTAAATTCAGCATCTTGCAAAATACATGTTTCTTTAAATGATTTCTTTTATGTCCTGAATGCAAAATGAATGTAATAAACCACTAAGCTAGCTTAAAGCACAAATTCAGGAGAATAATTATTGGTGTGCTTAATTGCAAGTATATGAGGCGAGCAATTCCAGTATCTACAGTGAGGTCACTCACAAGCCTGAGCAAAAGCATGCAGTTAAGTACTTTGCTGGATCAAGACTTTAAGAAAATTATTGTTGCAACAGAGAAATTAAATTCTCACTGATGGAGCTCGACTGTAGGGAATTTAGCAAAGGTAAAACCACTTTCAGGAATTCTTTGTGGTACCTCGTACAACAACAGATAAACAGCTATGTGTTTTCTTCTTCTTTTGAAATGTAATGAATAACTTTCATCCTTTTCAGCTCTAAGTATCAGAGAGAAGTCAAAGGCATACATCAGACCAGCTTCATGTTTTGGTTTTGTTCTCAATAGTTGATTCCAACATGAAGTGATTTTTTTTTATGTTTTAAGAGATCAAGGTGAAAAGAGAAAGCTGACAAAAAAAGGAAGGAAAAAATAAACTTGCTTCGAGAGGGAAGAAGATTATTTGGGAATAGAGGGATGAAGGGAAATCTTAGCAATATCTAGAGAGAGATGAAGACAGTAGAGAAAACCTACAGATGAGATATTGTCAGATAAAAGCTGCAAAGAGTTTTAAAAACGAGGCTAAGAAGGCTGAAGTTTATGAGGAAGATACGTGGGGACTCTGGTAAGTGGACCTGAGTGCTGGGTAAAGTTTATTTGAAATGATGTACGTTGTATAGGTTAAAGAGAGGCCAGTTAAGGAGAATAAGAGTGGTTAATGCCAGTTGTGAGATGATCAGTGTCAGATTTTTTATCACATACCTGCCAAAAAAGGGTTGTTATTTTGAATGTTCCAGTATAAGAAAAAAAGATTTAGCAAAAGTCTCAACATGAGGTGGAGAATAAAATGGCAAAGAATGAAAGCTAACACTGAGCTTCAACACTGCAGAGAAAACTTGTAACACAGCACCGAGGGGTGAGGGGGTGTGGGGGGCAATGGAGAAAAGACATCTTAAAAGAACAAAATGAAGCTCAATATTAGAGCTACTTGATTTTTGAGAAGCAAGAGGAGATCCAAGAGATCGGAATGGAGAACCAGTTCTAGAGACAGCATGCTCACATGCTCATAGGGTAAAAGGAGGGTTTGGATTTGAGGGTCAGAACCACCGAGGTGAGAAAGAAGATGAAAATAAGCCAGACCACAGGCAGGGAACAGTGAGCAACACAGGGTGATGCCCACGGAGCCACTGAAGTCCCCAGAGAGGCTGTTTCTAGGAAAATGTAGCTGCTGAGTGATCACAACTGAGAGCAAAGGGAGCACAGTTCTGACGGGGTGTGGGTCAGGGTGCTGTAAAAGTTGCCATTCTCCCTCTCCAGAATGCATCCGGGAGTGGAGAAAAAGGAAGAGGAAAAGCAGGCTTCGGGAAAAGGGGGAGCCAAGAGACATAAAGGCAGCAAATTACATCTGAATCAGATGTTACTCAGAATGAGTAACACAGAAGAATGAGGAAGAAAATGAGAGAACTGAAATGCAAGGCCACAGCTGTAAAACCTGAAATGACCAGAAACACTCACTCACCAGGACGGGCTGTTTTAAACTTTCCTCCACAGAATTATACCCTCTGCAGAATAAGGGTGTGCTCATCGAAAATGACAGCTTTTTGTTATGCATCCTGAATGGTGTTCGGCGGGTATTTAATGGGATGCGCTGCAGTTCAGCCGCAGGTATATAGCAAACTATGTGTTTCTTTGCTTGAGGCCCTCATTATGCTCCGTAAACAATCAGAATGAGATTTATTCTCCACTCCCTGATTTCCTGCTCTCAGGGAAAAGCACAAGGGGCATGTTATAAAGGAAGCGCTAAGATACTGATTATCTGTTTCTCCAAGCCACATTGGTTTAGCTTTCTCCAGGCCTCCTAGCAACAGCTTTATTATTATTATGGAGTTATTTCCCCCCAAATACTTCTAAAACAAGTATCAGATTAATGTTTCAGATAAGGAGAAAGCATATTCATTAACTCCCAGAGCTGGTCTATTGAAACAGGAGCTTCCAATGAAACATGCAAGTTTGGTTTCGTTTTGATATGCTGATTTATCTTGGTTTTTTACATTATTTAACAGTGTATGGTTAATGAAGATCAATATACGGTACACTCATTCCATAAATGAGAAAAAATAATCCTTGTTAGTGAATATTTTTCTGCATTATTAGCATAGTCCATTTATTATCTTTTAATCACACTGTAGATATGACTCATCACACATACATGCATCACTTCCGCTTACTTACAAACCAGCTACGCTGCATATTATGTTGGAAGTAGCCATATATATGAAGAATTTATTTGTGTCTACAGTAATTGCAGTTTCTGTTGTTTACAACATTAAGGAATTCAGATTTGTTAAAAAATCCCAGGAGAACTACTGTATGTTATGAGAAGTGAACTAATCTCATAAATATGTATTTTTGTTTCATGGTAAAATTTTTAGAAGTTGTCACATTACTGAGACTCGTACTCCCTAACATCCATTTTTCTAATCCATGAGTAGAAAATCTATTATGCAGTCTCATTTTCAAAAGTAGCTTAAGCACCTATGAGTCAGTGAGACACAGGCCCACGTGGCACGTCCTGAAAAAAACATTTCTTCAAGCATTGGATAACAAGAATCACAGAACGTTAAGAGTTGGAAGGGACCTTGAAAGATCATCTAGTTCAACCCAAAGATTAAAAGAAAACCCAAAGAAGAAAAGATGACTGGTTTAAGTGCTACTATACAGATCATTGCTTACAATTTCATGAAGAAAAGATACAGAAAGTTTTCTTTTCCTAGTTTTCCTGCCATGGTGCAACTGTAATTTTTCAGGTTGTTTTGGTGCTTTCTCATGCCTCAACCATACGTTAAGGAATGCCCAGAAAAATGGAGGCTGAAAAATGTTCTATTCCTTCCTTCAATAAAAACTCAGGTGATATGCCAAGGTAGCTCTGGATTCACTGTGCAGGAAAATACACTCTGTAGCCCATTTTGGTCAAGTGAGACTGGGCAGGAAAAATTAACACAAAAAGAGTACTAAAAATTAAATGGGGTTTCCTTTTTGTTGAAAACATGTTTCAAGCAGTTTTGCATTTATCACTTTTTTTATGATTGAATTGACTTCAGGTGGAGACAGATTCCATCACTCTTCCTACTAGTGGTAAATGTAATAGAAAAGACTTAATATAAGAAATATTAGAAATACGGATTATTTAAAGTCACCAAACCTTCTATAGTCAGTGGTGCAAAACACTTTGAAGTTTTTAAAAAGAAACACTTCAAAATGTCAGATTATCACCTGGCAAGAAAGTTGAGAGAATACACAGAGGTAATAGATACTTTTGTATAAAGTAACATGAGGCCTATGAGGGCAGTTGTTTACAAGATTTTTTAATGAACAGTAGCAAGTTGCAGCATATTGTGGGACAGTGATTCAAATATGACTGATTCTAACTCTGGACAAATGGTGTTTTGAACATTCAGTATCATTAGCAAAAGCATAGTTCAAGTTTGACACAGTGGAGGGAAGGGATGCCATCCAGAGAGACCCTGACAGGCTGGAGAGATGGGCCCATGTGAACTACACGACGTTCAACAAGGCCAAGTGCAAGGTCCTGCACATGGGTCTGGGCAATCCCAAGCACAGCTGCAGGCTGGGCAGAGACTGGATTTAGGGCAGCCTTGAGGAGAAGGACTTGGGGGTGCTGATCAATGACAAGCTCAACATGAGCAGACAGTGTGCGCTAGCAGCTCAGAAAGGTCAACCGTGTCCTGGGCTGCAACAAGAACAGCATGGCCAGCAGGTCAAGGAAGGTGATTCTGGCCCTCTACTCTGCTCTGGTGAGATCCCACTTGGAGTACTGTGTCCAGCTCTGGGGTCCCCAGCACAGGAAAGATGTAGAGGTGTTGGAGCAAGTCCAGAAGAGGGCCACGAAGATGATTGGAGGGCTGGAGCACCTCTCCTATGAAGACAAGCTGCAAGAGTTGGGCTTGTTCAGCCTGGAGAAGAGAAGGCTCAAGTGAGACCTTACTGCAGCCTTCCAGTACCTGAAGGGGCCCACAGGAAAGATGGAGAAGGACTGCTTATCTGGAAGTGTAGTGATACGACAAGGGATAATGGCTTCAAGCTGAAAGAGGGTAGGTTTAGAGTAGACGTTAGGAAGAAATTCTTTACTACAAGGGTAGTGAGACCCTGGCACAGGTTGCCCAGAGAGGTTGTAGAAGCCCCATCCCTGGATGTGTTTAAGGCCAGCTTGGACTGGGGCTTTGGGCAACCTGGTCTAGTGGAGGGTGTCCTTGCCCATAGCAGGGGGTTTGGAAATAGATGATCCTTGAGGTCCATTCCAACCCAAAGCATTCGGTTATTCTATGATTCTAATATACTCTGTATTCACCATGCAATAATAATAATAATAATAATATTGACTAAAATGTTAAAAAATTGTAAATTTAAAAAGATCTATATTAAGACTGTTTTCTCCCAGTGAAGATACTATAAAGATGAGGCAGCCTAAAAACATTGTGGAACAGAAGGAAAGGTGTTTGCTACAGTGCTGAAGTCAATGACCAGTTTCAGTATTTTTACACTTCTTACCCAGTGCCACAGCTACAGGACCAATTACACCTTGTCTCTGCTGAGCACCCACAGGAGGGTCATGGGTCCAAGAATTCCCTTGAGGAGTGGGCTCAACCATAGCATGGAAGTGGAAACTCGTTTGATGCTTGTAAATCCTGTCACTCTTTGGACGTCTGCCTCAGGTTTGACTGAAACAACTAAATTCCAGTGTCTCCAGAACAAAGGGGAAATACAGCATGAGCTCTCCAATTCTTTAACGCTTATGAGAGTTCCCCTCTGGCCAGTGGTCTAGCAGGCAAGGGGACGCAGTCCTGAGTCCAGCACGTCATTCTGGGCTGCCCCTCAGTTGAAACACTGAAAATATATGGGTGCTCTTACTTACAAGAGATTAATTCATGCACATTAAAAAATACGCAGATAGTATAAAATATCAGAAAATGGGATCTGGCAGGGGGGTTGGACTAGATGATCTTTTGACGTCCCTTCCAACCCCTAATGTTCTGAGATTCTGTGATTCTGTGATCTTTGGCCTTTATTTAGCGATGTAAGAGAAATAAATTTTGGACAATTAGCTGTTTTTCAAAAGGTTTTATGGCTTCTGGTTTCTTCTCTGTTTTTTGACTGGCAAGAGCCTGGTGATTATAACTGAGAGCTGCATCTGGTTCACAGTGAGGTCTGGACCCTCGCTTTGTAACTCGGACACGTATCTTGACAGAACAGTTTGGTTTGTTTTGCATTGTTTAGTGTTGTTTTGTGTCTTGTTTTGTTTTAATAGGCACCCACAGGAAGGCTCAAGACACTGTAATACTGCAATGTTAATTGCTTTATGTTCAAAAAAGGGAATTACTAAAGCACCAACAAATGTTTGGGACCTCTTTATTATCCAATCTAATATTATATGCTTCATGCTTCTCAAAACTCCACTGTGGACTAGACGCGATACACTTGGCAGTTATACCAGTGTTTCCTGCCTGGTATACTTAAATTCCTTTTAGCAAAAAAAGTAGACATTTCTACAAATCAATGTCCAATTTAATTAAAAAGCAAAGGGCAGAACATGTTGTTTCCTACATCCTTGATTTTGTGGGTACAAAACCAATCTGTCCCTTGCTGGTGGGATGACCCTGCACAGCACGGCACACTCTGCCAGTGGAAAAGCTTGGCACCTACAAAGCCCGCATGTGAATCCCCCAAAAGTTTTGAAAGGGCTAGGGATTTTAGAATTACTTGGGAACCCTTTTTGCCAAAGAACAGTTGTTAAACATGGAGAATTTTATTACCTACTGACCCAAGTTTGCTTCTGCAAAAATACATATTACAGTACAGGAAACAAGGAATGATTTATTACGGAGTCGGGAGGATTAGCAACATAGGTGTCACTTTTATGAATATAGTATATTAATAACAGCTTCGTAAAACTAATCAAGGTAGAGCATAATATACTAAGTCATGTAAAAAGTAAAAGTCAGAAAGTTTAATATACAAGACCGTTTGTTTATCTCTCTTCTTGAAATCAGCTGTATGCAGCCTGAACTGTTTTACAGATCTCTGAAGAAGCTTTCCTTTGTGGAGCACTGAACCTATTTAAAGTGGAATGTACAGCTTGAACACATGCTTAAATTTAAATCTGCAGCATTATCAACAAACAAATAATTCCCAAAACACTAACAGTGTTCTGCCTGTATTTTTAAATAGATTATGAATATTACATATACCTGGTCAAAACTCAGGGAACTGCTTGGACCGTAGTTGAATTCTGTCACAGAAAGTATGAACTTAACATAAATTATACTTCAGGCATCCCTGAAATGGGATGTGCACTCAGGCTGTGCTTTGCATCTGTAATAAACACTATTAAATTGGGAATTATGATTCTAAGTAAAGCTCCATGCCCAGTCTGTGACAATATGCCATTAAATTCTGCACAGTGGTTTTGGTGCAGCTGTGAATTGTATTCAGGCTTTTGAAACAGTGTCAAACACAAGAACCCAATCTTTCTCCACATGCACCAGCAGTTCCCATAATTTCATCCTTGCTGCTAGTGAAAAATGGTTGACGAGGAAAGTAGGATGTATCCCAGTACATGGCAACTGCAATAAAACATCTCCCACTTGAAGAGGTGGTAATTATTTTAGGACTAATTCCAGGAATTCTGGAAAAGAAAGAATAAATTAGAAATTAAATAAAGATATTTAAAGAATAAATAAATCTTTATGTCCAAATCTTTGTTATATTTTCAGTTTCTGTAATAATACTGCAATGCCATACCACACCTCTGCTGAACGTTTTCTTCCTCACAAAAAAATGTTTTATATTTTTGTGCATCCTTTTAAAGATATTTCTGGAAGACATGGCCACTTTCACGAAACAGCTACAACAAATCTATATGGTGAAATATAAATACTTGCATTGCTTCACATAGCAATCAACTAAGCAATGTATTTCTCCGTTAGATAATAGAGGTACTGTGCACCTAGCTGTGTGCAGAGCCTGCTAGCCAAGAGCTCCCTGCTATTTGCACACTTTACCATATTGTTTTCACAGAATCACAAGGTTGGAAAAGATCTTTAAGATCATCAAGTCCAAGTTTTGCAGAGGACCATGAAAAGAGGCAATAACAAAGATCTATTCAATTCCAGGAACAGAAGCACAGAAAGCATGTTTCCAAAGGTAGCATCTCCTTTCACAGCCGTTTGGATCCTGTTTAGCACCTGCAGCTGATCTGGAAGTGGAACCCAGGGCAGTGCCTACCCCACCGTACCCAGTCTTGGCTCCATCCCTTCCTAAAAACTTAATGCATGGGGTCTTTTTCTGTAATTAAATCCTATGAACAGCCAAGTACAGAAGGGAGGCAGTTGATGCTCTACTTCTGTAATACAATGTTAAAGTCCTATAGTGTTTTTTCTCTTGTGGATAGGCAATGTGTCTCTTCCATGATTTATGATATTTAAATATGGTGACTTGTACAATTTTCCTGATATGTTCAGTATGTTGAAAAAGTGTGCTGACTAAAGTTTTATCTGGCAACTCTTCCATGCAAAAGTGCTATTTGAGGGTGATAATGAGACAATTGCATGGGAGCTGATACTCTGCTACAGCCATTGACGTATTCTGGGAGCCCCTCATCTCTCTCCTGGTTTTCTGATGCAGAACATTTCCTTTTGGAAAAGACTTCAGGGACACTAAAATTTGTTCCCTGCTAGATTATACCCGCTCCGTCTTTCAAAGAAAATAACGGGCAGAGTGTGAATGAAGAATACAGCGAAAGTACATACCACCTTATGGCTTATTGCTCTTACTGCCATTTCTATTCTACAGATAATTAACAAAGAAAAGCAAGAAGTCTGAATGAAAATGGAGTCATCTGCTTCACTGGAGTCACTGAAAGATCCCCACAAGTTCATTCAGATGTCTTCCCTTGCATAACTCATCTCTTGCAGAAATAACTGCATTGTTCCTGTGGGGGTTAAAGATAATATTTATTTAACAGCACGACTTCATCACCATCCAGCTTGCTTCCACACTACACATACCCACTGCCCCACCCACTCCTCCCGTATATTTTAAATAACTTCACAGAATCCTTTTAACTTGCAAACTAGAGTGCCTACAATCCATGAGACTTCAACACATACTTGTTTTACAAAAGCACCCTTATTTCATAAGGTGCTGGAGTCATCATTGGCTGTGTATAGGAATTCCGACTAAGTTTACAAAATATTTCTTCATTTTTTTTCCTTATCTGTTACAGTGTGATTCCTTTTCAATTTTTCTCCCAATTAAAAAAAATATTATAATAGTTTTGATCCATTTGTATGTCTATATTTTCTCTTTCAGTGTTCCAACTCCCTTTTCTATTTGTTAGCTTATTTCCACTTACTTTTCCCCCTTTTTTTGTTTATTACTTTCTCTTTTCTGTGTTTGCACTCATCCCCTTCCCCCCCTTTCAAGCTGACAAATGTAGACTGTATTTACAGACTGGATTTTTTTTAAGAATAACATACTGAAGTCAGACTACAAATATTACTTATGCCTGATGTCAGTTATTCACTGCTTGTCACTTCAAATGCATGCGTCCCTAAAGAGCTTCCACTCACACCCTGGCCCAAAGTATAGAACCTCAACCACTATATTTCAAAAAACAACAAACCTTTTCATGTATGAGCTGTCAAAAGAAGCTCTTGGATTAGCCAGCAGAGAAAGGGACACAGTCACTACTCACAGCCACTATATAAGTATGAGACACGTAACTACTAGCAGCAAGAGCTGATAACTCTGGGAGGGGATGACGAGTCCTTTCTGAGGAGCTCCAGTGCAGTAACATGAGGTGATGGATATTTTTCTTTTTAATCTGCCCTTACCAAGGTATTTGTTGCAGTCTTGAAAGCAAGGCTTGGGGGGCAGCAGTGCCTGGAAGGCAGCTGGAGAAAGCAAAGGTGGAGGAACACTGCAGGTGAGTTACGAGGGTGGTATTGCATATTTGGTGTTAGACAATGAATAAGGCCATGCTGTGCTGCATGCTGAACTGTTCCTGGCTGAAAAGCCAAGTCAGAAAGAAAAAGCAAGTTATGGAAGGAAAGGTGGTTTCATAGTCTGCTTTAAATAACCTCTCTCTGGCAGCCTCATCATAGAGGGATATTAATGCAGCTCCTCCTGTTCCCTGGTAGGATCCTGCACCAGCTGGGTGTGCAGAGGGTGTTGTTGCTAGCTCTGAGCCAAGGCGGAAGCGAAACCTCTCACACAACTGAATACCATTGGCCTTCTGGTCCCCTCTTCATGTAAACTGGAAAAAAAATGGGAAAGAGCTGGTTCAGGGCAGCAGTTCTTGCAGATGAAGTGCTTGAGAAGGTGGCACCTGTTCTTCCTGCAGAGTGCTGTAATGAAAAGGAGGAAAAAATGTGCGTAGCTCTAAAGACAATACAATGTGTCTGATCTTATACCTCAGCCTTTGATCACATTTTCACTTGTCACACTGCTGTGATACTTTGATCACAAGTACTACTGTATAACTGGGCTGTTCTCATAGTCGGAAGACTATAGAAATACAGTAGATACTGTGAAATAAAGTTTATGGCAGGACAAGGGGAAATGGTCTGAAGTTACATCAGGGGAAGTTTAGGTTGGATGTTAGGAAAAATTTTGTTACTGAAAGGGTTGTTAGATATTGGAACAGGCTGCCCAAGGAGGTGGTTGAGTCACCATGCCTGGAGGTGTTTAAAAGAAGAGCAGATGTTGTGCTTGGTGACACGGCCTAGTGTTGGACCTAGTAGGGCTGGACAGATGGTCGGACTTGATGATCTTGGGGGTCTTTTCCAACTGAAACCATTCTATTATTATTCTATGATGAATTTATCTTTCTTTTATATATCATGGTTGTTTAAATAAAAAATTATTCATTTCTACATGTAACTCACTTCACACTCATCATTTAATATTTCTTCCTTTTCCTTAACCATTCCTGAGATCCTTGTAAAGATGACCCTCTTTTCTGAGAAAAAATAAGTAAATACATTTTTAGAAAGGGCTATAACAAGCTTTGTGTCAGACAAGAAACACTGCTGCCTGGAGTAATACGTTACCAATCCAAAACTTTTATAGTTCTTGAGAACTAGGCGTGTTGTTTTGTCCTTTTCCCCATGTGTTTCTGAACTAGCTCTGCACCTTGCACAACACCTGAAACAAAAATAGATCTGATTTAATAACGGTGAGACCCTGAAATCAGAGCTCAGAGCTTGTGGTTTTATACACACCCTGACATCCAGGCTGTCACCAGCTGTCTTGAACAGTGCACAGTAACTCTTGGCAATATTGACCCATCTCTGTTGATCTTGGATTTTGTAGCTCCCAGTAATTAAAGGAGAAAGCCATGCAACAGGCAATAAATGATTCCTGTAGTGACTCTCTCTTAGCGTTTACTGGGTGTAGTAGGAAATGCTAGAGCTTTCTCATCACCCCTTCTGATCCAGCCTTCCCTGAGAGCATCAGTCCCCATGCTGGCTTGATTAGCTGTTGAGAAGAAAGGCCCACCCTGGTGTTGGAGAGCTGTGTAACAGCCAGGGGGCTGCCGGGTGATGGGAACGCGGATAAATTTGGCTTCGTAGTTTAGTGTCATCACATTTTCTATCTGTTATTGATTCTGTTATTACGTGCCATTCCCTGATGTGGTCATGTATGCCTACATTCCTCTGGTACAATAACGAGAAACGTGATGCTCTCTGGTTTTTAGTCCCTGGAATGAGAACAAGGCAGTTCTCCTCACACACAAAATTTGTAATTATACAAGACTATATTGTGTTACTGGCAACTAATTAGAACCCTCTGTTGAAATGACATTACTTTATTACACATCATTAACATAACGTCAAAATTAGCATGATCGATGGTTTTAGATGAGAAATGGGCCTACTTGTGTAAGTGAAATCAACAAATTTACAGCACTTTAAATATCAAGATTTTAAGATATTTTACAGTATTGTTAAAGAGATACAGACATGGGTTTTGCCATATAAAAATCCTAAAAAGGGAATTCTTCCTTTTAAAAATGCCAATGACAGCAGATTTTGTCCTTTGTATTATGCAGATTAAATAAAATTAAAAAAACATGAAATGCCAAGGCAAGGGGGAGCTAAAGTTACAGTATTATGCTCGTATTTCACTCTCTATTCTTAGAGCACAGGACAAACATTAACTGATTTACCCTTCTCTTCTGTGAAATAAGTAATATTATTATCATATGACATGTAGTTAAACAGAGACAAGGAACTGAAGTGAATTCCTCCTGGACAGGTTATCACATACACTTCTCTCTCATGGATTTAACTGAGGATAAGGACAGTCAAACTACCTGTTGTTAGGAGAAAGGTGCTTTGCTATGATAGGTGGAAAGTAAACACAATGTTCAGAGATGTAACCAAAAGTTTCTGACTGCCTATAACAGGTTCAGGACTAAAATAAGTGTATAATGGCTTACTACAAGGTTGCATGATTCTTGTTTATTGGAGTAATCAAGCAATCAGTCTTGGAGTGCATTTACATGCTAGGTTCAAATGTTTGTAAACTGGATAATAAGCATGTTTTTCATCAAGGGTATGTAGGAGACATTAGTGAATCCTAGCCATAGCTCTCAAGGTACCTGTTCCCTGACAATATTATGATGTTGGTACCATATAAAAGCGATGTGAGGGTAACATTCCCCTGGCAGCATGCTAAATACGCCGCAAGACACATAACCAATGGATATAATTTGCAAATACGTATGGAGAATCAGTCTTGACAGTTCTGTTTACAAAGGCAGCCAGCTATTTGCTGAGAACAGAGATGACATGCTATTCATCTTGCTGCTACTAAGCCAAAGGGATTGCAACTATGATAACAAATTGTTAGATTTGATTGTTGGAATGCTTATGCAACCCTAGTAATAAAGGGTGTTTAAAAGCATATCTCGTTTGTTCTTGGGAAATCGTATGGTATTTCCTATAATAATTTTCATGGGGCACTTAAAAAGGACAAGCCTAATTAGATAACTGATATCTGTCTGGCTCAGATTTAATGGGTCTATGTTCTCTAAGTAGGGCGGATGTAGGGAAAAGGAGCAGACACATCTTTATTTCTCTGCTTGCATGGGTTAAGGCAGGATGTCAAATGACGTAGTCGTGGCCTCACACCTTTCAGTTCCCCTGTTTTGGCTGGGGTTACCTCCACACACCTCCTGAAACTGGAAAGTAAACACAACTGTAATAACCTTGGAAGTAAAACCCAAGGTGATAGTCAAGAAAAACAGGATCAACACTAATGCCTCATGCTGGATCCTAAATATAGACAAATTCAAGTTGATAAGGAAGAAAGCAGTGACTGAGGGAAAACAACAGCAAGTCCTTGTGCGCAGCACTGAGACTGTCGGAGAGCAGAGAAAGGGGTTTCTGGCTTGTTTCTCACAGCATTTGAGCACCAGAAGAACTTGACAGTGTGACTCTTGCATCTCTCCTTTGTCATTGGCCTTCTGCTTCAAATAATACCGAGAAAATACTTTTCCAGCACTCCTAAACACCTGCACCATTTACAGCCCCCACAAACAGGTTGCTCCCGTATTTTCTACAAAGCTTTATTAAAGTGAAAAAAAAGAACAGTAATAACTGCCCGGTGCCCAAATACAGGACTAGAGCATCTGGCACCACCTTATTTGTGTGAACAGCTGGATGTACAAGGTGGGTGGGAATGGAGAACTTGGCCTTTTACTGTGAAATACTGCCCAGGGAGCTTTGCAGAGTGACGTGCAGGCACAGGCTGATCCAGCTATGATGCCTAAAGCAGTGGGTGTTTTTCTCTGTCCATCTCACCCCCACTTCAGCAGGTGCAGCTCAGGTGGCAGCCGAATTGGCTGAGTGGGCAGACCCATCCGACCATCAGAAATCACACACACGTCTCACTGATGGGTTTAACCAGGGGTGAGTACACTAAAATAAATACTTGGTGGTGGTATAGCTGCTGCAGGTTACAGCTTGGCCCATTAACGCAAGCTGTTGGCTGACCTCAGTTCACACCTCCTGGTCAGGAGTCTGGAGGGACTTGAGAGTAAATACATCCTATAGATGCAGGAGCAGGGTGGGGAAGCTTCACTGATCCGTGCTTGAGTCGCTATGGCTAATTCAGCCTGAGTGCCACGGTAATTCAGGCAGCAGCTTGCATTTTGAAACATATTTTGATCATTAAACATAAGTTTACACAAGCAGAACAGATCCAAACCCCAAACATCCCGCAGCCAGGCCTCTAGAGCTAAACAGAGCTGCTTTGTTCTCAGTTGTTCTTACGTGCAGTTACAGGTGACTCTGTGAATAGCATATGCAAGGCAAAATGCGACTGAAATTCCCTTTGAATGCAAGCAGCCCTTAGGTTCAGGAGCAGCTGTGAGATGGAGACTTACTGCTAATGGCAGATTCAAGTAGCGTGAACAAGAACACCACATTGTTTAAGGTGGACAGGGCTTGTCTTCACTGCTGTGTTGTGCTGCATTAGAACAGGACCTTGAGAACCTGTGTTAATTGGCACAATTTAAAGTAGCATCAGCTGTTTCAGAGTAAACCTCCTGAGTAGAGCAACAAATGCTTTATTCTTAGTCTTGTAAGAATATGGATTTTGGAAGACAGCAGTGAATGATGGGTGGGTTTTTAAATTTTTCTATCTCAAAACCTTTTGAAAGTTGTGAAATATTTTAATGGAACGACAAGATTAATGCATTTTGTAATGCATTTATAGTGCTTAGAAGAGTGTAGAGAAGAAGTAACTCTAAAACTGGGTAATTTTATGTTTATCTCCAGAGGTTCTTAGCTTAGCTCCAGACAACACATTTTCTTAAGCACGTGTTTTATTTTAGTCCTATTGAGTAGTCTTATTGAATTAGATAAGCTTAATCAGGTATATGCATGTTTATAGAATTAGTTTCTTGCCTTAGCTATTATTTATAAATTGGGATTATGGCATCTCAAAATGCAAAGATTCATTTGCAGGGATAATAATTTAAAGTGCCCTTTAACCTCATCCTGGGGCCAGGGTGCTGGTTTCAAGAAAGAGATTTGGAACATGAGAAAGTCCATGGGTGTTTGTGACCCACTTAGGCCTGCAGCTTGCCTTTCACTTGGGGGGATCTCTGGCCACTACTTCAGCGGGTTGGTCATCTGTCTGAGGCAGAGGCAAGGCTGTCACTGGTCTTGATGGTGAGAATGACAATCGTATTTTAGTAGCTATATTGAAATGAAAAGGTGAGGCATTAATTGTATTATTCCATACTTTATCCCAGAGGCAGCAGCTGCAGTGTGGCACAATATAATACAGCTATCCATCATGTGACACCTAGGTATGATCAACTTATCAGTTAGTAGTGTAAGAAACAACTCCATAGCTCTTGTTTCATCAGGAATGCCACAACAAAAGTGCTATACACGCGCCAAGGCTATAACAAATGTTTGCATATTGACCTGGAATTAAAATATTGGTAAACCTCTGTTTTGACCAGGAAGAAGCAATTCTTCTGGCGAGAACAGGTCACACAAAAGGAGATGAGCTGTATTTACCTATTCCTTCCCCTTTTACAGACATCCGGCCTAAAGAATGAAGGGCAAAATGCACCTTCTGTAAAAGGTGGTCATACCTGTATTTTGGACATGTGGCAAACGAGTATCCTGTTACATGTTAGGGGCTCCCTTCTGCACTGGCTATGTGGTTGATGTTTGGCTTCTGTCCCTGGTGAATAACACAGTGAGCAGGTCTTGGCAGTACGTAGGATATATGATGTAGCTTACGCCTCTAGCACATTGGCTTTACTTAAGGCTGCCTGATGGCTTAGGCAGGCTGCTCCACGTTTAGCATAGCTTTACATTTTCAGACTTTTTTTTCCCCAACACTCAGGAAGATATCAATTCCACTTAATTTGCTTTAATTCTAAAATAAAACAAAAAAAAATTATTTCCCCCCCATCCCCTAAAGAGCTACAGGAGTTGAGGTTCAAATCATACACTTGTATTCCCCATTTTCTAATGCAGCGGTGCTAACATGCACAGGAAGCAGAAGGCCCTTGGTAGTACCACGGAAGAGTTGCAGCTTCCCCTCCTTCCTCCCACACCTATGCCTTGGAACAGGCACCTCCTGGGCCACGTAGATAATTTCTAGGCAATAGCTAGAGGAACTGATAAAACACCTGCTTCTTAAGAGTGTGAGGCACGCCAAAGCTCCTCCATCTAGTAAAACTCACGGAGCTGGCTTAGCACCAAAAGCCTTGTGCTAGCCTGCCCTTTACAGCCTGGGAAGCAAAGCTCTGAGTTAACAGTGAAGGCTTTCAGGTGGGATCTGCTGCAGGAGAGGGGCTTAATTAACGTTGCGGGAAGAAGCTTTAAGAGAGGCTGCTTGGCTAAGGGGCTTCTCTATGGCTGTTAACACTAGGATGGTCTTATTTTGTTACTACCTTCTTAAAAGGTCACTTGTAGGTATGCGGTCCTGTAGGTTGACTCATATTGTTTGCTGCGCCTCTGCACAGCTGACTGAAGTCTGACTGCCCTTCAGAGAAAGACTCCTGCAAAACCACTTGCCAGCCTATTGGTCTCTTTTCAGTGAGAAGTGAATGAGGGCAACTTCTCCCCTTCCCACTATTTTAAGCAGGACTGCATACATTGACTTAAGGACCTGGTCCAAAGGACTTAAATCAGGAAGGTTGGAGGAGGTTTATAGGATGAGCAATAGAGTACTGTGGCAAAACCCCCCCTGTGCTTTCCAAAGGTACTTCAGTGATTAGTGCACAACTGGATGCACTATCAATAGGCAAATGAGTGGGGGCATTTGAAGAAAATCTGTGAGCTACCAGACAATAGGAGAAAGGTGAACCTGAAATTCCTTTTTTTTTAAAACTAGTTCTTAGCGACTGCCAAGTGCAGAATGCTAAGAAACCAGTCTTTGCGATCCCATCTACCCTCTGCAATTAAAAAACCAAACTTAATTTAACAGGAGTCACCAGTCAGCTCCTGAGGCATAAACAGGCAGCTGAAACACTGCGTGTAGGCTGACTTCAATGCTGGGTGCCGAGCAGCATTTGGCACAGGTGGAGGGGGGTTTTCATCACAGACCCAAATTAACTTCAGTGAAGTTACCCGCGTCTGCCAGGGCCGGAGGAAAAAAAAGGAAAATCTCCGGGTGGGAGAAGCGCTCGGCTTGTCACCCCGCCGCCCTCCCCTCCCGGGCGCCGCTCGGCCGAACAAAGGCGGCAGCGGCGTGTCCCCTTTGTGTAGGACGACCGCGGAGGGGGCGAGCCCGCCCCGCCAGCCGGGC
>VZTU01011474.1:372086-396372 GCA_013400835.1 Zapornia atra
GGGCGAAGCGGTTTGTCTTCTCTGAAATTCCTCGCTAATGTCAGGGGAAAACATATGGCCCAGGAGAAAGCCGCTGGAAATAATAGCTGTTGAACTCCTCCGAGTTATTTCCCCGAGTCGCTGCGAAGTGTGAACTTCCTCCCTGGGATGCCCTTTCGGTGGGATGTGGGGCTGAGCACATGGCCGCCTCCCCGCCCTCCTCCCCTGGTCCGGTGATCGCCCTGCTCGGGGTCTGCTCCGCCACACATCTGTCACAGCACAGCCTGAAACGGGGCCTGCCGGCGCCCGGGTTCGCCTCAGAGTGCGAATCTGACCTAAAGAAAACTTTAGCTGGGGAAGGGAGGAGGCTCATCTAAAAGGTAATTTACTTAACGTCTAATATTTCCCCTCCTTCTTCCCTTACTCAGACAAGGCATATGTGAAAAGGAGGCAAAGCAACAGAATTATTTCTGTCCCAGCGCCCAGTATATATGGGAGCTCATAGGGCAAAGAAGAAGGTTAAAACTTTCAAAGACCTGCACTGGCAAATTACCATCTCCAGTGAATCACTTTATAAAACTTGTATTTTAGGGCCATTTGTTTGTTGGTCCTTGCTTGTATTTAAAGTCTGCTGTTACTGTGTTCAGATACTTAAGGATGAAACGTCTCCTTTGTGCTTAAAATGACAATGCTGTTGTGTTTTGTAAGCAGTAAGACAACTTCTCTCGGAGGTAGACCTTTTTATCACTTAGCTATAAATACTTGCTCTGTTTGTAGATCTGCCACTGATTTGTTGGGTGGCTTTGCAAATGTCACTTCAGTTTAAGTTCTTTTTTTCTGTAAAATGCCTACATGGATTTAATATGATACTGGGATTTGGCATTTATAATTCATTTCACATTACTACTTATGTACTGTAAGGGTTGTGCTTTATGAAGCAGCTTGTCCTTGGTTCTGCCTGTAAAGCCTCCTGGTTGATCTTGGTGCGTGGTGTACAGGGGGAACACGGCCTGGCTTGTGTCTAATGGTAAGTGTCCTACCTAAAAATGTCGAGAGCTCTAAAAGGGTCAGTGTAATCCATACCACACATGCGCTCAACTGACCTAGAATTAACAAGATAAAACACTGAAGCACTTGTGGAGTAAAAGGTAGAGCGTTATTTCATCATGTGCGGCTAACAATGAATTGCTTTTTGTGATGTGTCCCGTGGTCCTCGTTTCAGAGGGTGGCTGAACACCCCACGTCTGTAGGGGCTGGGCTCAAGCTGTTGAGTCTGTTCACAAGAGCAGGAGGCACCAGCAGCCGGCATGTCTTCCCTGGGATGGTGGCCAGGGGACGTGGGTGCAGGGACCACTGTCAGTCCTTCAGAAACAGCGGATGGCCTTTGCTGTGATGCGGGGCTGTTGGAGCTGGCAGAGCTGTATGACCTGCTGGGACCCGTTTTATGTGGGTTGGTTACTTACCATGTCAGTTGATCTTTCATGCTGCGGTACTGAGTTTCCCCTCTGTGGTAGGAGGTAGCAGGCAGGTGCCTGTGTGCCACAGTGTAGATGCAGGTACAACAGGAACATGGTGGGTAGTGTGATTTACGGCCTTGATGGAACTCGTAGCTTATGCCAGCACGTTCACCCTCTTGCACAGAAGGCCTAGACTGCCCCGATGGCAGCGCATCCACATTTCTAAGAAAATTGTATGTCAAGCTGAAGCTGAGAGGGAAGCGGTGTTTTCCAGATTCATATGAAGATCGCTTGTTGTCGCTTTGCCAGAGCAGTTCTTTCTGTGCCCTGCTGTAGCATTTGGCCATCAGCGCCCTCCTTCCCATCTCCTTGTAGGCTTGTGGTGTGCATGGTGGAGTCATCAGGTCTCAAACTGCTGCTGGAGGCACTTCATATGGGTGCAGTCTTCCAGTAGCTGGGAAATGGTTCATGTTATATTTCAAAATCTGGAGGGCTAAAGTTGATTTAGTGAGGCAAAACTGAGTCAAATTATAGAACATAGCCTTGCAAGCATGTTCTGGTTGCTCAGAGTGCGTTTGAAATACCGTGGTAGTGTATAAAAGGAAGCTGTTTCTCAAACATGCTTTTGAAAGTATGTTTCCCAGTGGTGACATAGATTGGAAATCAGTACACTGAAATATCATAGGGTAGATTTTGGCCATTAATTGTAGTGGAATGCAAGTAAATTAAGGTTCATGTTTACAGCCTGCCCAGAACTAGAGGGTGTATCTTTGAACTCTGCATAAGGAATGTCTCTGGTCTCTCTGGGGCTGACACTGGGTCTTGCTTTCCTCTGCTAGATTACGGCTCTGTTCCTCTAGGCCTTAAGCACATGTCTTAATTAACTTGTGGTTAATCGTTTTAAATTAAACTGAAGGGTAAGTATATGCCAGTTACAAAGTGCTTTTAGTTCAAGGAAGTTTTATTTTAGCAGGGCAAGTTCTGAAAAGTTAGAGGAACTAGTTTGTGAAGTCCATACTTGAAGTCCAAATACTTGTACGAGTTAGAGGCTTAAAAAAAAGGAAAGGCTTGGACTGTCTTAAATGGAAGGTACAACAGCTGCTTGGAAACTGCATATTAAGGAGAGGGAAAAGCTTGCCAAGTGGGGCTGCAGACCTTGCTGTGAGAATAAGATACTGTAAGTTACCGGAAAACCTGCAAGGAATGAAGCAAAGGAGGGGATTGATCATCGGAGAGCAGAAACTGCAGGGATAGCATGTGAACTGCCAAAAGCTAGAGCATGAAGAAATTTAAGATGAAGAGGAAAAAAAAAATGAAAAGGAGAGGAGAACTTGGCCATGACATTGTGAGGATCACACTGTAGTTTAAAAACATCTCTGTTGCCTCCAAGCTTAGCAGTTCTAACCAGTTTTAGATAGGAATGAGGATTTGAACGTGGGAGAAAGATAGGGTGCCAAACAGAAGTTACCAGAATAAATGCCTAGTGCTTGCTTCCAGATTCAACACAGTCAAACTATAGAAGCAAAGGATCTCTGCTTTAGGGGCCTGAAAGTGTTACTATAGAATCATAGAATATACTGGGTTGGAAGGGACCCATAAGGATCATCAAGTCCAACTCCTGGCTCCACACAGGACCAACCAAGTTGGTGAAGGACACTGGAGCCAGGTTTAAAAAAAAAGGGGGGGGAGGGGGAAGGATTGGTTGTTATCTGCCAGTTGAATGGAGCAGTTGTGATAGCAACATAGCAAAAGAAGTGTACTTGTATTTATTTTAAAAGAAGAGAATGAAATCTTCACATGTCTTACTCTGATCTTAATAGCATTCAAGGATTTAGAATGAATTTGGAATGGAAGAAGTAATTAAGTATACAAAGATAAGTGGAAAACAGGATAAAATGCATCATGGATTTGCCACAATTAGGTCATGGAAGACTAAAGTCATATTATAAGTGGGTAAATACTGAGTGTCCTAGACAAAAGGAGCAGAATGCTCCAGTCTGTGTGTACACTGTGGCGCAGCACCAGCAATGACTTAAATTGGAAGTACGGGCTTGGCTAAGGAATGGTGAGGGGCTTGGAAGAGCAACCTGAAGGAGAAATTGTGACTCTCTGTATGACTAAAGGAATTATTGCTTGGATCAAGGTCGGTCTTTCTACTTTGCTGAGATAGCTGTATGCAAAGGTGATTGTTGGTGGGACTAAGTTAGGAAACGTAGGCTGTGTTATTGCGCGGGAAGAACTGATTATCTGTGATGACCGAAGCAATAGGAGTGAGGGGAAGTTAAATAGCTGTAAAAGCTAAGTTACTACTGAATGATTATTAATGACACATCTGCTATAAATTGGCAGGTCATCCTTTAAAACGGGCTGGGAGGAAAAAGCCTGAGTGCCCTGGTCAAATAGGTATGACTCCGGTGAGTATGAAATGAAAGCAAATGTGATCTGTGGAGATAGGCGAGTTATGCGAGGTGTTAGGGAGACTTCATGTCAAATAATGTACGTAGGTCTGGTTGCTTGTGTACAGAAAATATTAAATTCTAGTGGAGCATGTACAGGGGCATCCAGCCTACAAGGATGATAGTGTGTGAGCAGTCTGGAGTTAGATGGGAGACTAAAGCATAAGCTGCAGTGGCTGTTGTAGCAGAGGGGAAGGTAGCAGCTACTTGTAAATTCCCTCAGGCAAATTCTTGGAGAAGAGAAGGGGTTGTAAACTGAAGGCTCACCTGTAATTTTGGATTCAAAACTTGACACGCAGGAGGATGATTTGATGACTTGTTGAATGAATGTTAGAATATTGTAAGTAAGAAATCAAAATAAGTTTCCTAACTGTCAGAGTTTTAGATGCCCTCCCGGCTGTACTTCTTAAGTCCCGTTTTGTTGTTTGTTTACATGTGACTGTGAAGGAAATGGGGAATTTGGGTAAGTCAAGGTAGCATGAATTTTATGCTTCCATCTTTGCTGCTAATCAACACCAATAGAAAGCATTTCTGTGAAGGAGGTGCGATGAGCTGAAATACATACTTTTGGGGTGTTTATGTTGTCCAGTCACTTGATGGTGAACTGAATTTATAACAAGTAAAACCCCCATCTGTGGCATTAGTAGCTGCTGCTTTTGCCTCTATTTTAGTGTATAATGGAGTGGAATCAAGTATAACTCATAAAATATTAAAGATAACCACAAATTAATCTGCATGGCACAGAAAATGCATAAATGGACATGTAGGCTGGAGGTCAGGATGGCTGACTTGAACCCATAAATAAATGAAAGGATTATGCTTTCCTCTTGAGTGTATATCCATATCTGTCCACTGCCTGATTACATGTTTTCTGGTCTTAGGAGGGCTTCATAGCAGCGGCTGTGTCTTGTTTGAGGACAGTGCTCCTGGGGGGTTTCAGCTGGGGAGTGACTTGGGTAGAGCCTTGCACATGAAGTGTAGGACTGCTGGAGATCCAAGGTGGGGGTTCCCAGCCAGGAGGACACGCTCTTGTCTACGGCATTGCTTTTCTGCAGCATAGTACCTGACCTAGGTGCCACCACTGATCTGTACAAAGGCCAACACAACCTAACCTCTGGGAAAAGTTTGAGGTATGAGATAGGCCAGTACACACGCTTTTTTACACTCTGAAGGCTCATCTGGTACTCACTGAAGAGGCACCTGCTTCATGGAAAGCGTTAACAATGGTGTCAGTGGTTTGAAGGCTTTATCACGTTGACTTAATCTGGTCTTTGATAATAGCATCAGGGTCTGTCCATTTATAAGTTGGGCTTTGTATATGCAGTAAAACTTCTGGAAACTTCAAGATGACTCTTCAGAAAAGAAGAATGTCATCTGTGTGGTCATATCTTAAGAAGGATCATTGAAAAAGTAAGGGACTTTGAGTGTGTTGGTACTTCAAAGCATGATCAGTGTCTTGATACTGCTTTATGTCTGTTTGTTTTGAATTTATAAGGTAGGTGACTGACTCCCTCAGAAATAATCTAGTTGTGAATTCTAGTATAGTTTATTAAAAATCTGAATTGTTAAATTTTAGGTGTTTGCTTTAAATGTGTTCGTGCTTTTTTTTCTTTAAAGAGGAGCTGTGTAATGAGCTCAATGTGTCAGCATCCCCCATAGGAAATAAATGTGAAAAGATTGTGTTGAGCTGTCAAAAGAATAATTTAACAGTCCCAAGGAAAATTGAATTTATTGCCTTGGTAGCTTTTAGCATGTATTATTAGACTATTCACTTAGAGTGATTTTTTTTTTCATTTGCTCCTATTGCTCTTTTATATGAGTGTTGGGTATATCATTAAAAAAGATGAGATTAGGGCTGTGCTTTGCATTTGTATAGAGTTTTGCATTTGACAGCCTTCAAGTTCCAAATATTAATGGATGACGTAGAATAGTTATTTTAGATTTACAAAGGAGAGACTCAACCTAAATTCAAACAGTATTTAACAGAGCTCTTGTGTGCTGATGCTTTGCTGTGTTCTTCAAAAACAAAATAACTCAAATAATTTCCTGCTACAATTTAAGGTCTTAAAGTCTGCATTCAGAAATGGGAGGAAATGTTTTGAGACTTGATTGGACGGGGAACATAACAGCAGCATTCAGTATCATCTGAGGTCCAAGCAAGTGGAAAGGAATACCTTTCTTGTTAATAGGTCAAGAACGGTGCTCCTGGTGAGCATGGTCAGACTGGGAAGCAGAGAAATGGATTGGAGCAAGGAGCAAGTGGGATGAGAGTAGACAGGCAAAACCTGGAACACACACATCTGAAGGAATGCAAAAGAAAAAAGTGATTGAGGAAATAATTACTGCAGGACTGAATGAACAAACTGGTGAACAGGGAAATGAAGGAGAAGTGCTTATATGTTACACATGAACTCAGTGTGCACATTAACTCGTGTCCAAATTCAGTTGGGAAGCTCATGTTTTATTCATTGCTGTGATGTAACTGTGGGATATCTAGTGAATGTTTGGGGCTGCGCTGTTCAGAAAAGCACACTTTGAATGAGAAGAAGTTTCAGCAAGGAAGGGAGAAAGCAGAGTGCTAGAGCGATCTGCAGGAGAACCTTTCAGGTGTGAGCGTGCTTCTGTTGTGAAAACACCCCTGGCAGCAGTGTCCTCCTCTTTCTGCAGTATTAGACAGTCAGTTTTAAATAACTACCTACATTCGTGAATGGATCCAGACCTTTGGATTTGCAGTGACCTTTGTATGTTGTCTTTCTCTGTTTGACAAGTTAATCTGCTTGTTACCATTTGGGGAGGTCAGGGGGCCACCAGAAATGAAACTGTTTCTTGTGTGTGTATATGTTCATATATATATATCTCTTTAACTAGGGTGGAGGAGAATCATTTAAGTATAGGTGGGTGGAGTACTTCTGAGATGATGATAATGTACTTTTTATTTGTGCTTTATTTTATATCTATGAAAAGTAATGTTTCTGTGATCTGACAGAATGTTACTTCTCCAGTCTACCCCCAATGGTATTAGACCAGTTTTTTACTCTTTTAGAAGAACATCTTGTCACTTCCCATGCATGCACATACTTCAAGACAACATTTAAAAAAATAAAATTTAATATTGGCATTTGTAAATTAGTCATGTAAGTACAAGCAGTTAAAATGTGATAGATTTCACTTGCATATTGTATTTAATTGCAAGATTCTTATTATCTATGTTGCTTTGCCTTTCTGAGCTGTGATATTGCTGAAGTATATTGCTATTGAGTTCTCCCAGTGTGTTAGTTTTGGATGTTGAATGATAATTGCAGTGAGTGATACCCTGAATGAATTTAAATGCTAGGCAGTGTGAATGGGACTTCATGGATTGCTTTCTCTCCATTTGGATAGATGTTACTTTCTTACTGAAGATCACTTGTGGCTGTCAGACTTCTCTCTGCATAATAAAACTTGATACAGTATGTAGGGACTTGATGATAAATCAGTTAATTCCATTAATTAATATCTTCTAAGCAGTAACTAGAATCCCAATTCTGCAACATGTGAGGATTCTGTGATGTTTGTATAAATGCTTGGGGACCATTTGCAAATGTGAAGGTCTGCTTGCTCAGATTTCCTGCAAGACCTCCACATGTGCTTTGTTGAAGGATTTCAGATGTTTTAATTAGTTTTTCCTTTTTTACTGTTGATGTGTTGTCCCCATCTTGCAGCAATTGCTGTGTATGCTCAGGCAGCTACTCCTGTTGTTGTGTTGAGTCCCATTTCAGTAAATGAAATGTTGCATGTTAGGTTAAGCTTCAGGAGCTCTAGCTGAAGTGTGTCTCCCAAATCTTTCTGTGTATAAACCTAGGCATTTCAGGTAGTTGTTTTTGGGTGGGGTGGTTTTTTTGTTTTGTTTTCCCTGTTTGATAGATTCTCAGGGAAAAGAGAAAATGACTAATGTAGTGAAGAATATAGGAATGCACAGTATAACCCCTTGAATTCGGAAAGAAAATATTCTCTGAGTTTTGCTATAACAGTTTCAGGTCTTCACTTGTAACTATAATAAACAAAATGTGTATATTTAGAAAAAACTCTTTTTTCTGATTACCTTTTTGTTAGAGCAAGTTTGTGCTGTCACAAAGTTTCTATTTTAAGAAGGAGATATCAGCTTTTTTCCTGTTTAATTGAAAGATGATCAGTGTCATTTCTCTCTTCCTTTCCCCTGCATCCCCCTTAAAACAAAACAAAACCTTCAGTCCTTAAACAAAAGTGTCTTTGTTTTTACATTTGTTTTATGAAATCACTTAAACCCTTTGGGAAAAGCTTTCCTCTCACAGGAAGAGGGGAAAAAAAAAAACCCCTCCTAAAGCCAAAAACAGCAAGCCTGCTACCAGACATCACAGTGTTTTGCTATCTGAATAGTAGCAGATTGCATAAAAGAAGCAATTTCTCATCTTAATGAATGAAGTGCAATTGCAGGAATGCACACAAATAGACATATGGTTTTCACTCAGCAAATGTAAAATTAGTAGCATTCAGGACAAAATTTTGCTGCGTACCTTTCTCAGAGCTTCTTTGGACTGTCACTGTTGGGAGTGGAACTTTTAAATGGGATATTTCAAAGCTCTTAGACAGGAAAATCAACTGCTCCCTTCTGGCCTTTCTGGTGTTTTTTTGTTACAATAGGCAGATGCATGAATTGCCCTTTCCTGATCTGGGAACCTGGCAACTGACAGCAAACATGAGTTAAGTGAAAGAATGAACCGTAAAGACCGAGAACTATGTGAAATATCACCCTGCTAATTTGTCTACATGGGCTTGATCCAGAAAATATACCAAAGAACAGGAGTGTTGATGAGAGAGAACAGAATTATTGCGGCATACTTTCTCCCAAATGTAATAAAAATGCAAAATTGAGTCGGTGACCTACTACTTGCAATTACCTGTATTATTTTGTGGACTGGAGGGATCAAGGATGAAAGAAAATTGTCCAAGTAAATGCTGCATGTGAATGAAAAAATAAGGCAGCTTCCCTTAACACCAAGAGGTATGGGCTTATTTTCTATGGGGTAGCAATTTGGACACTGGACTGAACCAGTTCTGTAGTAGCATCCTGGAGGACACCTTTGTCAGTCCTGTGCAGAGAATTTGGTGTGTAGTAGCTTCCCTGGCATCCAGAGGCACCTCACATAGCATCTTGTCACGTCTTGGGCAGCTCTTGGACTTTGCTTGACATTCCCTATGTTTGTGGCCTGCGTTGCTGATGTTCCCCTTCTGTCTCTGAAGCTTGTGCCCCATGGACCTTCGCAGCACGTGCTGGGTTCTGGTGTGTTTGCAACCCATGCAATTGCTGTAACTTTGATGCTGTGCACCCATGACTTAGGAGGAGCAGCTGAGGTCACTTCATTTGTTCGCCTTGGATAAGAGGAGGCTGAGGCGTGATCTCATCACAGTGAAGAGGCAAGCAGTGGAGGAGAGGTGCTGGTTTCTGTCTGGTAATGGGATGTAGCTGTGCCAAGGGAAGTTCAGGTTGGATATTGGGAAAAGGGGTCTTCCTGAGAAGATCCTGGCTTGTACCAGCAATAGTGTGGCCAGGAGGACTAGGGAAGTGATTGTGCCCCTGGACTCAGCACTGGTGAGACTGTACCTTGAATGCTGTGTTCAGTTTAGGGCTTCTCACTACAAGGAGGACACTGAGAGGCTGAAGCATGTCCAGAGAAGGGCAGTGAAGCTGGTGAAGGGTCTAGAGGACATGTCTTATGAGGAGCAGCTGAGGGAACTGTAGAAAAGGAGGCTGAAGGAAGACCTTATTGCTATCTAGAGCTACCCCAAAGGAGATACTTGTAGTGTTGGTCGCTTCTCCCAAGTAACTAGCAACAGGAGGAGAGGAAATGGTCTCTTGTTGTGTTGGGGAGGTTTAGTTTGGATATTAGGAAAAAAAGATTGTACTGAAAGAGTGGTCAAGCACTGCCAGAGTGGTCAAGCTGTCCAAAGAGGTGATGGAGTTACCATCCTAGGAGATGTTAAAAAACCACGTAAGATGTGGCACTCCAGGACATGGTTTAGTTGACATGGTGGTGTTGGACAGATGGTTGGACTTGACCTTAGAGGTCTTTTCCAACCTTAAAGATCAAATGATTCTATGAAAGGCTGAGAGCACTGTCTCTGTTTAGTCTGGAGAAGACTGAGAGGGGATCTGCTTAAATATATAAAGGGTGGATATCAAGAGGATGCAGTCAGACTCTTTCTAGTGATGCCCAGTGACAAGGGGCAGTGGGCACAAACTAGAACACAGGATGTTCTGTCTGAATATTAGGAAAACCTCCTTTATTCTGAAGGTGACAGGGCACTGTCACAGGCTGCCCAGAGATGTGGAGTTTCCTTCTCTGCAGATACTCAAAACATGGCTGTGATCCTGTGCAACCTGCTAGGGGTGATCCTGCTTTAGCAGGAGGACTTAGACTAGATCATTTCCACAGGTCATTTTTCTGATTCTGAGAGGGTAGTCAGTCATTGAAACAGGCTCCCAGGAAAGTGGTCGTAGCACCAAGGCTGTTGGAATTCAAGGACTTGTCTGGGTGATGCTTTTAGCCATGGTTTAATTTTGGATAGTTCTGTGAGGAGCAGGGAGTTCAACTCGATTCTTACAGTTCCCAGTAATATTTTGTGATTTTTATGAAATGGCTGTGTCCTCACAACTGTCTTAATCCATACGTCACTTCCTGCACTTATTTTTATACTGGGAGGGTGCCCAGGAGGGGAACTGCATTCTGCAGTGCCTTCTGGAGTAGTGTCCTTACTGCTGGGAGGCGCATGTGCAGGGATGATTATATGGAAGTTCGTCTTGTATTTGAAACATTTTTAAGTGCTCTTCATGAGGACTAGACCAGAGAATTATAGTCTTTGGGGAGGCTGAATTAACTTGTGCTTTGCTGGCTAAGCAGCATTAATGTTTTTATTACTTGGCCTAAAGTGGTATAGGGAAAAGCTGTAGGGAGAGGCCCTGTCCCTCAGCTATGCTGGATTTAATAAAAGATAGGATTTCTCCTTCTAAACTCTCATTATCCAAGATCTGCTGTGAAAGTATCAAATGATGCTGTTTAGTTTGTTGCAATCAACTAATTTGGTTTCCATATTACTTTTGGATAACTCTTACTGAAAAGACTTTTTATAAGGTGCCCTGCCCCAGTATGAAATCAGATCCTTGTACTCCTCCTCCTATGTACATTTTACTTCATTGTGTGGGCTGCACTGCTCAGCTGGAGAGTAGACAGGGATATTTTCCTCCTCTGCTATCTTTACGGTCGATACTAATCAGATGCTACTCGTGACAGTAGGCTTGCTGTACTGCCGAATAGCAGGATGATGATACATATTTTGGTCAGAGGGGATCAGTGGCGCTGTGGAGTGGAAGAGCTGACCACACTATAGAAACTATATGCTCACCCTCCCAGTGCCCTTCATTCCCGTTTTGCTGCAGGGCTAAAACGTTTGCAGCTGAGATGGGACAAGGTGGAGACTGGAGGGACAAAGCCTGGTATGGGAAGACCCCTGGTAGTATTGGCAGGTAATAGTTGCACTGTTGCTTGGGAGTGGACGTGGTTTGTATCACAGTGCTGCAGGATGGTGGTGTGCCACCCGTTACTGCCGTATAAGCCTGAAGGAGTTGCGGTGTGACTCGGAGAGGCAGGCAAGGAGGCAGTTTGTATTACATATGGCAGCTGTGATATGGATACTGTCTAATGCAAAGTCGGCTGCCGTGAGGTTCCAGTCTTTCTGCTATGCCTTTCCCATGCTTAGAACTTCCACTAATTTAAAGCTGAATTTCTAATGAGAAACAAAACCTGTTCCTTAATCAGAGTGATTTGCCTTCATGGGATACTTCATGCAACATTGTGCAAATTGTGAAAGCCATCTAATATTTGAAAGTACAGTCAGATGTTTTCAAGGTTGAACCAGACTGAAGTCTAGCAATCCCTGTGAAGTCCTCCTTCAGTGAAGTGTAATTTGGTGCCACAATATGCTGTGAACCAAAAGAAGCAATACAATAGTTCTGCACTTAGTCCTTTTTACATTACAATTCTGGACTTATAACAGTGGTTTTACCATTGTTTCCTTAATACCATTTCTTCTTATTAGGCAATATATACAACACTGAACTTTTAAAATTCACTTCATGTATTATTCTAATAACTGGTGTGCTGAAGTAGAGAAAATGTCCTCTTGTTCTTCTGCAAAGGAGTCACATGGATATGAGATTTTCTTTATTTAAAGATGTTTTGCAGAGCTACAGAGTTACATGGAATCTTCCTGGGCTGGGATTTTTCTACAGTCAGTGTCAGAATTTACTTTTCTGTACTTGTAAAGGTTGCGGTCTCTGACAATGAGATATCCCTCATTTTAGTTCTGCTTATCTTGTAAGAGCTGTTTGACTTGATGAACATTTATTATCCACGGTCAACTAGCTCATTGGCATGACAATTAATCAAAGTATAAATGAGAACATAAGAAACTTTGTGGTTGCCAGTCTACAAAACTTCACTGGTACCACTAGTGAGTGTCCTCCAAGGAGGAGGAGACAATTACAGTGCTAGTGCATGGCTGGGTTAGTTCTGGCTGCTGGGCCTTTCTATCTCTCAAGGCTCCTGAGAAAGAAGGGAGTGTGCCATTGTGTTGCTGTCCAGCGTCTCTTTTTTTTTTTTTTTTTAAAAATATTATCATGTCTTTGATCACGGCTTCACAGCCTTTGGCAGCTTGAAGTGCAGGAGAACTTCTTTTCCCTGATGAGGTATTACAGAATGTACCTGCTTAATTGTTTCAAGTTGCACAATGGGGTTTGTTTTAACCAATTATTTTCTGACTTGGGAAGAAAAGGGATGTACTCTACGTGGAAATCTGTGTATAGCTTTTTCAGATAATTTAAAAGTGTATTTCAAATGTGATCTGCACTATCTTGGACTATATGATTGGTTTTCAGCATGAGTATATATGAAATGTCCAGTGGTGTAAAATGAAGATGCCTGGTTTATTACGTTGTCTGCTCATAAAGTACAACTAACAAGGGAAAGCCCTCTTGGGGAAAAGACTCAAGTAGTGCCTCACTTTCTCAGTTATTACACTTACGTTGTCCTAAAGTTTTGGTTTTGTTTTGGGTTTTTTTATTTATTTATTTTTTTCCTTCTAACAATTTCCAGGACATGTATTTAAACTAACCTTTTAGGTTTCATTTTTGATGCCTGTAGTACTTTCACCTCTATGCTAATGTATGTAGATGAAAGGGTCAGGACTTGACCTATATAATAAAGTGCCTTCATTTACTCATATGTACATTCCAGGGTGTGGGTATTTAAATAAAAAAGAGGAAGAAAGAAGATGAGCTGGTGCCTGGTGCAGTAATTGTGACTGGAGACTGTCACTTGCGATGGGAATACAGTTGTCAAAATAGCTGCTCTCTGATGCCAGGTTTTTCTGACCCTGCTGTACACGCAGCTTGTGGAGGCACATCTGCAGTGAGGCAGAGTGCCTGCTTGGGGCAGAGTCTTTCTGCAGTCCTACGTTTGGTCTTGAGGCAAGACGTGTATGTTGGATGTGTCCTAGTGGCCATTCTCTCTGATGCTCTTGAAGAAGCAGCCTCTGGAAAGCACTGCAGCTTCCTGCAGTGCTAAAGGTCCAGTGTTCCTGCAGGAGCCATGGTATGTGGCCTGGTCTGCCATTCCTATGGGATTGGGGCACTGGTGGCCTCTAGGTTGGATCGCGGGGTCTATCTAGTCATCCCTCCTGGATTCTTTGGTGCCCCCTACCTCTGGCTCTGAGAGAGGTGCTCAGTGGGAGAACCACAGCTGATTTGAAAGGCTGATGTGCCAGGAGCCTGGCGTGTGGGTTTTCAATTGTAGGTAAAAAGAAAGTAGTAATTCCTTCAGGTAAAACAACAGGAGAATGCACAAAACAACGTTCTCAGAAGAACACATGTGGACAGGGCAGGGAAAAAAAGAGTTGTTAGGGGAGCTCTGCTTTATGACATGTACCGCTGACCATGCGATCTATAGCATTACTCAACATCCAGGAAACATTATGGCTGCAAGTAGTGTTGATTCATCTTGGAGACAAAAGACCAAGACATGTGGACCACAATTCAGTCTTTTTGCTATAATACAATGGTATCCACATGTATAGATGCACGAATGATATTCTTTGTTTAAAAGTTCTAAATGTTTCTTTAGAGACCTGATATGACTCTTCTCAATGAGCTTTCCCTTTTTGCAGCTGGTCTGGACCAAATCTGGGGAAAGAGTTACAGTATGCTGTGTGTATCCAAAGGAGAAGCATTGCTCCTCTGAGAACCATTAGCTACAGTAGGAACGTAACCCTTAGCAGTGGGGCTGGGCTCAAACTTGTCTCCTGCTCTGGGTCTTGAAGAGGTGGACCGTGATCCCTGAGCTACAGCGGTGTTCCCTGATGGTATCTGAAGGGCACTGAAGATAGACCTGTGGCAAGGCAGCCTGTGGTGGTCACCTGATGAAATGTATTCACCAGGCTCCACTCTCTTCTAATATACCTCAAATGCATTTAATTTTCACTTAATGACTGCTCTCAGAGTTGCTTCGTCTGGAAGTAGTTACTTTTTGTAGAAGTTCTTGCTGATGGTATAAGATAATCATTTTCTCATAGACGTTGCCAAGTTATAAGGGGAAGAGGTTTTTTTCAGAATTTTGTCTTCTCTGGAGAACTACCAAAAGCTGGGAAGTGCAAAATATGTGTGTTGGGTTTTTTCCCCCCGTAAAATTTCACACTGCTTTTCAAAATAAATTCTTCTGTCTTTAAGTGGGTGCGTCCTTGCTCAAAAGCAGTGATTCCCAAATGTTGGTATTTGAGCCAGGAATAATTTTTTTTTTAATGCAGTCTCTTCAGAGCCTGCCTTTGAGAGAGAATGAAGTCTTAAAAAGACTCTTTCTTTAAAGAACCTAATGTGTGTTGTTTTCAAAGGAAAAACTGAGAATTGTGGTGGAGTTGCACTGTCGTGTTTTTGCCTTGATTTTTATGCAGGATAGAGCTGCTCAGTATTTAATGGCAGTAAACTGTTTACAAAGTGCAAGTTATATAATTGCCATCACCTTCTATATAACCATCAATGTTAGTACTTGATTGTCAGTAACAGAACACTGTAATATTCAGAAATTAGCAGACAGGATAAGCTGAAAATCAAGGGTATGGCTTAATCAGTAGGAAGATGGTCCCAGATATAGAGTCAGATAATTTAAAGATTTTTTTTTGTTGTTTTCCTTTTATTTTATCTCCATTTGCATTTGTTAATTATGTAAGTCTTCAGTTTGGAAGCTGGAGTGTTATTTTATTTCTCCAAGTATCTTTTATTATCAGCTCAGCAAGCGCCAGTTTTTAGGAGCTTGTTAACTTGCCCATGACAGTTTCTTCGTAGCACAAATATGGCAGTTGATGTGTGACTGCTTTAAAATAATAATGATCACTATAAAGTTCTTTATATACTTAGTAATGTGATCCTGTAGCTTCATTTTGATCAAATGAGCATGTGTATGGAAACGAAGTAGTAAGTTCTCCCTTGCTCTGTGATACCTGCTGGTGGGCTGTAGTTGACTCTTCATGCAAGAAATGTACCTGGTAGGAGAATCACAGAATCATAGAATCGTAGGGGTTGGAAGGGACCTCAAGAGATCATCGGGTCCAACCCCCCTGCCAAAGCAGGCTCCCTAGGACATATCACTCAGATAGGCGTCCAGACGGGTCTTGAATATGTCCAGAGAAGGAGACTCCACCACCTCCCTGGGCAGCCTGTCCCAGGGCTCTGTCACCCTCACTGGGAAAAAGTTCTTCCGCTTGTCGGTGCGGAACTTCCTGTGCTCCAACTTGCAGCTGTTGCCCCTTGTCCTATCCCCACAGACCACCGAAAAGGGGCTGGCCAATTCCCCCTGCATCCCCTGCTTAAGATAATTATAGACTTTAATTAGGTCCCCCCTTAGTCTTCTCTTCTCAAGGCTGAAGAGTCCCAACTTAGCCTATCCTCATAGGGGAGATGCTCCAGGCCCCTAATCATCTTCGTAGCCTATCTTTGGACTCTCTCCAGGAGATCCCTGTCCTTTTTAAACCAAGGAGCCCAGAACTGGACACAATACTCCAGGTGGGGCCTGACCAGGGCAGAGTAGAGGGGGAGGATCACCTCCTTTGACCTGCTGTCTACACTCCTCTGGATGCACCCCAGGATCCCATTGGCTCTCCTAGCCACCATGGCACACTGCTGGCTCATGGCCAACCTGTCATCTACCCCAGGTCCTTCTCCACTGAGCTCTTCTCCAGCAGGTCATCCCCCAGCCTGTACTGATACAAATGGTTGTTCCTTCCCAGGTGCAAGACTTTACACTTGTTTTGTTGAATTTCAACTGGTTTCTAACTGCCCAGCTCTCCAGCCTGTTCAGGTCTTCGTGGATGGCAGCGCAGTGTTCCTGCGTGTCAGCCACTCCTCCCAGCTTTGTATCATCAGCGTACTTGCTGAGGCTGGATGCTATTCCCTCATCAAGGTCGTCAACCTGAACATGAAGTGGTATTGAACCAGTCCTGATGGCAATCTTCATGTTACATATGTAAAGGTCAGAAAGTAGCCTGCAAATGTTTCCATTTCCAAGTGTTAAATTGCAGGTTTATCTTCAGTGTTGGCTGCAAACAGGGTAGGAGTTGAACCCAGTTTATGGGTAAATCTCACCAAATTAAATCCTAGTCCACTTCAAGCAAAGCAGCACCAAATGTAAACAAAGCGTCTCTCACTGCTTTGGTATTTAAACTTTTATGATAAAATGGCTTAGGACTGAAAGCGGTTGTTTTGGTCTTAGTGGAAAATGGAGACTTCTCAAAGCTGCTGCACTGTAAAGTACATTGTTCTCTGTGGCTCTCCTTTTTCTTCTTGTGCTCTGTGCCAAACCTGTAATCACAGGATTTAGAGACCCCCTCCCCACACGGTTTTTACTAGTAACCAGTCTATCCATGAAACAAAACTGATCCAGGGACTTCTGAATGGCAGACGTTCATTTAGCTCCCAGGTGCACCAGAAGAGCTCCCAGTTTGTGACAGCAGGCATTCCTGAAGTCTGGAGCCCAGGTGGAAGTTTCCTGCTGTAACACCGAACGTGGCTTTTACGCTATGATGTGAAGCAAAGTGACAGGAAAGATTGCGTGAGGCAAAAAGTTGAACCTTGCTCCTTTACTAGACATTTTCCAGCACACCTGGTAAATGATAATATCTTTTAAGATTATTTCAGTGTTAGGGGAATTCTGTTGTGTTTGATTGCTCCTCCCCTCCTCTGCTTCTGAAGGCCTTTACGAAGTGCTTAGACTTCACCAGTTAATTCAGGAATTTACAGAAAGGTAAGGCAAAGTTCAGAGTAGTGGTTTGGTATGACTGTTAATTCAAATTATTTAGTATGTTCACAACGAGTGGGGATTTTTTCTGTTTTCTTGAACTTTTTTCTCACAGTTGAGTCCTTTTCTAGGGTTGAGTGTGCATGTGTTGTATCCAGGTACCATTCTGGCAGAATCAGTGGCAAACAAACTAATGTCTGTGGTTATTGTTTATTTTTGAGGAAGGCAGATACTCCACTTCTTAAGCCAAAAAGAAACTTTTCTCAGACAAAGCTTGATCTTTCTGTAAGTATTTTAAATCCTGCCTGCCTATTGCAGGTGCATGCCCAGACCGCATGCTGCCTGGTGACCGCTCCCTCTGTGGACAGAGGGATTAGAATAGAGTTTCAGCCCTAATCCTGGGTTTCCTGTGCAGATTCACTTTGCAGTCTTATTCCTCTTTAGTTGCCTGTGTGGGTTTGTTTATACTTGCATGTTTTTATTTATGCTTGCTCTCAAAAAAAAAATGAGGCACTAAAGATAGTATTTGGATTTTCATTGTATTGATGAAGGATGTTAAGATTTATGCCCTTCTCCCCACCTCCCCAATTCTTCACAGGGTAGTAATTAGCCATGTGCTATGCAAATTCTTGCAGTAAAAGGAATTGGTTATCTGTTAATTAAAACTAAATTATAGCAATTTTAGATTTAGGTTAGTATCTCAATTATTTAGGATCTGAAGTATTTTTTTTCCCCAATTAATGCCTTAGTCTACTACTTGTTAATTTTTAACCCTACAGTAAATATTTTTTACATAGGAAAACATATATGATATACTGTAATAAAACCCCCTTAGTTTCTGTCTTCCTTGGGGCTTGAACTGACCTTCAGAATTTCATGAAATATGAAAAAAAAATTTGATGTTTTTGTGTGTATGGTCTTGCTTTTTTGTACTTCTGTACTTTTGAGCCCTGCAGTTTTAAATGCGACTGTGCACAAACTGAAGTGCTTCTAAAATTAATATTGTCCAGGATGAAAACATACAACTAAATTTATTCACCAATTTCTTTAATTGGTCAAGAAGTTGGTAAAGACTGTTTTCTCCTTAGGCAGATCCTTTTGTTTGTCCTTAATTTTTTTGTATTTAGAGAGCTATTTAAATCATCTATCATTGTTAACTAATTAAAACTACCCAGCATATAAGCCGGTTTAAGCAATAGAAAAATATTTTCTTGGTTCTAAGACACTTAAAGGAAGTGCTTTTGAGTTGTGTAGTAGTGGCAAATTATGGCTTTTTGCTTAGAGGAAAAAATACTAAAAGCATATGTTTGTACACTGAGATTTGTAATAGCAGCCACTGTAGTGGATAGTACAAAATACAAATCTGTGGTAATACATGAAAATGCATGGAAGTAAATGTAGCTACAGGGCTGCCTGGAAAAAGTCAGATGTTGGTAATTTCGCTGATGTGTTTCAGCAGAATGATTGCCAGCATTCCCTCATTCTCACTAATCACAAAAAAAAGCTTAAGTGAAAATTAAGCTTGTTTGGAAGTACTGCTAATTAGCTCCTGTGTCCCACATTTAGGGAGCTGCAAACTGCCCCCCTGCATGGGAAAGGAGAGAGAGAGAAGGGAGTTCTTCCATCTCTGTTCCATGTATTTGTAATCTCCTACTGTTGTTTTTCAGAGGTCTAAAAATACACTCAATTCTGTTTCAAAAACAAGATTTAATATATGTTACTGTAGGAACAGTGTTTTAGGTAGGTTCAGCAGGAAAATAGCTGTTGTATAAAAATACCTACATAAGTGTTGAGTCTTCCATTGGCATGCCTTTGAGACAAACTAATTTGTTTTCTATACAATTGAACACTGTTATTTTTGATTCTCATAGAAGCTCAGCAATAAGCCTTAAGCACAGAATAAATTCTTTATCCTGTGTGATTTGTGTGTATTTGTCTTTTAAATCTGTTTAACAAAGTAGTGCAACAAATTTGGGATTAGCGACATGCTAGTTAGCTTTGCTGAAGGAGGCTGGGTCAGAAAAATGGGGAAATTTGTGGGTTTTGCATTAGTTGGCACCAAGATTAGCTTTATCATGCCTTTCTTTTCAAATGGTTCCTGACCTCATGGGTGCAAGGAAGTTTTGATCCAGCTGCAGCAGTATAAATTTGGCAATGAAAATAAGCACGGTTTCTGTGCAGATTTATGTATTGGCAGTAAAATATTCTCAGCTCATGGGCTTTCCTCTTACCTCTCACAGTTTTAAAAATAACGTTGGTTGAGTGCCATATGTCTGTTGTTGTACATGCCTCTTTGTATTTTAGTGCTTTTTACTGCTTTCAGTGCCTTTTATTTTTACCCTGGACCCATTCTGTCACTCATGATATGGAGGGCTGTTAATAAAATACCACCTTAATTCAGGTATCACTCGCAAAAGCTTCTGATACATTATTAAATGCAAGTTAAATTTCAGTAACGTGAAGTCTGCACTGTGAAATCCTACTTTTAATCCAGGCTTGTTTGGTTAGGCTATGTTGAATCCGGTCCTAAAAATCCTGAAGCTTTTTTGTGTTGTTATTATTTTCATTTGGGATCAAATCCCTCTGAACTGTGTAGACACGCACCTGTGCTCATTTTAATCCCTGTGTAGTTTTCATCAATTATCACAGCAGGCAAGAAGAAAATCAAATTGTAAAATGCTTTTGAAAAGTAAATACATTCAACCTGGGGTTCAGGTTTCTGTTTTAATCAAACATCATCTGTATTCATGTTCTTGCACAAAGCTGGGTAAGGGAGGGGCATGAAAAGCCTTCTTTTTCTTGTTTTCATTGTGAAATGTCTGTTTTGAAGTGCTCTGGTGTACGATGAGTATAGTATGTTAGTGTTTGTAGAGGAAGACTGTGTTGTGTATAGGGATATATTTTTTTTTTTTTTTTTTAAGCAAGGAGAGAATCTAGGTCAAGAGATTTCATTCTTTATTAATAAACTTAAGGCTTTATTCAACAAAAATCATTCTCTGTGGCTAGAAAGCTTCCTGACTGGGGAAGCATTGGGGAGGGAGGAACTCGCTGCCCTCAAACATGGATAGGAGCATTTCCCTTTCCATCAGGGCATTAAAACATTCGCCTTCCCCCATGTGGTTTTGATCACCACCATAAAAGCTCCCAGGTGTAGGCTTTTCTGGTCTGCTTCAGAGCTGACGTGGGAATGGCTTTGTGTGTTTCTCAGTGCAGGGCTGTGCACTGTGTCAGGGCCAGGGACCCTTGATATTTCCCCGCCAGTGTGTTTCCAGTGTCCAGCCCTGCACTATGGCCTTGTCCCTCCAGCACTGCCTCAGACCCCTGACCACAGGTATTCACGTTCTGCCCAAAACAGGTCTTGTGGTGTTGCTAAATCAATCAAGTTGATTATTCAGAACCAAGTTATCTTTTTGGAAAACATCCATGTCAGCAAAATAAATAAATTTGAAAGCTTGCCAATTCTTGTTTTAATTCTTTGGGAGATGCTAAAACATGAAATCTCTCCCTTAGCCTTGTGTAACTTTTCTGATCCTCTTCTTCAGAAGTCACTGCCCTGTGTATTTAGCTCCAGAGTGCCAGCACCTTGGCCTGGCATTCAATATGTAAACTGGAAAAATTGGGGAAAGTGCTGTTAAATATGTAAACTAGAAGAATATGGAAATTCTTGACTCTTTCAGCTATAGTAAGTTACTGTATCAGTACCTTAAACTCAGGGAAACATTTGTTTTGAAGCCTTTAATTTTCCCTTAAGCTTCTGTGTCACCTTAGGACTAAAAGCAAAGGTGGTTAAATCAGGATAATTATTCATGGAACAGCTTACACTGGGAATGTAATGAATTTTCCACTGGTTTTCAAGTTCTATAAATCAAGATAAGAAGCTTATTTACAATATGCTGTTTATAAACTATGGCTGCTGTACTTGACAAAAAAATTAGGTTAAGTAAGGTGCCATCTGTGTTGGCATCTTGAAGTTGCTTCTGGAGTAGCTCCTTCAGACCTGAAGGTTTAGAGAATTAGTCTGTATTTCCATGTCTAACATTGTTTCAAGGCATGCCAACTTGAGGGAGAAGAGGTCATTTTAAGTTAAAAAGTTTGTATTTGGAACTCCTGTATCAATACTTTTCTCCTATTCCTGCCCAAGATCTTGTGGATGTGGGAGGAGGGCAGAAACCCTGCCCATCTGCTGCTATTGCACCTGCAAGTCATACCTATCTGCCCTGCAAAGCTTTTGAGCTTGTGCTGACAAAAGACAAGAAACCTCATACTTACTGCTTTCGGGGAAAGTCTTCCCATGTGTGGAACTGCAGGTCCCAACTTCCCACAGTGAGATGTGCAGAAGCTTTAGATGTTGTAGGCAGCCCATGTGACTAATATAATTGCATCTTCTTCTTGAATAACTATTGTAGATGTGAAGCAGACTTTGAAGCAAGTCAGTTGACACCCACACAGGACTAAATTATAACATCCTGAATAAATTGCTATGCAGTGGAAGTGCTAAAGTAGTGTCAATACAAAGAAAGTTTGTTCCCAACAAGTCTTTGTATGTTGAAAATCACTTGAAATTTGCTGGATTAAAAAGTTACCTTGCGTAGTTAGGTAATTTGCATGTAAAATGAGCAAAGATCATCAAGATAATTAAAAATAAAGCACAGGAGAGAAGAATGTCAAATGTATTTTAAGTATGCCTATCAAATTCTGTTCACATCTCACATTTTATTGTAACTTCTATGGTTAGTGACCAAATAGTCTCTTGGTATGCTACTTTTTTTTTTAAAGTATAATAGAATAGTCATTCCTTATTTTGTGGCAAACAAATCAAAGCATATTCTGTCATGAATTGTACCCTATGAAACCCTTCAGTAGGGTCTGAGGAGGCACACCTCTGAAGATTTTTTTCCCTTTCTTATTAGTATACAAACATACTAACTGGAAACTTAAATACATTGTTTGTAGAGTATGAAAATGTAGCAGTTGAAATGATAACACTGCAATTAAGATCAAGGTAGAAATCTCTTTAGATGTTGGACTTCATTTTAAAGTTTGTTCCTTTTGTCTTTAGTGTTTAATTTTGTATGTTACGCAAGTACCTTCTGAGAGGCCTTGTATATTTGAGCAAACAATTCAGAATATCCAGATTCAGTGTATGGGGGTTAATACTTATTTGGGTGCCTATCTTTATAGATACGTTGCACATAATTTTCTGCAAGAACATCAGCATATCTGATACAGCAAATGTTACCAACTTTTACAAAGGAAAATGTCAGTTTGATATTTATTAGTCTGGTGGAATCATCAAAATACGCATCTTGAGGGATATGTGAGTCCCTCCAGTGAAAAATAAATGTTTTGATAAACAAAAAAGTTGCATGTATTTTTAGAGATCTTCTTGTAACCCGAAAGATCAGCATTATTTTCTTCACTGTGGGATCATTTGGAATTCCAAAGGTGAACCAGTGCAAGTGTTAGTCGTCCATCTCTGTTATTTAAAAAAAGAATTTCTAGGTAGTTGCAGAATGAGTGACAGGGTAGGATGAGTGCTCAGTTGCCCTTTCGTTTCAGAGTAGAATACAGACCTTGCTTTATGGACTGATGATGTGCAACATGCCAGTTGCAACCTCCCATGTGTCCTTTCTCTTCCCTTCTGATTGTTCCTGTGAAATAACTTTATTTTGCAAATTCTCTTCCTACTTAGAAAGCTGCTCTTAAATATTGCATACTCTTTCCTTCTTCCCTAACCTCAGTACTCTTAAATGAGGATAAGAGTTATAAATGGAAATCTATGCACGTGGCAACCCGTGGAAAAGCCCTATCAGTTACCTGTGGCTTTGTGCTGCATCTGGTAACGTGATGTGGCTGCAGGGGAAAGATCTGATTGATGTTTTTATTTATAAGGTATAAAAAAAAAAAAGGTAAGAAGTTTAGGCTTGAGTTGTTAGAACTGTGGGAATATAGTCTCTTAAGATTCACTCCCAATTTCACATTAGACAAAAAAGTCGCCCAAATCAAGGTCAAAATGATAGAGAATATTCTGCAACTGTTGCCACTTTCATGACTTACCATAGCGACCTGATACAAGGCTGATAAATGTTTATAAAAGATGCAATAAGTGGCTTAAGTCCTCAGAAAGGAAGCGTAAAACCTTCTGATTCAAACTCTTGATTTATACTGCCTTAGTAGTTGGTTTGGCTGCTTGCCCATTGCTTGTGTTTGCCAGCTTTGTGCTACTTGGAGTGGAGCAGTTGCCTGGATCTGCTTCCTCTGGGATATGGAAGTGCTGTAGCACTGCTCTGAAACATTGGGTAGCAGTAATTCGTACTTTGATCAAGTGAATATAGGTTAAACTAAATACTTTCTGCTTTAAAGTTTTAATAACTTGCTGATAAAAATTCTTTACCTGGAAACTTTAATGTAGAGGTATGAGCTGGAGTGTCTTTCCGACCAGAGGAGGATTTGCCTTTACAGGTTGTAATGTCTGGCTGTATTTCAATCATACCTAATGAAGCAATAAAATGATGACCGTTTCTCTCAGCTTATTTCTCTTGCTCATCATTTCTTATTTCTTAAGTGCAGAACCATTTTTTGTCCTCTGTGTTTACAAATGTCTCCTTAGTAATTATTTGGACTTATTATAGTTCTTAAGCTTATATTGTAAATCTCATTCTTGGTGTGTTGGGCAGTGAGCAAGATCTGAAACTTCTCCAAAGTGCGTGAGTGGCTCAGCATTCAGTCACCATCTTCACGGACTTCCCACAGTTCTGACCAAAGTTCTGTACTGCCTCTAGTCTTCAAGTACTTTGGAGAACCACTCTTGCGGTTTCCTGGCATCATTCCCTGGCAGAACTGCATCTCAGCATCTACCCATGTCCTGAAAACCTGATCATTTAATGGGGTTTGGTGTCACTTTTGTTGTTTTGTATATGGGTGGTTGTCCCTTGGTGATAACCAAGGAATCACAGAATCATAGGGGTTGGAAGGGACCTCGAGAGATCATCGGGTCCAACCCCCCTGCCAAAGCAGCTCCCTAGCTCATATTGCACAG
>VZTU01011474.1:398705-452194 GCA_013400835.1 Zapornia atra
TTTATAATTTGTTTATTGTATTGTTCATGACTGATTCATTCCAGGGAAGTGCTAGATTTCCATTGCAAAGTTCCTAGAATAAAGGCATGTTTTATCACTTACCTTTATAAACTTATAAGAGGACACAAATCATAAAATGACCGTTTATCTGCACTTTAGGCATGTATTTCCATGGACACAGAGTGCTTAATCCATAACTGATACAAACCTTAAATGAAACTCTCAGTCTTGGATACTAGGCAGGGGAATATCTGAGAATATGGTCAGAGAACTAAATTGAAACTCTTTTTGTCTTTTAGGTATGTTTTTCAAACATGCATATGTAGAAAGCAGCACACAACAAAAAATGTGTGCTTGGCTTATCAGTCTGCTTCTAATTGAAGCTTTCTGTCAGTATAATTTACACTTAGGATATTAATGTACCTTCTGTATCTGTAAATGTACTGTAACTTTCTCTGGCAGTATGTAGAGGTTCAGTAGCTGTGCTGATGCAGTGTCTTCTAGTGAGATGCTCACAGCTGCAGGAATAGTGGTAATGAAACTGTGAGACTTTAAAATTGCTACCTTCCAGTTGGTATAATCATAGAACCCGCTAGGTTGGAAGGGACCTTTAAAGGTCATCTAGTCCAACCCCCCTGCAGTGAGCAGGCACATCTTCACTAGATCAGGTTGCTCAGAGCCCCATCAAGCCGTACTTTGAATATCTCCAGGGGTGGGGCCTCTACCACCTCTTCGGGAAAACTGCTTGGGAAAATCAGTAGTATTTTCATCACACTTTGTGGTGAGTAAGGTGGTTCATAGGTTCTTACAGGTGTCTTACCTTTGTGATGAAATTTATTGTTCTTGGTATAAGTTGGGGTGAAACTTTTAACAGCTGTGTATAAAGTCAGAAAACGGGAAAGTTAAGGTTTCTAGCTCAGAAATACCACCTCCACTATTGAAGACACCTCTGCATTTACTTGCCAACAAAGATAATAAAAGTAATGCTCACTGTAACACTGTGTGAAGTATGAACATATTGTGGGGAGCGTGATTTTTCTGGATTTCTTTTATTTGATTCCTCCATCTTTTCAGTGGTTTAATGCTGAATAAGTCAGTAGATTACAGCTTGGTTTTATTGTTGTTTTTAATGAAAACATGTCTGCCTACAGGAGTAGAAACTGCTGGAATTAATGGATAACAACTTCCTCATAGAATTCCACTAATTAATGTTTCTAAAAATCATGTTCTCTAAATTGACTACACCTTCCAATTAATGTTCAATGTGAGCTTTTTACCAGAAAGCTAGAAACATGTAAGAGTGGTGAATCAGCACCTCTTGCCTGTGAAAATTTAGGGTCTGCATTAAGCAGACTGATTCCACACACAACCCCACCCCCCAAATAACCATTGGTAAATGTTTCCTTCTTTCTAGTTATATGTATGTCTGAGATTGTCTACCTCATCTGCTTCATTAAATAACTTATATTTTCTCTTGGGGTCTGCATGCTGTTTGGCTGCAGAAAGCATTCATACCTCTTTTGGCACAGAAAATGGGTCTTACTTGTCTGAGTAGCTAGATTGTTCCAGCTGCCTCACTTCAGTTTCCTGACTTCATTTTCTCCCCAGTGACAGCGATTAAGGTAACGCCTTATCAAAGCATCAAGTTATCAAATGCTAAATCATCTGCTGCTGAGTTTCCATATCAACTTATTTCTTTGTCAAGAAATCCTGTGTTTTTAAAGACTTTGGTTTGGATTATGGAAACCTCAGGGTAGACTTGAGTGAGGTTTGAAGGTTTAAATCGGTGCCTTTTGGGATTGTTAGAATAAGAAGTCCATTCATTCATTCACGATCCTTTTGCGTTAGGTTTGGCTTGTCTTCCTGGAGATGTGTGTTTTTGTAAGTACTAAAACTTTGATTTCATACTTAGCAAGAGAATGAAAGAGGAAGAACATGGCAAATAAGGATGAAAACTTTTTAGAAAGAAAGCCTAAAGACTTGTTGATACTGGACAGCAAAGCAGGAAAAGATGTGTGTCATAAAGGGCTCTTGGATAAAGGCTCAAACTCAGGATGTAGTCTATAAACACAAAACAGTTTCATAGAAGTATTTTCAAGTGCAGTTTTGAGTGCCTCAGAGAAGCTGAAAGAGTGGATAACTATGTAGCTACTTTTCTGTGTGCTTCTATATATATATTTGTGCATATGCAAACAGTCATACCATAATTTCTTTTTTTAAACATGAATATATTCAACTTGGTGATACGTATTTCCTGTAGGAGACTGGTAACATTAGCAGCACCAGATGTAAGTTTGGGAACCACAACCCATATTCTTTGCAGACTTTAAACCAGCACCTTAGTGGTGGAGGAGCAGAAAGTGAGGGGCTCCAATTTCAACAGGGCAGAAGGGGAGGAACTAGCAAAGCTGAATGCTTTCTCCATGAAAAGACACAAACTTCACCCCTCAGCATCTTACCACATTTATTTCTTTTTAAGCAGTACTTATAATAGCCTTCTTGGAATTTTGATGTGTCTTCTGTCCTGACCAGTTGATAGCTGTAAAAATTGTCACTCGGAGATAAAATTGCTTGCTCTTGAACTTGCTCAAGCTGTTGGTGAAGGAACGTGGCTAAAGCAGATTTACTAGCTGCAATTGATGCCCGTGATCCTTTTTTTCCCCCAACTTGTTGAATGTGAACTTACCAGGATTCTAAACTATTAAGTTGCTTCCACCGTTTTGCTTGCGTAGTTGCTTTAGTTTTGAGACTGGAGTGAGTGTCGGTTCAGAATTACTGCTTAAGACACAGTAATTTGGAATATCAGAATAATTTGTAGTAACACAGGAGTGTGATTTGGTTGGTAATCTATTGTTGGGCTTATTGTGCTAAATAAGGTAGGGTTGGAAAACTTCTGTGGGTTTTTTTTTCTCATATGTTTTTAAAACCTGTTTATTCTTTTCTTTTACTAAATACCAGAATAACAATACTGCAGCAGTCCCATAATGTATTACTGAGTAGCTGTAATGCATCACTCTGAATATGCTTCTGCTTTTCATCCTGTTAAAGTTTTTAATTTATAAGCGCTTACGTGAAGGTGCCAGTCTGTCTCCAGAGTCCCTCCACTGTTGCTGATTTCTGTGGTACAGCTGTTTCAAAGGCAGCCAGTTTGCAAGAAGCTCCATTTATGCATCCCCCTCCCTTACACTAATGAACCCTCAGTTGTACTAATGTCAAGACCCAAGCTCAGGCAGGCTCCCTTAAAATTGGGACTGGGGAAACACGAAGTAGTTGATCTCTGACAAACAGTGCTGCCTGTTTGGCATACTAACTGTATGAGACAGCTGTTTTCTTCAATTTGTGCTTAAATCTCCATGGTTTTGAGATTTTTGTTGAAGGAACCCTGTGTTTCATCACGCACTCTGTAACCTAATTGCAGTCCTGTTTCCAGAGTGAACTTATTAGAAAATTAATAATTTGAAACTGCTCAGAAATGTTTGCTTAAAAGAAGCTGCTGTGCCATCTGCTTGTGCCATGGTACTTGAGTGCATACTGTCAAATAAAACCAAATCCCAGAAATCTCAGGTATTGGGATACTAATATGAGTAGAGCTGATCTTACCTCAGGTGGTATGTTGAGAAAAAGAATGTAAACTGAAACGGATTTAGGTCACATCTTGTAACCCACCAAATTCTGTATGGCTGTTTTGCATGTAAAAAAGCTGTGGTGATTCACATTCCTTTTGGAGTCCTCTTGTCACTCTTTACCTTCTGATGGTGGAGTTTAAGGATTTTTATTTTGATTTTTTTCTGAGCAAAAGGTCGTGTTCTGGAGTAGGCATTCAGTAAGGGCTGCTTTGTCAGCTGGGTGGAGGTCATGGCTTTCAGGGGAGTGAGGTGGCTTGCAGGGTGGGTTTCTCACTTGGAGTGGCACAGCCCTCTGTAGCTGTCCTGGGAAGATGGTATCTTGCAGCTTGTGCTCTTTGCTCTGAAACATTCCTGAAGCATGACTCTGAGCAGTTTCAGTATGGGGAAAACAGTGACATGAAACTCAGAATTGATACCTGTAGGTCACCTGTTAAATTTCAGAGCTTGGAGATTATGCTGTTAAGACTAGCAATATAAATGTTAAGAGAACATCTACAGCTGACTCAGTGCTTACTTGGTATTGCTCACCACCTCTTTGTAGGCTTTCAACCTCCAGAAAGAGACATACATTTCTGATTTCTGAAACTTGGGCAGTGTAGGCCAAAAGAGTCAACCTAAAAGAAAGCTTGCCAGTCTTAAAACTGTGGCTTTGACACATGACAGTGCAGCTAAGTGTCTTCCCTGTGTCTGTGTCTCCAGGCACTGCTGCAAGGAGCCTCTGGGACTCCCATGGTGAAGAGACCTGCCTCTGTCTGGGGACCTCTGCTAAAGGGGAAGACCTCCAAACAGGCCAGGCAGCCTTAGCAGGAACTTGGAACTATTTCACGAAGGTAAGCAGATTCATTTTTCAACCAAAGTGAAGCGGCTGATACAGTTTTTCAAAATGAGGATTTCTGTTCTTTCTAAACAAACACACAAACGCATCTCTGAGCTCTCACCGCCTTCTCTGTGTACTGCTGCTTGCTACCTGGTACAAAATGTTGTCATAGCAAATACTTGGGGGGGCGGGGGGCAAAAAAACCAACGTAGTGCATTGCAGGTTAGAGGCAGAAGTAGTTCCTTACAGTATTAGTAGGGAAGATACACCCGCAGTTCTTTGTTGACAAGGGAACAGGCTGTTTCAGAGCTCTACAGCATGCTCTGTTTTTAGAAACGTATCCTGCTTTAATTGCCACGTTCAGAGCTTGCTTCGAGTGGCCACAAGAAATATGGAAACACTCTCGGATGTCTTCAGCAACGGGAGGAGAATGAGGTTTGCCTGCGATGATTTTTCTCTTTACCAGCACTATAATTATTTCTTAGTCTGGTCATCCAGAACTCATTATTGCTTGTAAAGGACAAATGCTGATGGCTGGGAAAGAAATATGACCGACCCTAAGAACTTTGTTGAACCTATCGGCACTACAGACCCAGGCGATTTGGGAGATTTGACTATACTATGGTTTTGTTAGATAGCCAGGATTTTGAATGAAGTGATGATATATGCAGAATCTTTCCCTCATATTGACAAGATTAATTGAACTTTGTGTAGAGAGTTGGCTGAAAAAGTGAGTATTAATGGAAACGCTTTCCACAGATTTCTTCAAGAGTAAACGAAGATCTTTCTAAATGTCTGCCAGCTTCTGCATTTTTAAAAATAGTTGTGACAAGGTGTTAAATTCATTGTTGGAAGGCTTCTTAGATAAATATTCCTTGATTTGTCAGAGAAGAATTGCAGATTTTTCTTGCTAATCCTTTATCGATCTTTCTAATTAAGACTGGAATTAGGGCTCTGAAATAGACCAAAGTTCATTGTCCTAACATCAGTAGAGTGAAATCAAAGCTGGCATGAGTTTTCCCATTAGCATGGTCAGCGTTTCACACTATAACCTTCCCTTATGATTTATTTGTTCTTCGTGCCTGGAAGTAAGACCACCAAGCACGCTTAGGCCCATTCGTCCTTTTCTCTCTGCTTCTCACTTTGAATCCAGTTTCAACTGTGTTTTTCCTAGCAATACACTAGCAAGGTTATCTTGAACAACTCAAAATGCTGAATTTAAATTTTAGCAGAGCAGAAAACTGATGATGGTTAAACGGTGATTTCAAACTGGAGGAAAAAACCCATCCAGAAATATTCCTCTCCTTTCTGCTGACCTTTGGTACATTTGCCTTAAGAGTACATGAAACAATAAAAGTTGAGATAACTGTGCACTTAAAAAAATAGAGTATTTCTTCTGAGTTTTATTTTAAAAGTGCAGTTTTACACACTGAGAGTAAAGATTTCGTAGAAGGTATTTGCATAATGCAGGGGGTGCATGCATGTATCTGTGAAGTGGTGGTTAGGAACCACGTACAGAAGCATAAGGTACTGTCAGCTTTTGGTGATGCACAGTGCCCGAGATTGAAATGCAGCCCTCGAATGCTGTCACTACTTCCAGCAAGGCAGTTTGTTCTGTGTCTTTCTGTTTCTTTTTTCCCCTTGTTGGAGGGGTGTGTCGTTAACCAGAAACACATGATGTCAGGCAGCCAAATGTTCTGGTGAAAATCAAGGGCACTTCATAGCTGTGAAGATTTTATATTTGTCCTAGATTCTTTTTTTTTCATTGATGCAGCTGTAACTGTTGTTGTAAATTACATGAATAATTGATCAAGGAGTTCTTGTTACCTCGAGTCATGTTATGCTTATTGCTTCTCAGAACTGTGCTGTTCTTTGTACTACAGCATTGCTCATGCACCGCTCTGTGTGGGTTTTATTCCCCTAAAGTTCTCTCGTGCTCCCACCCTGTTTGCTCTCCCCCTCTCCTAGGCACGTTATTTTTGCTCCAGTGTATTCTGTTTACTCAGAAAAGCAGGGTCTTTTTTTTTTTTGGTTTTGTTTTTAATGGAAAGCAACATATTTAAAAAAAAAAAAACCCTCAGCCCTGGGAACTGCAGCGTGCACATCTGGTTTCACATAAGGCTGAATTGCTGGCTTTACCACTGTGAAGCATGCAGCCCTTGCCGCAGAGCTAGCTACAGCGTCCCGTAACTTGAGACTGCCTTCGAAATAAAAACTAAATTGTATAGCTTCTTTACTGTGCTAATGGAAAACATTTAATTTACTACTGCAGGCCAACCAAAAGAATGACGCAATGCTGCTCAAGCAGATTTATGGTGCCTTTCTTCCCTAGAAATCAATACAGCTTGAAGGTGCTGCTATGGGGAGCTGGCTAGTTGACTGCAATCCAGCTGCGCTCAAATGTAACCTTCTGTACAGCGAACCAAAACTGATGATTTTGATTTGTTCAGGCATTGCTGTATCTCTGAGATATTATGGTGTTGGATTTTATTCATGGCTTTTTTCTGCTTTATTGCCACTAATACTAGCTTGGAATTTCAAAATAGCAAGTTCAGCCTGGTTATGAATTTTGTTTCCCTCAAATTGTTGTTATTTTCTGTATTTCGTGAATTAAAGTCCTTTAGCTCTGTGGTAGTAATATTGACAAAAGCTATGTACATGCCATGTGTGCCTTTCAGTGGAATTTTTTTTTTCCTTCCCCTCAAAAACTAACAAACAAAAAAAGGCAAAACCAGAAACAGGCCTTCATTCAACAGGAGTGTTAAGGGCTGGCATAATGATTTTCCACTTTGTACAGAAGCAGCTCTGAATAATAAATGTTCTTCCATTTTCTCCTGCTGGATGAGGTAAAATGCAATAGTGTTTTGACTCAGTAAAGAAAATACATTTTTTAAATAGAACTATTATTTTTTTCTGAGGAACTAAAACTAACAGTGGAGACTTTTGTAGTACACCAAATTTGATACCTCTGTTTCCTTTCTTACTCCCCTTTGCCTCCGCTAATAGTTTTGACTTTATTTAAACTCCCTGCTATAAGAGGCTGTTGGTGTTCCTCTCCTTATTTTGTTCCTTAATAGAATTTCAGCAGAAATTCTTTCCTAAAACAGCCCTTAGGATGGAGTTCCCGATGCTGCTTCTCTCCCCAAGTGTGGTATTTCCTTGGGGAGTCCCTCGCTGGTGGTCTGCATTCTGGTCATGCTAACTTCTACCAGAAAGGAAATCAATAATTGATATTTGGCCACTAGCTTGCCAGAAGTAAATTTCTTTTTTTTTTTTTTTAAGAAAAAAGAAAAGCATGTCTGCTTCCATTTCTAAAGTAACTTTGATCCAGGTTTCTTTATCTGCTAACCATTTCTCTCTCCCATGTACTTAACAATCTCATGGTGAATAAACAGCTTGAGAAGATGCTATAAAGGAATTGAGGCTCTTTTTGCAGGGGTAGCTCAGGGTGCTGTGGGTTAGCAAAGAGGAAGATGGGTATTTCAGTTTTATGAGAGTCTGGATTTGGAGTTGTGGGGGGTGGTTTAAAGCAGATAACTACAATTGAGATGGAGTGCATTGTTGCTGATGACTGCATTATTTTCTTTGGAAAGGCTACCATGTGAGACTTGATAGGGAAGTATGCAAAACTAAATTACAAGTATTACCGATTTTGCTTATTTGGAGGAAAACCAGTGAGCACATCAGATTTACAGGCCTTAATTTCAGTATAGCTTCAAACATTCTTTAAAACAATTTTGTAAATTTTCAAACTACTGAATAGTTTTATTCACAGTTTAAATACATCTTTAAAATTCAGTATTGAATGTATATTCTGCTACAAAATTGGTTTTGATAGTAATGTGGGAGAGCATACAGTGACAATGTAATTATTATATTTCCTATGAACAGCTTAATCCAGTAGCTGCAAAGTTAGACATAATAGAGACTTCGGATATTAGAAATTGCCAAGAAATTTTGAACAGCTTAACTTTATTTTCTGAAATGCTTCCTGAAGATGGACAAAAAACTTCAGCATTAGCATCATACAGTCACAGTGACAAATCTGGATCTTTAGTGTTTGCACAGTAATACATTTCTCCCTGGCTGCTATTTTGCAAATTTTGCCTTGTGTTGCAGAATATCAAATTAATGGTGGTACTGTCCCCCAGTACCCTTTCAGGGAAGGGTATTATAGGGAACTACATGCAAACCTTCAGAAGAGGGGTGTGTTTCTACCCATTTCCCCCCGACTCTGTTTTTTGTTGTGAGAATTCTCCAATATTCAATGATTTCTGCTCAGACTGTCTACCTGGAACTGGAATGCAGCTGACTTCAACAAACGGGTTGATGCATTTTGGCATTTGGTTTGACTATTCCAAAGCTCTTGTTAGCACAAGAGGTCTGACATTTAGTTTCCCTGTTGCCTTCTTCCCTATGCTAGCACTGGCAGTCCAGGCAGCAGTGTGCCATAAACACTTTTAAAGCTGCACTTTGAATAAAGCTTACATTTACTACAGCCTATGTTTTACGTAGTTACAGTACTAGCGGTGTATTTCTGTATAAACACTGTAATGAAGTTGTTAAGAAAAGAAACACTTACAGCATTTGCACTAAAGTTCATGGAGCATGAGATAGCTCTGCTTAGGATGCTGGTACTTTTGAAGGGATTAAAAAAAGCTGCTCAGAAATAAACAAACACAAAGAACATTCACAGACTAACTAAACAGTATGCCAGTGATGAGAAGAAAGGTGCTAATTATTATGTAGAGAATAATCTGAATTGAAATGCCACAGTGGAAGCCAGTTTGTGACTTGACCTTCCTACATGTGAATTGAGAAGCAAGAAAAAGCACAGGGCACAATCTAAAAATGGTAGTCTTGAAGCTTATTTGGGTATGTTGTCTCCTATTTTTATCTAGCCTGAAATTTACTTGTTCCTCTTGAGTCAAACCTGAATAAACCATTTTGGCTGTTTGTGTTGTCCTCATGGTTCCAGCTCTGCCAAACATAGCTCTACTTCATTTTAAGAATGACTCTTACTTGGAGTATGAGTCCTGCTTTAATGCTGCAGGGGGATGCAGTCTTGCTTTTAAGAAACATTAAATAAGATAAGGCTAATCCTATTGTATGCTTCCACTTTAGGAGTTGGTGTAGTAGAAACTTCCCTTTCCTAGTTATGGCACCATGCCATTGGTTACATACCTTAGGGGATTTCTTCCCCACCTGCCCCCACCTCCCCCCTTTTTTTCCCCTTGAGTTTTTGGCTTGGTTAGACAGTGATATTCATGTGTCACACAGTTATGGATCATAACACTTGTATTGTACCACTTTGGGGGGAGGGGGAATGAGTGGGGGGTGGTGAAGCTCTTGTTTTCTATGTGTTAGAGAAGGTAAACAAAAAAAAAATGTACTTGTAGTCTCTTTGGTAATGGCAAAGTTAAAAGGGTTTTTTATGCAGGATGTTTAATTTTAAACTTTTTTTAATTGGTAGAGATAAAGCAAGAATTAAGATGCTGAATACTTGTGAGCTTTTGCTCAGGTAACTTAGTTTCAGAAGTAGGAACTCTGTACATAATAAGATTTTTCAAGTTGCCATCTTGGTTCAATACTGAATCAAACTTCCTTATCCTGCCTGATAAAAGAGCTAGTATTAGCTCATATTTGGTTTGTGTGGCGAGGTTTTGGTAGCGGAGGGGGCTGCAGGGGTGGCTTCTGTGAGAAGCTGCTAGATGCTTCACCCATGTTTGACACAGAGCTCACATGGCTCACAGGTGGGAGCCTATCAGCGTTGGTGGTGGTTTCTATGACCCTGTGGGAAGCCCGCACTGGATGGAGCAAGCTTGTGGCAGGACCAGGGGAGAGAGGTGTCCAGGCTGGAGCAGGTTTGCTGGCAGGACTTGTGGCTCTGTAGGGGACCCGCACTGAAGATCTGCACCCTGTGGAAGGGACCCCTGCTGGAGCCGTTTGTGAAGAACTGCAGCTCATGGGAAGGACTCACCTTGGAGAAGTTGGCTGAGAACTGTCTGCTGTGAGAGGGACCCCACGCTGGAGGAGGGGAAGAGTGTGAGGGTTCCTCCCCATGAGGAGGAAGGAGCAGCAGAAACAATGTGTGGAGAACTGACCACAACCCCCATTCCCTGTCCCCCTGTGCTACTCAGGAGGGAGGAGGTAGAGAAAAATTCAGGAGTGAAGTTAAGCCTGGGAAGAAAGGAGGGGTGGGGAAGGTGTTTTTAAGATTTGGCTTTATTTCTCATTATCCTACTCTGGTAACAAATTAATTTTCCCCAAGTTGATTGTTTTGCTCGTGATGGTAATGACTTGGGCGATCTCCCCGTCCTCCTCTCTACCCTCAAGTCTTTCATTATACTTTCTGTCCCCTGCCCAGCTGAGGGGAGTGACAGTGGTTTTGGTGGGCACCTGGCCTCCAGCCAGGGTCAGCTAACACACAGCTATTTAAAAAAAAACAAATGTAAGAATTCTCCTACAGGTGTAGGATAATTTGCTCGCCCTCCCCCCCTTTATTTTACCTTGATCTTTTCCATTTAGAGATTAAACTGCAAACTGACTTCAGAAGGAGGTTATCTTTTGAATTGTCTACACTAGCCTTATATTTGCAGCATAATAGAAGATTATAGGGAATTAAGAGTGTTAGAGTATATATTCTTGAAATAAGCTTGCTTTGAAAAGGTGCCCCTTTCCGACTCTCCTGAAAATGAGTGGCTTCTGTAAATAATGAATCCTAAGCAGTGCTTGCATGCATGCAAGTATTTAGGGCTTGGTCTCTTTTCCTTTCTTCTAAAGAATCTGAAACTTCTATAAGACCAGATAGTTATCAGTTGGGTTTGACTCACTTGGAAGGTGGTCTAGATTAAGAGCAGAAAGTTTTTGTTCCCAATCAGCAGCTAACTTTCTGTGTTGCCTTGGGCACGTCCTCTTGACTTGCTTGCACCAGTTTCCCATTGTATCCGCTGTTGTTACCACCACCATAAAGTTCTTTGTAAGCTTTGGAGTCCAAATGCAATCACAACTTTACTCTTGAGTGGACTCAAATTAATTTGCTCTGAAGTTCCTCCTTGGACAATGTAAAGTGCAGTGGAAATACTCAGTTTAGTCCATAAGGAACTTCAACAAAATAAAACCACCCTGTGCAATGTGTAATACAGTAAAGTGGATGTGAGGAAAACACACAGAGCTTTATTCTGTGTAAAGACTGAGGGGAGGGGATAAAGCTATTTGGTTAAAAATGGGAATGCTGGGACCGTAATAGTTAAAATAAGAGGGAAAGAGAAGATCTGTCCTAAAATGAATACGTGGCAGTCTTAGCTTGCCCGAGTCTTTAATGGAAGATTTCCACTTGTGTTTTCTGCCAAGTAAATTAAATTTATGAAGAAAAGCTAGACTCCAAGTGTTGGACTGTTAGTAGCTTTTAGCAAGGTTAATGTGGCGAAGCAGAATATCGATAAAAGTGAGGTGACATTAACCAGTGGGCCAGCTGCGAGATCTTTGTGTTCCTACGGAATGTGAAGATTGAGTGTCCTGTAAGCTTATTGTTTTGTATTTTGTACTTACTTTTGCATGGGTGCCAGGGCATGCTCCAGGAAGAGGCATAAACTTTTTTTTTCCTTTTTTCTTTCACAAATACATTTATTTCCTGTCTAAGGCTGGAAGAGAGGAGCAACAAGAGGGGTTTTGTTAAATACAGCAAAATCTAATTACAGCTTGATTTAAAGCCACATTTACACAATGGCTGAGGGTTGAGTTCACTTCCACAAAAACAAACTTGTTGGCTTCCTACTGTGCATCGGGGAAGGTGGAGATGCATGTCCCGGAGAGCAACTGCTTCCCTCTACTGGCACCAACTTTTCTTACACTGTACCGCAGCTCTGCTACGTGGTAAAAAAATCTGCCTGTACTCCTGTGCAAAAGAATACCGGTGCATGAATTCATTGGTGTGTTCTCATCTTGCTGATAATGCTGTATGTTGCTTGTGATAGGCTCGATGCCCGTTTTCTATGAGCTGTAGAAATCTTTTTCCTCAAAATGAGCAGTTGTTTCCTTCAACCTGTGTTTTGAACAGTTCTGTCCCTGCTGGTTTGAAGGAGAAGTGTTGGTGAATAAACTGCATTTTCTTGACAATATGGTATTCACTGAGCGTGCACCTCGTAGAGGGGCAAGCTCTCATCTTGATTGTCTGCTGAAGCATTGTCTCTGCAGAGGTGTTAGCTCCGCTGAGGTATCGGAGTAGTTGAAAGCGTGGCTTAAAATTTTTAGTGTATTTCTGTCCTCAGCTGGTTTAAATGCCCTGCCATTCTTTTAACTGTTTGTTAGCTGAAAAAGGTTGTGCAACTCCAGGTTAAAGTTCATCATCCATAGTGTGTGTTTTCTCTTCCCAGGATAGCCTTTGCTCTGGACTTTTCATCCCAAATTACTTCATAGCAGCAGCTCATAGTCAAGACTGACATGCACATGATCTTTATGCTATTCTTGTTTCCAGCTGATGGTTACCATGTTTAACAGTTTTTATTTACTGAACTTGCACTTTATGCTGCTACTATTCCTTCTGTTTCTGCTACTCTAATTCTTACTCTTAGCAGACTGTAGAGATTAAATATATGGATTATCGTTATCTAGAAAAATCACTGCTAAGAAAGGTGCTGGACTAGTCCAGCCCAATATGTTTGTGGCAGATGTGTGTTGCAGTGCATCCTGTTTTCCAGTTCTTCTGTATCTGTCATTTTTCTTCAAAATTGTTTGCAAACCTTGTGTCTGAGGTGAGAATTGAATAGCTTCCCATGCTTTAGGCATGCATTACTCTACCTCAGGCAAAATTTATCCAACATTCTTATTCAGTGGCCCTCAAGTTGTACATGGTGAGAAAGTAGGTGTAGAAAGGAGGCTAGCAGAGGGAAGGTGTTGCCCTGGAAAAGGGAAAGTGGTGGTAGAAAGTGGCTGGTGGCAAGAGTTGCTGTGTGCTGCTCAGCAAGACTGCTGAGCCATGTCTGGAAGCTGCTTAGTGAAGGGATTTAAGTTGGTGAGAGGGCTGGAGCAAGTGGGTCAGTTGGTGCCGCAGGACACGTGAGAAGTCTTGGGGAAGGAGGAGCAGGCATGGGGCAGGAGGGGAGGGAGCAGAGCCCTGTAAGGGTGAGGGGTGTCATGGGAAGGAAGGAGGCAACACCAAAGCATCCTCAGGAGAGAGCATTGTAGAGACACTGCTGGAGAGGCAACACTGGAGAGAAGTGGCCAGGCTCGGGTGGTGTATGGAAGTAAAATAGTTGAGGGGGATGAGGGTCTCTGAGCTGTGGCTCTGGGGTGTGGTTAGTGTTGCAGAAAGGCCAGAAAATAAGAGGGATATGGGTATGCAGAAGGCTTGTGAATGAAGTGGTGAGACGAGAAAGTCTGGTAGGGCATTTCTGACAGGTAAGGAATGAGATAAAATTGTCAGTCCTTCCTGATGATGACAGATGGGTCAGTGCGTGAAGATATGGAAAGATGCAAGAAGCAGAGAAAAGGGACAAGATCTTGTAAGGTGAATTCTTCTTTCACTGCTAGAGCAATCTCCTGGGTTTTGTTTGGTGTACTTCTCAGAGGATTTCAGACACTGCTGTATTGCAACATTGGTTAACTGCCTCTGAGGTTGATAATGAGGAAAAACAGGACTGCAAATCTTCCTGTGATACTGAGATCAGTGAATAGTATGAAGACAGTTGTATCTCCATGCATAGCTATATACAATTGCACTCCATAAACCTACAAGAAAATCTTTTTGCCATAAAGTTAATATCCAGGGATCTTTGCCCATCTTAAGTCTTGAACTTCTGTTCAATTTACATAAACTTTTGTAAACATCAATTTACCATTTCTTGCTTCTTCCTGAGATACTTCTGGACTTCAGTTTCTGTATTTTTAAGTGCTTTGCATTTTCTCAGAGAATATACATGTGAAGGTCCTCAGCTGCAAAAAAATCAATTAATTGTCTTTGCCAGCACTGGTTTGCCAGCACTGGTTTGCCTGCACTGTGTGTGACTTTGAAACCTTAGGATGCCCTACAGTGGTAGGAGGATTGCCTTGCAGTCAGTCTTTTCCATCATCTCTGACCTAGTAAAAAAGGAAGATGAGCATTCATTGGGATAAAAACCAGTCAGGTCCCACCCTTCAATAGTCCTCTCCAAACCAAGGTGGTGAAGAAAATGGTGATGGGAGGAAAAATCTTCAAGCATGTAAGTGGATGGCCAGGGATCAAAGTCAGCATTTTGTATGTTTCCAGCTGGGGAAAAGAGCTGCATTCATTCACACCAACTGGAGTAGTGTCCAGTGAAGTACACATTGTTGTGACCCTTGTGGTTCCTGTCTGGAGCCATCCCTTGTTTCCCAGATGGCTCCGGGCACTCAGTGCCGGAAGCTGTGAAGATACCTAAGTGAGTTTTGTGGGGTTTGCAGCATCTCATGCAACCCTGAATTTCTGCAGTCTTTCTCTAGAGGAGGCCATGTAATTGTTTTCGTTGGCAAAGACCTTTAAGATCATTAAGTCCAACTGATGATTTGAGGGGCAGAGGTGTGTGGATTGCCCTTTTTCTCCTGATTGTTTTTTGCTGGTTTTTTTCTTATAGCCAAGCTCTTCAGTCCCTCCAAAAAACCAACTAACCAAACAAAACCCTAAATACAACCCAACAAGACACCCCAACAACCAACAGTTTGATAAGCTCCCACCTACTAGTCAGTGCTGGTATGCAGAAATGACGTGGGATGAGTTATAAGCTTTGTTCTTTTGGAAGCTTTGCTTTCAACTGTGACAACTGTAAAGTTTATTCTAGGAGCAGCACAGAACCACCCCTTAATTATTAAACAGACTAGGTTTTCCTGCTATTTCTTTAGTGGATGCATTTTCAGAGATGCTTAAATTTTCAGCCAGACTAGTTACCAGAAGTACGCTGTGAATTTAATTCCTGTGGTGACTCTAGTTTTTGTTTAACACAAAATTTTTGGGGGCCCTGTCAGAATGAGGAAGTTTACAGAATTAAGGTGTTAGGTGATATAACCCTTCTCCTGCATATACTAGATATGGTTGCATAAAGGACTTGATGCACGAAATGGGGCTAGTAGGTCACATTAATCAATTGACTGTCTAATCTTGAGCATTAAATGCCTACCGTGGATATTTCACTTAACCCTGATTAGTGCTGACCAGTGGTGATATGGAGCACTGAGCTGCTTGGAAGGCAGAGGCTGCATGTTCTCTGCACTGAAAGTAGCTCCTTGTGGAGGGAATTAGCTCTCTTTACATGCAACCTGGTGAGCCTTAAGTGGGCTTCCAGTGGAGGATTTCAGTTCTCCTCAAATTTTATCAGTGTGGTTGCCAGTTCTGGGGCTGTCTTCCAGCTTATATGTGGTGGAGTGATGCAACTTTTAGTAACTTTTCAAGATAGTCCTCCTACTTTCATGGGGTACCTGATGTCATGGGTAGTTATCATGGTAGGTCATCCATAAATACCTGCTATGTGATGAAATATTTACACTCAGGCCCGTTTCTTAGAGTGTGTGTTGAATGAGAGGAATCCCTGTTTAATTCTTCCAAAGGAACTAGTGCTAGGCTCTGTGATTTATTGAAGTCTGAAGAGTGCAAAGAATAGAAAAATAATTCTTCAGTGAACTCATTTATAGCTGATTTTGTTTGTTCACCATTGTCTTTGGGTCATCCTGCTATGGCACCGTGGCATGAGAAAAGCTTGTTACCCCCAGTTATTAATAGACTTCTTAATAATAGGGTTCTTAATAGACTTAATAAGCATAAATACTTACGCTAGATGAATGCACAGTCTGGTACCTAGATCAGTCTTGCCTGATTTGTAAGTGCCAACATCTTCAAAATCGTTTTCTGATCTATAAGGTGTTTTCCAGAAAGTGATACCTTTATGCATAGATCTGTTTAATTTTGTTAGGGTGAGAGGAGGAAGAGTCAAAGATTCACTGTCACCTCTATTACTGCTGTTGCAGCCACGACTTGTAACTCAGGATAGGTGCTGTAAACTTTCAGAGGGGTGAAGTACTTGATCAGAAGTGCTCTGTGGTGGAGTGCTCAAGCAAAGCAAGTCTGAGATACATGACTTCACCAAAAAATTATGTCAGTCATTTTAGTGTGATTTAAATTATCTCTACCCAAAATTGCTTAGCAAGAAAATGTAATCATTCCTATATCTAAGCTTGATATATTTGCCTCAACTCTAAATGAAATTTTCTGTGACCCACGGGTTATTCCAGTAGGTTTTTTTTCTGTAGAGCTTTCTATTTGTTATCTGTTGTCTTCTGTGCTCTGCTATTAAGAGCAGATAGGTTTGAAGAACTGAATAAACCAATATATACACCAGCCTTACTGTGTGACTGTTCAGAGTTAGATCTTGATAACTTATTCCTATAAGAACATATTTTGCAATGCTCGTTCACTTGAGTTTTCACTGTGATAGGCAGCCTGTAATGAAAATGTTGACTCACCTGAATGATATCTTTGTTTTCTTTATTTTGTAAGTAAGATCATAAGATAATTTTAAATTACAAGTATTAGATCACATTTTCTCAAATGATTGCTTATGATTATGCTAAGTCAGTGCAATCACCTATTTTGGTCACAGTCAATGTTAAGGGAAGCAGAAAAAAGTGTTTACATGAAGTCCTAAATGATGATCACTTTTTATCTTGTTAGCTTAATATTTTGAGTCTCTTCCAATTAATGGTACATCTTGTGGTAAAAAAACCCACCCTTTGTATAAAGAACAAAATGTATTAATCTCATAACATAAAATACAGGTAGTCGGGGGGAGGAGGCAGGGAGGAAAAAAGGATCTGTGAGATGTAGCCTTGATATGCACATAACATAGTCTCCATTCTTTAATAGATTGCACACTAGCAGCCTTTAATTTTCGAATGCTTTCATTCTAGTGCAAGTACTCAAATGACTCACCAGTTATCTAAAGTGTCAGGTAACTATACCTGTATTTAGCTTTGTTCTATCTTCTTATCCTTGTTTCTGTCTTCGTTTTCTCAGTTGTAAGCTACAGTAAGCTTCATTAATGTTTAGAAAAACAAAAACCCCAAACAATGTGGGCAGCTTTCCCAAATGTTCTCACAAGTACAGCCTCTGCAGGCTTCACAGGGGCATTCTTCTGATGGTCGCAGCAAGTGGAGAAGTCCTGTCGTCTTCCACAGTACTTTCAAACACGTGCTTTTACTTAACCACAGCTGCCAACAGTTTACAAGCTGACACTTAGAAGAGGCGTCCCCTCTGTGCTACTACTGGGGTCTGCCCTGGTTTGGGTGTTCCAAATTGTGACCAGCTCCAGTGCTGCCTTCATTTTGGTAGATGGTTTTTGCCAAGGCATGACCCCAGCCTTAGCTCCTTTCCTCCTCCTTTGAGGAAATGCTGTGTGCCACTGACTGCTGTATTTAACCACAGGTCGGGGTATCTGCCTTTTTAGCTTGCTAGATCAAAGTGCTGAACTGCAGGGGGTCAGACAAGAAATCAATACTGTTTTTCCATCTGGCTGCCTTGAAGACTATGTAAATTAAATCTATTTATCTGTAAAAAATAAATAAATAATGTCTGCACTGCAAGAACGACAGGTAACAATCATGAGCTGCTGCTTGTGTTGCTGCCAGGAAGGATCTTGCCTGGATAGTGCTGCTTTTAAAGTACTGCAGGTAAGTTCCCTTGAGAATTTGTAGTAGACAGATGCAAATAATATACAACAATGACAATTTTACTTTTTTGCTGGCAAGTTTTGTAGATCTGCCTCAAGCAGGTTTTGAAAGCTGGTGAGGTAAGCAAAGATGTACTACCGCCTAGAAGAAATCCTTTGTTTCTGGAGTTCTCTGTCTGTTGTTGCCCCCTTCTTTTGGGCAATGCTTTTTAAATTTTCTTTTGGTTTTGTTTTTTTGAGGCTTTTTTTGATATAGTGAACTTCTCAAGTGCAGTCATGCATCTCTTTCACTGCCATCAGCTTTTACAGATACTAGGCTTTATTTTTTTAATCTCCGGACCATCTTAATTACCCCAGTTAGTTCAGCTTGATACTTTTTCCTCTTGTATTTTTATTTACATGAGGAAGTTACCTGTAAGTTTTGCCAAATATTAATTCAGACTTCAGCTGCAGGAAGGCTGGAGGGATGTAATGAGTAGGGAGATAAGAGGTATTCTAATCTAAGAATGTCACTGGGAAGACTTTAAGGAGTGTCTGATTTTATTCCAAATGACTTCTTTCACTAGTTTTGGGAGTTAAAATACATATACAGACACCTAAACAAAATTTGACTACTACAAAATGTGAAAGTTCATTTGCAGACATTTCTGTTTTGGAACTCTCAGATCTTTAAAAGTCCATTTAAGTCTCAAATTCTGAATGAGTACAGACTTCTGAACATAGTTAGTACTTTACCTTAACTTAGAGTAGAATTTAAAAAAATTCATAGATCTGATTTGGTTGGTTTTGGTCTTATTTTATTGATGAGATGCAAAACAATAGTAGAAGCTACTGTTCCTGACACAGTGTACTAATTTACCACAAGAGATTATTTTATTCCAAGTACCCAAAGAGAAAATGAGCCTTCTAAATTCTTCTCAACATCAATATTTCAAAGCTATTTAAATTTGTTTTTAATGAAACAAATATGGAGCTTTATAAATGGGACAGTTGTAAGTACCCAGAATAGCTGGAATACTTTAAGTGAGATAAATGGCTGGATTTTTCAGGTTAGCCATGTGCAGGCTGAAGCTTTATGTGCTGAACTGATCAGTGTGAAAAGTCAGTACTATGCACAGGGTTATTTATATTGCTTCCCCTCTGTCCTTCCAAATAGGAATATTTATGCTAGTGGGTGGGATTGCATGTAGCTGTCCAAATGAGTATAGAAATTATGATGATTTTTAAGTCATGTAGAATTTTCATAGTTATGCTGTTTGGTTATAAAACATGAATAATGCGTACAGTGAAGTCAGGATTAGACACTTAGGTAACTTTGAAACTTGCTCGTGTTTGGCTTCTCTAGCAGCCCTTTTACTGTGGTTATGCTGCTTATGTTTTGACTACAGAATGCTGGAATTTGCTTTGAAACTATCAATGCCTGTTTTATTTGCTGATTAGCTTTGGAGCAGCTAGACGCTGATTAAGGCAGAAGTTCAGGGATCAAGGAAAGTCTTTCAGACAACTAAAGATTGCATTATCATAGAGCATGCAGGAGGTACGTGTTTGAGACGGTAAGCTCCAATTCTGATTTGATTTCATTTAGAGTGCTCACCTTTTGATTTTTTTCCCCATGTTTGTACCTAATTTCCGTAGGGACAAAAAAAAAAAAGATTAATATTATGCTATTAAGCTTATGTGGTTATGGGCTTACTAATTTCCCTTTCCACCTCTGACGTGTTCTGAGACTTTGACTCACCACTGAGGCATCACCCACTTGAGGTAGTGAGAAACCAGTGATCTCAGAAGCGTGCTGTCCTTCATGGGATACAGTATTAGAGATGATGAGGGCATATTTGCTGCATATTTGAGCTCACAGAATGCATTTCAGTTCACACTTCAGTGAAGGCTAGCTTCAGGCCTATAACCTTTACCTTACTTTTTTCCTAATCTTATGTTGGTATGAATGCTTGCCAAAATAATGCCTGCTGAAATGATGTGCAGGTCAGTAGTGCTAAATTGAAGTGCCAGCAAGACAAAGGTGGTTACGTACTTCCATTTTGTTTAATGTACAACTGAAGATCCCAATGCCTGTGCTTTTAGAAACCCGTTCTGGAAGTGCTGGGGATTTGCAGCTGGGACAAAAGCAGTCTTGCTGAGGTTCCATCTGTTTTGGGATTGATCCTCTGAGCAGTCAGTACTGCTTCATGCAGACGGCTGGCTGAAAAAACTCTGGTTACTGGCAGCAATAGTATTACAGAAATTGGGCATGCCTGGGATGAGAAGGTGAAGAAAACGCCTGCTGTTTTTGCCCCAGAAAGATTTGAGAAGGCAGACCAGTAAGTAATTTGTCCCCAGGATGTGACAGTTTCCCTGGTGCATGTTTCCCATCTTTGGAGCACTCCCTAGCTTCCGTGCTAGTTTTGGTAGGATGATCATTCTTCCCCCTACCTTAGTTGGAGCACCATGCAGGGAAGGGAGTGTCTGCTCAAATGGTCCGAAAAGGGTGGAAAACAAGGAGCAGGAATCTCTGGGCTTGAGGGGTGAGCACTCATCCCCATTTATATGGATTTTTTTTAATTTTTTTTTTTTCATAGCCCTAGTTGCATGACTTTGGTGCTCATTTTGCATTAGGGGATTGGCTAAAAGCCACAAGCAGTTCTGGAAGCAGGAGCTCTGATCTTCTCAGCTTCATGAACTTTAACTGCTAAGTCTATAAACTGCCTGAGATGCAAGTATGCTCTTCTTCAGGAACATTACATGGAATGAGAATCCTGAAAACTCTTACAAGAACTTTGGCTTGCTCTATTAAATAATTAAGCCTCCCTTCCTGGAGAGGCTTTTTTCTGTGCCAGCAAAATGCTTCTGGGGTCTGGTAAGAAAACTGTGAGACTGGGTTCTGGTACAGTGAGTCACAGTTACTGGTTTTGTATGGACATAATTTCTAATCATTAAATTAAAAATCTTTCTAAGGTTAAAAATGAAATTTAGTTTATATTTGACTACAAAGACTTGAAGGCTGTCTTCAAACTTGTTAGCCTTGACGGGATAACCGAAGCCATTGCATGCAAAGCTAGTTTCCTTCTGGGATTCATTGCGCTGAATGTTTTCAATTGTTATGTAGGTATGAGAGTTGCTCTAGAACTCTGAATTACGGGTGTGGACTGGAGACTTGAAGTCTCAAAGTTTTACAGTCTCTGAGCTCCCAGCCAGCTGGCTGGAAGCAAGGTGATTTTTGAGCAAGTGCTTGTATGTATTAGCATATGCGAGGAACCACTTCATGCTCCAGCAGTCGAACCCTTCCATCTCGCAGCTCAACATAAACACTTTCTCACATAGAGAGATGTAAGAGAAGTCTTTGAAGAATAAAAAAAAAAACAATGGGCTTTAGAGACCTTGATGGATCTTCATTGTCATCACACAAGATCAAAGAAAGCCTTGGAGCTGTGCTTTCTAGTCAGAATTGGAAATAGCGTTCTTAATTACAGAAGTGAGCAAGTCTGGTGGAGTTTCTCCTTCAAAGGGAGGAATGCTGCATTTCATCCTTCAGCTTTTGCACTCTTTACAGCATAGCATTTTTGAAAAATTACACCTGTCTTCCAGTGGAAGACTTGCATTTAAAGTTTTCCCAGGGCAATCTGTAGATATTTCAGATAGACTCAGTATCAGACTGTGTCACCCATTGCAGTGAGGTGGTCGTAGTGAAAATGATACTAAATAGAGGAGGGAAAGAAAGTGCCAGCAGTGGTGATGAAGATTAATAACGTGGAAGTACTGGAAGTATACTTATTATAGTGCAAGCTCTTTTGTCTGCGCTTCTGCTGAGGAAAATCTGTACTTGTCTATAGGCTTTCTGGCTTAAGTGATGCTCTTGGAATCCATATTTTCCACCACATCAAGTACAAAATAAGTAAGTAAATAATGTATGTCCCTTTATGAAGCCCTCTTGTGGCTTCTTCCAGAGTAGATTTAACCTCCCATGTCCTTCTGAGCAATTGACTTTTGCTACCATTTTGCCTTGTGTTAAGACTTTAGCATCTTACATCAGTCGTGGTTTTGGGGGGTTTTTGTTGATCAGTTGTTTTCTTTATTATTACTGCCGTCTCTTTTTAAACTTGTTTATTACAGTCTGCTAATGAGTCTGACTTACTTGGCTATTTGGAAGCAGAGGCTTCCCCCCCCTCCCCCTACTATGTTTTACAATCTTTGGCTCACTAGGGTCATGATCGTTGATTTTAATGTGCGTCAGACATGAACTACATGGGGTCCGTGGTCTGGATGCTCTACTAAGGCTATGTCCTGTGCTTACTGTGTTGCTGAGAAGCAGTCTGGTCCCTTTCTGTGGTTCACCAAATTTGTGGCCATCTAGCTGGTCAGCCAGAGGTCAGGAAGTGGTGGTTAGGAGGCATGTGTGTTTCAGTCTTGCAGAGGTCTCAGTAGTGCTGAAAGGTGTGTTGTCTTTCAAAATGGACAGTTTATGCTGCACCTCTGCTTCCAGCTGTGAGGAAAGGTATTGGAGGGAAAAATAAGTAGGGTGGAAAGGCAAAATGTCACAAAGGGTATTTGCTTAGAGGTCGTTGCTGAAATAGAATAAAGAGGTGAAGAAAATATTGCACTGGAAGAGGAAATTGTTCCCTTATCTTTTAATCTGTGTCAGTGTAAAAAGTACCATACAAAAATCTTCTGTTGTGTTGTTATGTATGTATAATGATAAGATGGTTTCACTTCTAAAAGTCTGATGAATGCATCAAGCCAAGAAAATATTCATTAGTGAAATTGGTTCAGTCCAGCCACTCAAGACTACAGCTTGGGAAAAAAGCCACTATTGCCTTTAGAGAGGCAGCGTGTTGATTCACCAGCCTTTTTGCTCAACTCATTTTCATTCAATATGTTTACTATACTTTGCAAAATCTAATTAACCGAGGTAGCATTTTCCAAGCAATACTCGAGATATATATATATACACATATATATATATATAAGTTGAAGGGTTAAGTGTTATCCAGAGTGAAACATGTTCTGTTGCAAAACAGACTGGAATTCTTTCTTCTGAATATTTTTGTATTGAAATTATTGGACATATAACTATTTAGAAAAATGATCGAAACACAGTAAAAATTTACTTGTTGCCAAAACAGTAATCTGTCTGTTAAATCACTTAGAAGTGCCTAAATGAAGTGTAAAATTCATTAACGTGCTGGCTAGGCAATTTTCTCTCTAAGATGCTGGTTTCTATTTCTTACAATGAATTCATAATACCCCCATAGGTTTTCTTCTCTCCTCCCCTCTGTGATGGGCATCTGCCTCAGACCATATGGTTTTGGAAAATTTTTTTCTGTCAAGGAACAGGGATAGAGAAAACCTAACTTGCTTTTAATTTCGAAAAACATTGTAGAGACCTTCTGTTGCCATGTGGAAAAGCAGGAACTGGAAACATAGTGCAGACAGGTAACTTGTGCCAAGGGACAGGCTTCTGCTTTCCATGAAAATGTTCCGAATATTGGCCAACTCACGTACCTTTGGTAATTTGTTCACTTCCAACAGAGACTTGCTGGGCCTGAGGAGTCTCTTGTGACTGTGTCCTCATCAAACCTCTGTGGCTGACAAACCTAAACATGGCTGTAACCCATCCCAGGTCTGATGCGTGGTCCAGGCACTTGTCACCACGGGTGGTGGGGGCAGGCTGGTGGAGCACCGTGTTGTTCTCAGTTGGAGTTTTAGCCATCTGCCTTTGCTGAATGTGGACCCTCACAAACCACTGCTGGCTCCAGATGCCAGACCTGCAGTGCTGTTGCCCATGCCTTCCTTGCCCAGCACATTGTTGCAACGGTTAGAAATTACTGTTAAAATTGAGGTAGACATTGGGATTCTTCTGACTAAGCACAGAGGCTTAATGAATGCTGATTGTGTTGCAGAGACAAGTAGGTATCTCTTGAAATTTTGTTTTGCAGCTGTCAGTGGGGAGATGTCCTAATGGTGGATCTGAACCACCTCATGAGCTTCTATGTGGTATGGTGTCCCCAAACTACAGCTGCTACCACAGTGTTTTAAAGAAGAAAGTGACTCCTAGAATAAACACTGTGCTGCAATGGTATGTTGAGAGTATGCTGCCAGGAACATGGGTTGTATTGCCCTGGGAGGCAGCAGGCTGGCTGGGCAGTCATGTTCGATCATGGAGGAGGGAGAAGCGAGGACATGGGCAGCTGCTGGGCAGAGATGTGGGACATGTAAGTTAAGCAGCTTGCGTGGAAGAGCACCAAAACTGAGAGTCTTGTGGCAGCAGAAGCCTGGGATTTTTTTTAACTTTTTTTTTTAATTTCTTTTTAAGGATTTTGTCGTGTGTCGTAGGTGGCTTGGTGGTATGTGAGGGTGGATTAGATTAAAAGAATTATTTAAAACCCTTTGATTCTCTTCAGTGTGTGTCTTTTCCTTTGCTTAGCAAATGTAAGAATTTTGAATGTCTGGATCAGAGGACTCAGGTCAAGACTATCGGTTCCCCCGTTGCTACCTTTGGCAAAATATTGTTAGAAAAAATCATTATGGAGCTCATAATTAAGTAACTGAGTATCTCTTCTTCTCATGCCCCTTGAAGTCTTTTTAACGTAGCTTTTAACCTTTGTATCACTGCCCCTTCTGCCTTTATTCATGAAATACATGTTTTTCTGGCTTCAAATGGTACTGCTGATAAACTTGGAATATTCTACAGTATTTTAAAGAAGCCCAGTTTATAAAAATTGATGAGCTCCTTAGATGATGTAATCTGATAAGACTTAATAGTCTCCTTCACTTATTGCAACACAAAATGCTGACTGCAAGTTGCAGTAAGGGGTAAAATGCCACTCTTCATGCATTTCATTTTTATTTCTAGCCATATATAGCTTTGAGAATATTTTTCTTACAGAGATGAATTCCGCTTGTAGCACAGAGCGACTCTTTATGAGCAGTTTTCACTGGCAGATTAAGAAAGCTGTGACACAGCTATTTACGTGTTGTCCATAAATATGGTCTTGCCCTGTGCTACCACTTGGAAGTCTTGTTCCATTAGTAACATTTTACGTGGCAGCAAATATAATTTTTACACTGAAGTTAGCATGATAGATAAAAATGTTTACAAGCAACCTTTAATATCATGCACTTGGACTGTGCCTGATACTGTATGGCGCTGGGGAGAAGAGTCAGGAATTAGGAAAAATGCTGGTGTGGGCACGTAGGAACTCAGTATCGCAGTGGGGTTCAGGTTGCAAGTGTAGTATTTACGGATGTGTTTTATGTGTAACTTAGTGGAACATCTTAAAACTGTGTTGGAAAGTTTGTATATGCATTATGCTGTAGCATGATGATATTTTGGCAGTATTGGACATGAAGAATGTACTGTATCTCACAAAAGACAGCGAGCGCTGGGGCTTCTGAACATCAGGCTGTGTACTTTCACCTTGCCAGTGACACTCGGAAAACCTTTTGGTCAGCGGAGAGCTCAGGTGATTCTGTGAACTGTGTGGGATGAGGAAACTTCAGAAGATTGATTTCTGATTGGTGCTAATCAGAGCAAAGATAAATTGAAATATGTTATTGAGGAAGACTGAGTTCTCTGTGATTATTTGCTTGGTATTGTATAAACTCTCAGCATCTTTCAAAGCACAATGGTCTCTTAGATCATAATGTTTCCTTAGCTTTGTGGATTTATATATTTATAAGATGCATGTAAGGCTTACTTCAGTTAGTTCCCCATACTTTCAGGGAGTATTCACTCGTTGTACATATGTTCCAAATGAGATCAGTTGTTTTGCATAATGGCAAAAATTTCCTTGGCATTCCTGCCATAGTCTCGTGGAAGCTTAGTTAGGACTTTATGTGCCAGTGCACACAGAAGCCCTCAGGTCATCTGAGTATCTGCCCACATGTGAGTGTAAAGGACAGTCCACCAGGGGGATGGTCCTGTTGACTTTGGTAGGGCTACTGTGCTCTGAAAGCATGTGCATGGTGCCTTGCCGATCTGAGGCCAATGTGGATGGTGAAGTACTGTACATAATTTGGTTGGATGAGATACTTAGGGACATGGTTTAGGAAGTAATACAGGTGGTGGGGGATGGTTGGACTAGATGATCTTGGAGGTCTTTTCCAACCTTAATGATTCTATGATAAACTGATCTGAGATCTACCGTGTGGGTGGTGTGTACGTTGAAAACAAGAATGCCAACTGCTGGAATTAATTACTGTATTTTATTGTCTCCTCCTGATAGACCTAGCAAACCACAAGTGGTGAGCTGCTGAAAAGAGCACTCCTGAATAAATCCTTTTTTTTTTTTTTCAGAGATGGAGACAAACCCTCTCATAGGCAAATCATTCGGAAAGCCAACAACAGAACCTCAAGCAGGGATTTTGTCCTTATGCACCCGGGCAAACCCCAGCCCCAGACACTGATGCTGTCGGCTCAGAGGTGCAATAGATAGGTTGAGCTCTCGCTCCCTCGCGCGCGGTGCCTCAGCAGCCCTGCGCTACGGCAGGCGGGCTATAATTAGATTAGCAGCCGGCTAAGCGGCGGTGACAGCCTGCGAGCCCCAGCGAGCATGTGCTGGATTCTGCATGTGCCTCGCGCTTATTGGCGGCCGAGGTTGCTGCCTGCCGGTTTGATAGGTTTCCCCAGTAATCTTTATGCTGCATTACAGACATAGATACAGAGGTACTGTGTGCATGCAAGGGGAGAGGTGCTCAGCTTGTAGCGTAAGAGAAAGCCCACAGATGAAAGGCACTGGTCTTTGTTGCAAAACATCAGTACTTAAGGACTGCTAGCCGCGAGCGGAGAGGTCAGTGAAGGAGCCTTACTTGGTGGTAATTACTTTCAGGTCTTTATCTCTCCAGTAAAACAGTCATGCATGAAATGAATACTGTTAATCATGTCATCTGTTTAATTTGATCTTGCTTTCATTAATATCATGTGTACTCCAGCGGGAGAGCCATCAGATTACAAAACATATCATTAGAGTGGATTTAGTATGAAAATAGAGTATATTTGTACAGGAATATTGCTTTCATTTGAAATTTTGAGGCTGTGCATGTGAGTGATTTTACCGGTTGCCTTTTGTTATGCTAATAAAGATATTTCTTTTAGTGGGATGTCTTCTGAACAGCAATTGAATTAGAGCATTTATAACTATTGCCATATAAAGATAAATCTCCTTAAATAGTGATTAGCTTAAAGAATAATTCTGTGAAGTGTTCTTTAATTTGATCACAGCAATAGCTATCTTGATGGTTCTCTTGCAACAAGATAGAGGGATGAGGAGTAATATGCTATTGTTCTTTCAACAAAGATGCTAGAGCCTTCATGTTTGGGTGGATTCTTTGTTTCATCCACTGGGTTTTATTTTAAGTTGCTTTCAAAACGAAACTAAAGCCTGGTAGATTGCAGTATATCCTTTGCTTGCACACACATGTATTTTATATATATATATATCTGTATTGTTCTCAAAGGATGAATTTTGGCCCACAGCCTTGTTTATTGTCAGAACTGCATTTAGCAGTACAATGAAACAAGATATATATGCCAATCTTTTAATCTGTGATCCTGAAGCTATTACAGTATTTATCGTAGCATCATACCCATTTAAGTTCTTTTCATACTTGACCCAGGCATCAATTGATCACAACTTTTCTGATAAAAAGCATGCATATTTAATGAGCACATTTCACAGAGAAAGCTGCTCAGAACAGAAGGAAGCGAGCATGAAGTATAAAAAAAGTCTCTTAATATAGTCATGCCTCATTTGATATCTTGAATATCAAGGCTGACTGTTGAGACTTCAAAGTTAATGCCCTTGTCTGTGTCAGACTCCAGAGCTCACATGAACTTGTATATTAAGTCACCAGTCATCTGGCTGGCTGGCTGCCACCATGCGTCTGAGGTGCGAGTGGATTGTCTCAGCCAGGATCAGAAAGGTGTTGGGAACAGGAGCTATTTTGGTATTAGTCTTCACTCTTCCCTCTGTACCTGTCCCTGAAAGTGTTTTTCCTCCTGTATAAAACAAAAGCAAAATTTAAGTTGTTTACTCTTAAACTATATGGTATGAAGCTCTGTTACTTTCTGAGTTGACACCCTTAAAAGTGGGGATGTTACTCACTTGCTAACTTTATGTGGTGGTGGGTACAACAGCTACGCATGGTTCTGATAGTGTATTCAAAAGGAAAAGTATTTCAGAGGTTTAATCACAGCTGGTAAGAGCTTCTTTAGATTTTTTTTTCACTTAGGTTTTATTCCCAAAGTTGTTATCTTCAATTTAGACTTAGAAAATGGCATTTGTACGTATTAACAGTTAAGCCTGGACAGGGAAGACTTGGGATGTGAAAGTGTGTTGTTCTCGGGCTGTTTCATATTCCCTCGTTGCACCAAATTGCCAACCAAAAGTGTCTTTAAAAGGTTTTAAGCTAAACTATGCCTTCAGTCTTTGTTAACAGAGGCTTACCTGAAGTAATTTATCTTTTTGACCTTTGCAACAGCATCCCAGGAAGGAGTAAATAATGGCACTATTAGTAGTGGAGAAATGTAGAAAGCGATATCCCCAGCTGAATTATATGTTTACCTTATTCAGACAGTTTATTTTCAAGAGAAGAGAGGCTGATATTTCTGATTCCATGGATTGAGCTATCATGATTTGTAAGTAACATAAGGCACAGCTGGAAAAATGCTGTAAAAGTTACAGTATTTTTGGTGGTGAATACAAGTCATACCACCACCCACTGGTACTGAAGTGCTGCACCAGCAGCTATTCAGATTTGGACATCTTTACCTCCAAAAAAAAAAGAGCTGTGATGATGTATGCAAGCATCACCAGAAAAAAATGACAGTTGTGAAACAAGAACTTGCAATGTCTTAACAGCAAAGAATAAGCTACTTTGTTACTGCTTCTCTTTTTGTTATAACCTCCTTTTTCTTCTAGGTAAACAAAGAAAACAAATTGAAGCAACAGTTTATGTGGATTATTCTACAACAGTTGTCATCTTTGTTGCTACAAACATATTTTAACTGTAACCAGCTTATTGCTGTGGGAAATGTAGCATGCTTCAGATTATTCTCAAGGAGATTTAATAGTCAAGTTTTGCCTGTGAGTTTCTTGATGTAAAACGTTTTGAATACTCTTTGGTAGCAAACATGCGTGTCCTAGCTGCCTCTCTGAACTGTTCTTATTTCTGATAAGTTGACCTGTAGATAAATCTCCAAGTCTTTGTTATATGAAAGAGAAACTTTGATTTACAACCAGGAATGCAGCCTGTGTGTATGTATGGTAAGAGCGCAAAAGTATGTAAAGTCTTAAGTGTTTCACATATACGTATGTATATAGCTGGGGAAGAATCACTTATGCCATCCAACACTAACATAAGTTTGTTTAGAGATTAATATGTAGCTAATGCTTTCAGTGTCACACCAGTACTCTCTTTATAATCCAATAGAAACATGAATACTCCTTGGAGAGTAGTGTTATCAGGAGTACTGGCTTTGGCTGCTAGCTGGAGATGGATACATGCAGTAAACCCGCTGCCTGTAACAAAGTGCTACGCTAGCTCTGGGTTATTCACGTATTATGTCTTTTACTGCTACATGTGTAAGTGAATTTTGCATTACTTAGAACCATGCCAACTCTAAAGCAGAAAGATGATGCTTAAGGCTCATGTTTTGGGTGGGTTTGGTTGGGTTTTTTTTGTAGTCTGTTAGCAGTGCCATAGATACTCCCAAAACACAGTTGTAGAGATTGAAAGTATTACCACAGTGTTTATTTTGTAGGATTTGCACTTAGATGTCTTACAGTTTTCAAGTCAAGTAGCAGTGAGTGATATATGTGTAAAGGTTTACATTAGAATGAGGGAAGTGATATCATGCCCTAAAGCTCCTTTTCCCTTTTTTGTTGGTTTTTGAACCAACTCCAATTATTACTTTGCTGACAAAACGTCTGTTGGTTTAAACGGTCGAGACATTCAATAGCCCATCTATAAATGCTTATTATAACACTGGGAGAGTTCACAGGAAATCAATAGCCTGTTTTCAGTGTTTGGTTGGGTGAAGGTCTCTTTTTTTTTTTTTTTTTTTTTTTTCTTGTTCTTTTAAATCTGAAAACTTTTGGGCTGGGTGGTGGGGAGGCGCAGGATGAGCCTTCTTGATGGAGATTCCCTCTGAAAGGCGTATGTTGTTTTGGGGAGGCCTTATTGTCATGACACTCTTCCCACACTGATGCAGCAGCACTGAGTACCGGGATCGGAAATGTGGGTTTGCCTTCCCTATGCAGATGGCTGCTGCCCCATTTTTGGGGGCACGGGCAGTTCCATCTATGCCCAGGGACTTCGGTGCAGGGAAGGTGGGTGTGAGGTCCTGCCCTGTCTCGCCCCTCCCCTTCCACAAGGGTCTTGCTCTCCTGCCCACCACATGTTATTCTGGGGACTAACTATGTGGAGTCAGGAACTTAAACAGTGGATTAACTATGCCTAGCTCTGGGCATCTGCGTGTCAAACAGTGGCAATGTGTAGAGGAAGGTCGTGTTTTATAGAGCAGGGAGTGGAAGCAGCAGTGGCTTTTTCTTGCCGTTCTCACAGCTGCAGTGGTATGATGTACTGGAAACAAAATGGATTTTATTTTTTCTTTATATTTAATCTCCCATTATGATTAATTTTAATTATTCTTAAATGTATTACCTGTGGTATTAAGTGTGGGTTGATGGATTTAATGTAGAGTGCAACCAGCAAATAGTAATACAGGATGCTGTTGACTGTGTAATCCTGGTAATGAGATTCACAGAATCATAGGGGTTGGAAGGGACCTCGAGAGATCATCAGGTCCAACCCCCCTGCCAAAGCAGCTCCCTAGCTCATATTACATACATAGGCGTCCAGAGAAGGAGACTCCACCACCTCCCTGGGCAGCCTGTCCCAGGGCTCTGTCACCCTCACTGTGAAAAAGTTCTTCCCCATGTTGGTGAGGAACTTCCTGTGCTCCAGTTTACAGCCATTGCCCCTAGTCCTGACCCCACAGACCACTGAAAAGGGGCTGGCCAATTCCCCCTGCATCCCATGCCTAAGATATTTATTCCTGTCTTAGTTTCACGTTGTCTTTCATAGATGTTCTCTACTCACCTGTAGACACAAATACTTGCTACAGCCTTTCCACAAAGCACCTGAAGTTTCTGAAGCAGATCCTCGCTTTCTCAATATGTCATTTTAAAACATGAATTGTGCATTCCTTCCATAACAGACGTTATTTGGTTTTATGCCCTGTCAGGCAGTTGTCTCATACTTCTGTAGTATATTGGTTTATTAATTGAAACAGAATATTATTTATACTGCTTATGATTATGTGGCAGTTTATTTTTTTGGCCGTGTATCTGTTGAGTCTGGTAGAATTTTTTCACTGAATTCATTCTTACCTTCCAGATATAGAATCATAGAATGGTTTGGGTTGGAAGGGAACTCAAAGATCATCTAGTTCCAACCCTCTGCCATGGGCAGGCATGAAAGCATGTACTACAAAATCCCAATTAATGACAGAGGAGGATATGAAATTCTCACCTCCCTCTTAAGATAACTTAGCATCTGGAATTTGGTAGGCTAGCCCAAAGATTAGTCTGTTCACCTCCTTGATTAGGAAGCCTGTAGTCTGCTACCTTCTGTAGCAGTTATGCAACATGTAATACAACTCTTGTGGGTTATTAGTGATATTGTACTGGAGTGAAATGTCAATATCCAGGTTTCCAGTGGTATGCACGTTTTCACAAGTGTGAGAATATTTGGCTCTTGCCTCTATTTAGGATCTGTGGTTATAACTGATTCTTTTCAGGTCTCTGTACTGGTTTTGTAGGTAATAATGCTGAAGGAGACTTGTTAGTACCATGAGATATGTTGACCTATAACACAAATACATAATATGATACAGTCTGTGTTCCAAAGTGTTTCCTGTCTCTGTAATCCAGGCAGAAAAAGGCTAGAGAGGAAGTGAGAAACAGAGACAATAAAGATGAAGTATCTTTTATGTGGCCACAGACTGTGGGCTTGCAAGGTAGGCTGAACACTGTGCTTTAGGATCATAAACCATTACTGCAAATGTATTTAGAAAGACTGAAAAAATTAGAACATGGGTATAACTGTTCCTGTCTGTATTAGCACTTACAGTATGAACTTCCCAGGATAAGGGTGACTTCCTTTTGTCTCAGTGTCCTAGTTGGCAGTAGGTGTATTGGGCATTGCAGTCATCTGGAAATGAGTGTGCAGCTTTGTGTTTCAACCATGGCATTATAACAGGAGTATAGTCAGAAGACATATGAGGGACTTTATAAATTACATCCCTTTGTCTTCCATTACTGCATTACTGTTACATCAGTCCTACTACAATCCATGTTCCTGTCCTGTTCCGTTGACCCCTGTATTGTCCATGTGTCCCTCCCCACCTCTCCATTTTCCTTCAGCATATTGTGGAGCACAGATTGGTGTGACTGTATGGTTATTGTTAGTTTTAGGTGGAAGGCAAGTACTGTGATGGACGCAACAGAACAGAATCTCAAAATAGACACTGTCATTGTCCTTCAGTGTTCTTGTGCCTCTTGTTTCTCTCTCCCCCATAGTTCCTCCTCTTCTTGCTTTGCTGTCATCTCCTTTCTAAATTTGTGTGCCCCATTTTCCTATTCAAATCTATGTGGTTGTTTTTTTTTCTTTTTCACCACTTTCCCCAATGTCTCTCTCTGCCTTTCAGCTTCTGTCTGCCGTTCAGCCATCTACTCTTGACATCAACTCAACCACAGCTCTCTGGGGGTGGAAATCCAAAATTACCTTGTAGGCAGAGGTGTCCAAGTATGGCACTCAGGTGAAGAATTTTAAGTTCTCTTACTTAAAGACTTTTGTTGTTTTTTTGTTTGTTGGAGAAAGATATCCTTGGCTCCTGCTTGGAAAGCTCATTCTGACAAATACCAATCTTACCCCCGACCTTTCCAAGTCTGACACATAGGGTTGTTTTTCCCCCTCAGCCTGTTACCTCTTTATGAAAGCAAGTATGTCTGTTCATCTTCCTGTCATTTCTAGATCAGACCTTTCCAAAGTGATTAATGAGCTTTGCTGACCACTTTCTGCAAACAGGGCTTCTTTCCATTGTGCCTCCGTGCAGGTATCCCACACCAGCCATGCTTCACCCGAGGAGCTACTTCTGCCCCTCCTGCTCTTCATAGGTGTCTCAGGCAGCAGTGGCACATTACTGACCTGGATCTTGACAGCTTCACCGCCGCCTGCGGGGCTCTGGCCCGCGTGGGCGCTCGCTGCCATAAAGGCACCTTGTTCTTCTGCTCTTGTTTTGATGGCTACGCGGCACATTTGCAGACTGGGTGCCTGAAGGATCCCACTAGAGATTCTCCACTGGGAGGAGGTTTTGCAGAGTGCCCTTGTTAAATCCTCACAGAGCAACAGCTAAGCAGATTGTGCCCCAGTCCTGTGCTAAAAGACACAGGATTTAGGTTCTTCGTCTGTAGTGTGGTTTGATGAGGAGTCTTTCCTGTAGAAAAAATGGGATGATGCTTTACTATCGACTGTGATTTTTAGTTCTCTAAAGAGCCACAGTATTTGCAAGTATTTTCTCTTAGCTTAAGTTGCTTTGTAGCATAAGGTTTCTTGTTTTACTTCAGCATAACACTGAAGCCTAAACTTGCATTAAAGCATGTCTGCAACTAACTCTTAAAACACATCCATTCTTAGAAGACAAATACTAAATCCATCTGGTGTTGAATTACCATTGATTGATTTTTTTTTTTTTAATTTTTTTTTTTTTTGCAAGCTTGCTGAAACTAGATTGATGCTTCCCTCATCTCCAAGAAACACGTATATTTGCCATTTATAGCAGCTCTTACTTCTGGCTTTTGCAGAATGTAATACTGGCAGCATTAGGATCCTACACAGGCACATGTTTTTTTTTTTCCTGCTTTTCACTAAAATTAAATATGGAATTAATTGGTTTATATAAATACCTGACAGGGAAGAGTAAAGGAGATGGAGCCAGGCTCTTCCTAGTGATATCCTGTGGCAGGACAAGAGGTAAGGGGCACAAACTGAAAATACAGGACCACTATTTAAGCATAAGAAAACACCTCTTTACTCTGAGGGTGGCCAAACACTGGCACAGTTGCCCAGAGAGGTTGTGGAGTCTTTCTTCATCCTTGGAGATACTCAAAACCCAGCTGGGACGTAGTCCAGGGTGTTTGAGCTGATCCTGCTTTCAGCAAAGGCTTGGGCTGGACAACTTCCAGATTGTGTCCCAATCTCAGCTGTCCTGTGATTCTGTAACTACAAGTCTCTGAGCAGCAGACCATGCAGGCCTTGCAACTCTAGACAAGTTATTTTTTCTGTATTAGTTCTGATGTCCAAAATTACTTCACTTTTTATCCTTAGCCTTAGGTATGAATGCACCTGCATATAGATAAATATACAGCTACCTGTTTCTGGCTTCTATGTAAGCATAACCAGAGGCTAGGGCAAACTGAAGAATATTAGAGATGGAAAAGGAAAGAGAATGTTTTTATATTTTTCTTCAATACACAAATGCCATTTCATACAGGCAGGTTTTCTATGCTTTATGCAGCCATTGAGATAATTTTCCCTTCTACAATAACATGCTGTATCTGTATTAGTAAAAAAAAAAGGAAGATAAAATTGCTTTAAAGAAAGCTTTATTTTTCTTAGATTATTTCTGCTGACCCCTTCTTACACATAGTTACTTCTATGTTGAGGTCCATGTTACCTTTAAGTGTGTGAGAGATCTGCATGAAAGTGAGAGGATACCAAAACGCTATGGGTAAGTTGAGGGAGAGGCACCTTCAGCTGGACTGCCCTTTCTAAAAAACATAGCTCCAAATTAAATGGAAAAACTGGCCTGAGTTGAGAACTCTTTACAGGCACTTTGTACTTGCACAAGTACTCTTTGGAGTCCTACATGTGCATAATTATTGCTCTGCTGGTATTCAGCCTTATTTCTGCAGCCCAGGTCTGACAGCGTTGCTGAAAACTAGGAAACTGCACAAGACTGGCTCCTAAAACTGCGTGAGGTGACTTGAGGGATGGTGTTGGAGGCCTTTGCCTTTGAGCATCATTTGTAGCATGAATTGGATAACTTTGTGGAGAAAAAGGGATATTTACAAAGCTCCTCATCTCGTGTCCCTTCAAAGCCATGAATCTTGCTATTTTCTTTTTACTTTTTCAGCCTTCATTAAAGCAAATTTTTCTCCTTATTTAAATGAACACCATCATGAGTGCTACATTATTTGGAATTGAAGACATTGTCTTTCTTTGCATCCTGGCCAAGAAAAGTGACAGAGTATGTAGAGCTGAGGTTTTATATTTGAAGTTGCAGAAACCATTATCTTTGTTGCCATAACCATTTGGATTTTTGCTGTTCAAATAAATGGCAGTGCCGTGTTTTCTGATGCTCTGCGTTCAGGTGTGGTATATTTGAACTGGTGTGGGATTTACTTTTTCCTGCGTGTTCACAGGTCTGGACATAACAGCTTAGAAATACTACTTGGACATTTTGAAGACTACGAAGTACTTGCAAAAATACTAACAATAAAAAACCCCACTTGCTTTGAAGATGCAAGAAACCAATTTCTATGAGAGCTTACTTAGTACCATGCTTACATCAGCTTTAATTGCAGCCAGTTACAGGAAGTTATGAACTTCTTAATGTTGAATTTTCAAAAATTAATCAGATAAATCCTTTAATCCTTAGGTACTGTACCTTTTTTCCCCCTGTTTGTTTCACTTGAGCAGTTAGGCCTTTTACACTTGACTAGCTTACTTTCTTTGGTCCGTGCACTTGTCTTTTGACAATCTTTTAGCGGTAACCTGTAGTAGGGGAGAAGTCTTGTCATGTATCACAAACGTGGAAAGAAGTAATGGGTTTGTAGTGACAGCTTGAATCTTCCTTCCCTGCTCCTTAGCTTTCTGCATGTGTGTTTTTAAACCATGCCTTGCTGTGTCCTCCAGTCCAGTGCCAAGTCTACATCCACTGTGAATTTAAATTTCAAAGACTGTTTGGCAGTCTGAAGCAAGAAGAAAAAGTCCTGATCCATATTTTAAAGTGTAAAACTTGGATTTTATTTCCTTCTCATGGTATATCTGGAAACATTGCAAATGTTTGATGTGAAATTCTTCAATAAAAGTGGGACCTGTCTGTAAATCAAACTGCCCTGTGAGTCAGAGACAGACGCTGTTCACTGCCAGCAGTGACTAGTAGGTTGCCACTGATGTGACCATCACTTTCTTGCATGGTCCTGCCCTTCCAAACTCCACGGGGAAGCGGTGATGAAATTGGAAGAGAGAGTTCCTGTTTGGATACTCAGGATATTTACATGGTCTTCCCTACAGAAGAGTTCACTAGTTTTAGGGACTTGATGTCAGATCTTCAAAATAGTTTTGGTGCTGTGCTGCTTCTGGAAGCAACATGATCTGTGTGCATATTTCCTGCTTTTCCTCATAGCTTGATAGGAGTTTTCACTAAGTGTGACACTGTTGGATGAACTCCTTTTGTAGGATGTTTTCTTCCTTGAGCCAGCCAGCTGGGGGATCCCATAACCCCAAGCCCCATGGTGTTGGAGCAAGTTCCGTTGAGGGATATCTGCACCAGGTTCTTTTGTTCAGGACACTGGGACAGAGGTGCGATGACTTGAGATTGTTACAATAGCTCCAGATCATTACAATATTTGGGTTCTTTCAGTACCAACCAAAGAATGACCCCCAAACCTCGCTCTGTTGCATCAACACTCTTATTCTGCTGTGGAAGAAGTTGAAAGCTGTGTGTGCTTTGCCAAAGAGGACAGGAAACCAGCTAAGGGGATGTTTACAGAGACCCTGTTTGTATTTTGTCTTTAAAATGGAGTTATTTACCATGTTAGAAAATAGATTGCTAATGCAGAGAAAGATGACAAGCTTAATTTTCAATACTTGTTCATTTCAAATTTTTGTACTTGTGGGAGAAGTCAGATGGCCCAGTTAAAAATACAGAACTGATGCAACCTAAAAAAAAAAAAAAAAAAAATAGATGTTCTCTCTTAAAGAGCAAACCCATACTTGGTGTGATTCTGTTTCAGTCCCTGTTGAATCCAGCATGAATCTAGCATAGTTTTGGAGTCCAGGGGGATTTGAGATGGAGCAAGAGGAAACGGCCTTAACTGCACCAGGGGAGGTTTAGATTGGATGTTAGGAAAAATTTCTTCACTGAAATATTTGTCAATCACTGGAACAGGCTGCCTAGGGAAGTGGTTGAGTCACCATCCCTGGACATGTGGACGTCGGGCTTTGGGACATGGTTTAGTAGTGGACTTGGCAGTGCTCGGTTAATGGTTGAACTTCATGATCGCAAGGGTCTTTTCCAACCTAAATCCTGTGGTTCCTTAACATCCCTCTTTCACATGAGCTGTCACCTGCGGTCATTTGTACTTCAGCTGTACTGTCCCTTGAAAGTAAGCCCTTAAATAGTCTGCATATTTTTTTAATGCTTGAGTTGCCTCTGATATGATTAGATTACAACCTTTATTTCTTTAGCAATGTGATTTTTGTCTGTATATTTTTTTAAGTACATGAAACCAGGGTTAACGTTAATCTCAGTTCTAAGTTGTCCTCTGCTCAGCTGGAATACTGAATTTGCTTTCAAGGGCTCTTAAACCCCTGAAGTGTCCCAATATTTCTTATCAATAAAGGTCACTTTTTTGTGTAAGTAGTGCAATCGCTATTAAGTTAGCCTCCTGAGAGCCTTATGTCTTAAGGAACCTTTATGATGATCTTTCCAGACAAAGTAGCACTTATCCCAGTTTCTTAATTTCTCCTCAAGGTAAAAATTCTGCAATCCACTTGAATCAGATAAGCTCTTTCTCTTCCTGCCTTGAGCCTGTTAATATTTTAAAATAATAGTGAAAAATGGACACATAAAAAAGCAGTTATCAGATAGAGTATCAGTGGAATATAAGCTGACAGTCCTTCCTACCCCTGATGTATTTCTCCCAAGGTCCTCACAACAAGGGAAAGCCTGTGTCTTGAAGATTTTCCCAGTGCAGCACGTCTAAGATGCAGCCTTCCCTATCTGCCCACACCATGAAACCGTCCATCCGTGTGTCTCGTCTTAACGCTGAAGTACTGTGCTGTCACTTTTCTAGCCTGGATGAAAGCAGCCTTGTCCCACTTCTATCAATTCTGAATATTGCTTGAAAGAGCATTTCCCAAACCTGTGGCTTTGATCATATCATCCCTCTTTACATCTTTTCGTTGGGTCCTTCTCTGTTGTACCCAGTGCTGAAACTCTTGGTAAGATGTCATAGCATGATCTGTCATCTCATGCTGCGGACCCCTCAGAGTTCGGTGCCCATCGCGCGGGGAAGCACAGCTTGACTCAATGTGAGTGACTTAAGCTTCACTTTATTGTACTAGCACAGGCAATATATAGGGACGGTTACACACCTGACATTGGCTAATTGGCTATATTCTTTGCTTACAATTATACAGATTGGTGAAAACTTCTAGTTACCTCATTACTTGTCCACGCGCAAGGCACAGGGGGGATGCGTGCTCCCTACCCCCAGCGTCTTACTCAGCACAAGCCAGTGCTGTCTTCAAGGCCACAGCACCTGCCTTTGTTTCTTACTTTCAACACTTTCCCATCGCTAAGGCCTCTTATTATTTACAGCACTCTCCTGCCAGGGCCTCTGTACTCTGTACAGAGACTCCGTTCACACGCTCTCCTAGCCACTGCTCCACAATCTCACATTTATTATCAAAATGTTGGTTTCCTGTCTCCATAATGCCATCCTAAGTCACCTTGTCATTATGCTTTCTAGCAGTTATCTTTTTGCTTTGTTTTCCATCCTTACCACCTGGAAAAAGCTAATACTGTTAAATCAGTTCAGCGCGTTCCACTGTGTTATGGTTGTCTTTTAATTTACCTTGTATTACCACAGCAATCTTGCAAAATGAATATCAGTAATTTTTCAATTAAGACCTAGAAAAAGGTCTTTCTGAAAAGACCTGCGTTTGTACTTGTAATAGTGCATCTGGAGAATCCTATCTGCTGGGAAGACTTTTCTGTGCGGATGGTAGGCAAAGGCTTGTAACACAACAGAGACTTGCTGAGGTGTCTTCACTGATTACAGAGAACAAGGCTGATCCAGTGGCATTTCTAGATGAGTGGATTTGCATGCGATGACAATTATCATCAGTTAGAAAAGCAAATTGTCCTGGGAAGGAAGATAAGGAATAATGTTAATATAAATGACAACTGAAAGAGTAACGAAATTAAGTACTATTTGTTACGCTGCTATTCGGTATGGAAGGTCCTAAACAATTCCAGAGCTTCACAAAGTAATTTGTGCAGGTATGGTGGCTGTGGGAGCAAAAGTAGCTGTGTCATTTTGGAAGACCTGAAGCATTGCATTGTGCCCTTGGAGAGGGGAAGCGTCCATCCTTCAGGAGCCAGGGATTGCACTAAGTGCTGAGGTTCTCTTTACAGACCGAATGCTTTTCTTCATGTATGAAACAGGAGTGACACTGGGCCAACCCACATTGTGGTGCCAAGCATTAAATAAGTAACCTGATTTAATACCACTTTGGAAAGCCTGGTGGGGGGTGGGAGGGTGTTGTTGTTGTCCTTTTAGGTTTGGTGGTGGGGTTTTTAACAGATGCCTGGAAGTCTTAAGCACAGTTTTGTTTGCCAGATTATTCAAAACTGCTACATTCACTAGCTCCTAGTGAAGGCAGCTGGCAATGCTACGGTGTGGTCATTTCATCAAAAAACCAAGAAAATCACCAAAAAAACCAAACAGCACGAAACCTGTTTTATTGAGGGCTTTATCTGTATTTGCAGTGCTCACACAAAAACACTTTGGAAAGCGTGACTATTAAAATCATTGGGACAGTGTTAACTCAAACTTCTGAACATTAACTGCTATTAGATATTTAGAAGAGATCTGCAAACAGTAGCTTTCTTAAGAGTTTCTATTATTTCTTTTGGGTATACTGAGAATTCGGACAGTAATGTAATGGGACCCTCGGAGGTGCTGAGTGAGATGTTTGTGAAACTGCCTGTCACTTGGTACCACAGCACTGTCATAAATAAAACTCACTGGTGATAACTTGGAACAGAAAACTGGCTACTTATTTAAGGAGAGAGAGTAAAGACTAAATTAAAGGAATTTTCTCTCTTAAGGGTTGAAGGAAGCACAGGAAACAAGACGCACCTTGAAATTCAGGCACAACTGGTACACATTTTTCTGTCTCTTGAATTACAGTGGTGTATTTATTCTTGGCTTTTAGTGGAGGCAGCACTTTTTTAAAAAAATTGTGTTGTGGGAGAAGCATGTGAGCATTGCAAGGGTCACAGAAAAGGCGCAATACCTCTGGTGTCAGCAGGTTTCCAGCTCTGGCCAATTCCCTTTACTGTGTTGCCGGAACAAGCAGGAAGCTGGGGCAGGGAGGAGTCCCTTGGTTGTGCCTGCAGCCCTGGGGGGTGGGATCCCCTTGGCTGGGCAGAGCCTGGTGCCCTGTATAACTGGTGGAGAGAAACGGGCAGGTGTGGGTATGGCTTCTCTGACCTGCTCAGGTGAAGGTGGTCCTTCTCCTCTGCTGGCTGTGGAAGGGATGGGATAGATGGCCCGGATATGGCTGTGCTGCTGCTCTTGGAAAGCTGTTTCTGAACCTAACTAGTGCAGTAGTTAGGAATGGTTTGATTTTCAGCATAGATGTTTGCTTCTCCTTAGCATAATAGTCTATACTGATAACTTAACTTGTTGCACTGTTGCATGACATGGAAGTTCCCCCCCTCCCATGTGCGCTTTGGTGGAGTTGAAGCATCAGTAAAACAGAAAAGGCTTTATTTTTTTTAAAGTACACATTCCTTACATCATCTCTTCAAGCCTGTATAAACTATACGTTCCTAGTTGCAGCTCATAGAAGAGGGTGCAAGAATCCTTGTTCCCCATCAAAATCTGGACACACGCACACACGCACTGTTTGGAAATCTGAAAATACTTGACATGACGATGGCTTGTGATCACAGAGGCCAGAAGGTTTGTGCAAAGTTTTGGCCACTGCTTCCCAGAGAAACTGGCAATAGGCAAGGGAGTTGCCAGCAATGGTCACTGCCCATACATTGGGTGGCTTGGGAAGAAACCCAGCCTCTCCCACGGAAGAGGGACAGTTCAGGGGCAGGGGGAGAGGGCAACTTTTCAGTCTTGATTGCTTTTTAAAACCAGTCGTGGTTTGTAGGTGTGCAGTAACTGAGGGAAGGGTGTAGCCAGCATCTTTGCAATTAAAAATAATCTAGTTACCAGTGCCCTGGCGCTTTGCTTCACCTCTCTGTGGTTCTGGGAGTTTCAGGATGGGCAAGTGGCGGCTGTAAGCAGGTTTGGAAGGTGAGGAGGCACATGCTGGTGTTGAGGCTGGGGGCATCCCAGGGCTGAGATGTCTGACAGTGCTACAGTGCTCCTCATGTCACCATTGACATGTTTGGAGGTGTATGTGCCAGTTCATTGACTGAAATCTCTCCGGGTTTTGTAGCAGTTGCTAAGCAACTGTAAAACACTACAAAACAGTATTTTTATTCCTTACTCTGGGACTGTCCTCACGGCAGGGAGAGGAGAAGGGGGGAGTGAGCAGCATGGTGGCTGCACAGCAGCCGCTGTCCTTCCTTTCATACATCGCTGCCAAGGTGATGGAGAAGCGCCCGGACTCGCACTGCTCTCCCCTTGCAAATTTGCAACTCTTCTACACTGTCACAGCAATTTTTGTTTGTTCATGCGCATAAATATTACTCTTGACAAGAGAAGACGCTGTTTTTTTTAAACATTCCTCTGACAGGGGATGAAATTCTCCAGCAAAACTTTAAAGCAGGCAATCAGATGTGCAGCAAAGGGGCATAAAGGAAGACCTTTGCTGCTGGTGACCTACCAGTGCCCTTCACCCTCCGAGGATGAGGGCACTCTCAGCATGGGCATCAATGAAAATAACTTTAGCTTTTGCCCCATCCCATCATTTCACATAGTATGAAACCAGACAGGTATGTGAACTATCTTTGCAGCTGGCATACTTGCTACTAAACATATAAATTCTGCTGTAAGTTATGATTTACATGTAAGGCGTATGTTCAAATTAGTGCAGCTTGAAATTGGCTGGTGCTTCGTGTATTTTTATCATTAAAATACCATGTTCACATTGTCAGTAATTTAATTTTGCTGTTTGTGTTTTCAAGCACCTTGGTTTTACAACTGAGGTATTGTTGGGCAGAAAGGCAGTTGAATGGAGTTTGGTGGTCCAGAGCTACTAGTTTTCAGTAACAACTGTTGAATCTCATCCTTATCAGTTTTTCTTTCCACTTAAGGTGCAGCCATTGGGACTTTTGGAGTGCTGGGGAGATTATTTTACCTAATGATATAATTGGGATAGTCCTAAAGGAAGAATCTGTCCTTAGAACCAGGAAAAGACCAGGCTGTGAGACCTTAAAGTTAAGGGAGAAGTACCCTAGGCTGTGAGTTTTGTGATAACCTATGTAAAATGATCCAGTGTTTCTTTTCTCATGTAAATGGCAGAGAATTAATGATTGAGAGAAGATTATCCGAAAGGATTTTTCACACTGCTTCAATGTGCATTTACTGTTGTATTTGAACTTAGTTTTCTTGTGATATTTTAAGCACCCTCAGATGCAGGGTTTTCTCATGTTGTAGCGAACAGGTAGATCTGTAGGGGTTTAACTGGTTTTGTTTGCTTTTTATTCATATGCGTGTTTGGTGCCATACAGGAAAATCCTGAAGCCACCTGGTTTTTTTGGTTATAGCCAGTAAATGGTAATCAGTGAGAGAAGAGCCTATGCATGCACACAAATCACTGCAGGGTATTGCAGACCGTACAGCTATGGTAAACCAAGCTTTTACAGTTAGGAAGTCAAGCAGTCTGAAGGTGGTCAGCGCTAGATTTGAGCTCTCTGTAATTTCACTGTAGTGTCCCATTCGTGCCTGCATCTCTTTTTGAAACGAGTATCATGTACTCTTCCCCCAAACTCTCCCCATACAGCAGAAAGTCACTCATGCCAAAGTAAGTGCATCTACATTGGAGATCACACAAGTTCAAGTATAGTGCTATATATATATATATACACACACAGTGTGTGTATATATATATATGCCTCTGTAAAAAAAATAAAAATATTCTGACTGATGTATCTTCACAGTTAGAAGATCCTTTGAACAGGAGAGCAGCTTCTCCTTTGTATAGTGTGGATGTGATGTTTTTCGAAAGTCTTGGGTGGAAGGGGACAGGGATGCCAGGTTCCTGACGTGCTCACCACTACTTTGTGTGGCAAAGGATGATGAGGAACAATCTTATGCTCTAATAAATCACTCTGGAGGGATTTACATAGCATCTTTGTCACTATTTCATCCTTTTCCCCCATCTTTCTGAAGGGAATGTTGATTATACCTGGTTTCAGCAAATTAATTGAAAATGCTTTGGCATTACCTCCCAACTGTAAATGATAGCATCAGCTAAAAGAATAAAAAGTCCGGAATAGAGAAGTTGAGTATTTGACATTAATGAAAGTGAGTAAAAATTCCTATTGATTTTCATAATAAACCCTCCTCTAATCTCAGAAATCGTTGAACTTAGTGATCTACTTAGAAACTTAGTGCTGTTGGCAAGTGATATTACAAACTGATAGATCTAGCTCCTATTGACACAGCTGTAAACCAATTACTTTTGGAGCTTTGATTTCACCACAGCAGGAGTCAGAAAAAGTGCATATGATCTCAATGTCTTTTCCGAAGATTTTTATGAATGGTAAAACCATGGGAACACCCCAAGGAGGTTGTTACAGCAGGCTTATTTTAAAATATATATATATATACACACAAATACAAGATAGCCAAATACAAGTCCTCAGGATCTTAATTCAAATACTTGATGCCGTTTGAATCATGCCCATTGTGTGAAACGTTGCTGGGATGGATAGGGTTCTCCCTGTCCTCATGGAATCCTGGGGTAGCCCTTGTTCAAAGGTGCTGCGTGGTGTGGCCAGTTGGTGAGGGCTGCCTGTACTGAGAGTATTTATTCTTATGGTGATGTTTGTTAGGATTTTTTGTAAAGATACAAAGAAACTCATTTTTAAATCAAATCTGGGTGAATGTAGGACAGATTCTGTGTCTGTGTGGATGTGATGACCATGAAGATGATGTCTTTTGAACATTGAACTTTATATGATAACATTTTTAACTTGAATATTCTCAGTTTGAAGATTGTCTGATCAAGGATGGCAGGTTGACTTTTAGGGCATCTAGTGCCATTTAACGTACCCTGGGGTGTCTGAGGCAGCGTGGTGGGCAGTATCCTCGTGCATAAGAAATGAGGTGTCACTGTGTTTTAAACAGTATTGTGACAAGGAAAGAGTGTCTTCTTCTTGCAAGCACCCTGCAGAAGTAAAACTGGAGATGGGGTGTTAAAACTTCCTATGACTGGGAGCTGAAACGACAGACACCCTTAGCAACTCTGAAGAATTGGGGGTTTTGTTGCTCTTGGTGGTGATTCTTTTTTCTGTTCAGACAGAATCTGTTCCTGCATGAAAACCAAAACAAATTCTGTGTGTATTGTAATAATATATTTTTTTTAAATCCAACAAATATACCCCCCCACACTCCAGAAAAAACAACTGAAAACCCCAAACAAACAACAAAACCTCCAAAACTGAAAAAAAACCCCAACAAAACCAAACCCAAGAATTTTTATAACTTGCTTGGTCACTAACTTGATTATAGTGGATGTATAAAAAGCGGTCCATTTTGGTAGTACATTATGTTACCATGGTAACATTGACTTACTAATTTAGAAACCCTTCAGGCTAGTTTTGAGAACAGTAACATCATGCTAGTATACCAAAACATGAAAAGACTTATTGTCAAAGTAGCTGTTAAATATTTAGGATGAGCCCTATAGATACATGGGGATTTCCTCCCCCCCAGTTTTTATTAGGACTTGCATTGTTATATTATGAAAAGAAACTCTGACCAGAAAAGTAATAATAGTCATTTATCTTAATGGCTGCACTGTTCTTCTTATATGTTTTATTTCCTGCATGGAATTGGACCTTTGGGATCCCATTGTGAAAGCCATGGTAGGTACAGCTCGTTAGTCCCTTTGCTACAGGGGGCTCTTTTTAGGGATACATGCTTCCTGCTCCCAGTATATCACACCCCAAGTCCAGGATGTTGACACATCATCTTGTATGTGTGTGATCACAGGTTTATTTCCATTGTATCGATTTATATCAGCTGTGCTTATACTGGGGAGTTTTATTACCATTTTTTTCTGCATATTTGAAGAAAAAAAACCCCAAACTAGTGATTCACAGGTCCTATTGAAGTGCTATGTAACTAACATTATACTTAATAATAAAAAACAAACGCCAGCAGTAGAGAGGATGACATACCAATGTCACTGGGAATGCGAAAGCCTGTTTCCATGGGATGCCTCCATCACTGTTTCATGCTACATCTGTCATTTCCCTTACCTTATTGTAAAAAAAAACCAAATAAAACCCCCAAATCACCTGTTGTCCATGTCAGGGAGCGTAGGTTCCTATACAGTGGAGTGTTTTGTTGGCTCAGCTCTTTGAAACTGTTCGCATAACGCCCTCCAAGGCCACTGTGAGCCCTTACTTCTTTCTGAGGTTGGCAAAAACAGTGGTTGTGTGGCACTGGCAAGGCACGTGGAGCTTGTAACCATATTCAACCAGATCTCATTGTGGGAGATTTTTGGCAATGTTTCATGTTTTTTCTGTTGCATATTGAGATACGTGTATATATATGTATACACACACATATGCGCACAACTGGATTTGTCACTTCTTTATCTAATTCAGTTATGTTAAAACCATTCTTAGCATGGGAAATAAGCAGTATTTATTAGATCTCAGTTGAATTGATTTTGCATTCTAACTAAAGAAGATTTTTGCCAGAGACGAAGTGACAAGAAGATTGGAATATCAAGAAATACAGTTAAAACAGAGTTGACTGAACAGTAACCTCCTTTGCAGAAGTCTATTTAACCAAATCTGCTTTGTAGTGACTTGGTATGCCTCTTGTTCCATGATAATTTCTTAAACCCTTTTTTGGGGGCAGAGGTAGGCTTTAACTTTTTTTTTTTTAAAGTGGTAACATATTGACAGATCTGGAAATCAATAGCTAGGATCAGATCATATAGAATCATAGAATGGCATAGGTTGGAAGGGCCCCCAAGGATCATAGAGCTCCAATCCCCCTGCCACAGGCAGGGCCACCAACCTCCAGGCCTAAATCTAGACAAGGTTGCCCAGGGCCCCATCCAACCTGGCCTTGAACACTTCCAGGGACAGGGCATCCACCACCTCTCTGGGCAGCCTGTTCCAGCACCTCACCGCTCTCTCTGTAAAAAAACTTGCCCCTAATATCTAATCTAAACCTTCCCTCCTTTAGCTTTAATCCATATCTCTAGCTTGGCCAAAATCTTGGCTGTTCTAGATTTTTATCTTTTATTAAAAAAAAGAAAAATTAAAAGGAAAAAGGCAGTTCTAGCTCTTCTGGTTATGAGGATTACTGTTAAACCTGTGAGCAGAATGAAGCTGGAGCAGTTGTGTCCTCACCTGTGTCTGTACAGATACGTTTCATCCACTGTACCAGCCTTAGAAGAGTGTTGCCTCTGAAGCAGGACAACTGCAGCCCATGTCCAAAGGCTGCTGTACTCGTCTGAGCATGCAGTGAGCGTGCCTGGGTGCAGTGCAGGGCGGGGGGGTGGGGAAACCAAACCAAAAAAGCCACAGTGCTGCATTCATGCTGTGATGTCAGGCTTTCTCATAACTGGTAATGCTGTGCAGGTATGCATTTACAAGGAGTAGCCAGCACGGTGAACAGGGCATGTTGGATGCAGATACTTATATTAAACTGTTAACATTAAGAATTTTAAGTAAAACTGAACAAACCTACAGGAAAATATTCATGTTTTGCACAATTAAATGCACCCAGAATTGAGCCAGGTTATAAATTACACTTCTTTTCACTTCTTTTTTTGTCCTCCTCCCTCCTTTTGGCAGGAAGATACCAATTTTATCCTGGATCAGTTCTTTATCCTGATTTTGCTGCACCCCTGTAACCCAAGGGATGTTTTGAAGGGAAGAGGGAGGTCTTGCTGACATGCAGGAGGTGGGCAAGGCCATGTTCCTGATGGACTGTAGCTCCCTGAAGCTGTATTCAAGTGCAGAGGGTGCCTGCAGCGACCTGTCCTCTTCAGTGTGCCTCACCTCTCAGCAGTCTGACCCTGACCAGACACTTGATGTCTGTTGTTATGATGATATGCTGCAGGGCCAAAATGGTCTAATTTCAAGTCAGAGAGGTAACAGTTGGTGCTGGGATGATACCTAAGCAAGCTGGTCGTGGGCTGGGATGGACTCCAGACCAGATCTTGGAGCTGAGGTGCGAAGCCATGGAGCGTTTCAGTGCTGGATGGGGTGCAGAGGGGTAAGCACCGCTGGGTATGGGAACGAAGCAGGTAGGAGCCCAGCTTTGTCTCCACTTTACAGCGGTAAGGCAGGATGGAGGAACAGTAGGGGTGAAACATAACCATGTTTGGCTGAGTTTAATTTTTGGGTGGTGAGAGCGAGCTTCAGCCACTGGCACCACAGCTATGGTGCTTTCCAGCTTGGCTGTGTTCCCCCTTCCCCTGCAGCGTGCTGTCTCAGCTGTGTTTCAGCTGCCCACTGCTCCCTTCCCTCTGCAAAAGTCAATAAATATTTAGAGTCTGAATGACATTACCTAGCAAGAACAATTTCATATTTCATATGTTCTTCTCCTCAGAACTCAGCAATGTAATTTTGGCACTATCTGGGGATTTAAAAAAAAAAAGGTAATTAGTGCCTATATCTGGTTTTACCTACTTTAAATCCCTGTCATCAGAATATATTTTAGTTGAAGAACTTCTGTCCTACTTCAACATCCTGTTTAGTTTTCCCAATTCTACTCCCTTTGATACTAATTGTATCTTTGGATGTCTGAGAGGCTTTTCTCACCTATGGTTGCTGGAGGACCAGTATCTCAATGTTTTCCAGTATCTCAATGTTTTCGGAGCTTGAAATAGCATTAGGGTGATGCTGGGAGCAATCTAACTGATTTCACAGGGGTTTTGGTGGTTCCCCTGCTTCCCCCTTTTTTCTTTTGCTTTTGTGGGTTGTTTTTTCCTTTTTCAAGTGTTTTACCTGCCTGCCAGTTGAGGAGGCTAATGCATGAAGAAAAAGACAAGGCCTGCCTGCAACTGTGCTGCAGTGCAGAATGTGACAGCCGGGGCTGTTTTGCTTCTTTCCATGTCCCAAATCTGAATGCCTGCTCTTGCCCTCCTGCAGACCTCCCACCCCAGGCTCTTTGTGGGCCAGTTTGTGAACTGCTGGTGTAGGCAGCTCGTTCCAGTCCTCTGTCCATCCCTTCACCTTGAAGAAAGATTTCCGTGCATCACTAGGGTGTTGAGGCTAGCCCTTCCCACAAAGGTGGGGTGCTCTTACCCACACCACCCCGTGCCAGTGTCCTGTTGGGCATTTAAGCTTTGGTTTTACACCCTAGAGCAGTACAGGCTGGTTGGATTTAAAGAAGAATGAGCCGGGCTCCTTCTCCAAGAACATTATTTGGATAACTCTTTCAGTTTATGGGTTTTTTTCTGCAAAGGCAGCATGCATCCTGCTTACTACAGGGTGTATTTGTGTCTGCTTTATCCTAGCTTCTCTGAACACTGAAGAGGAAGTTACTGTGGTACTTTCCACCCATCGATGCCCCTCAGCAGGGGAGAGATGGCTTGTAAAACTGCTCATTCACAGGTTTTGTTCTCAGTGTCCCAAGCTTTTGCTTACATTAATAATTGCGTGCCTGGTGAGGCTGGGTTTTGCTGGTGGTGTGTGTTTTCTCACAGTCTACCAAGGAATAGGCAGAGAACAGAGCTGTGGTCAGGACTGAAATCAATGTATTTTATGGTGACCACATTACCTTTGTCTTGTGTTTATTGCAGAAAATTATTGGAAGGTGCCTTTTATATCCAAACACAAGTCTTTAATGCAAATTGTTTCTGTTCTTCCCCAGGTTCCTGCATATTGAGTACAGGAGCCCCGTTGTTCTTAGACTAGCAAATAAAAACCTCCTCAGGTGTTAAAGATAACCTAACTGTAACGCTAGAAAGAGCTATTTTCTACTGCGACTTAGGTTTTAAGCAACAATGTTATTTTGTATTCTCAGTAGGCTGGCATCTCTTGAAGCGTCTGTTTTTCTCAAATGTGGCAATAGACTCTCTGATCCATGGGTCTGTTACTGATGTTATCTCTTGTTGTTTTTCCTCAGTTTGCTGCTTCCCATTGCTTTGTTAAAGAAGTCAGCCTAAGCTTCCATAAATAACCTTAATTCTGTATTGTTGAGACTTTTTTCTTCAAAATAGGTTATTTTTCATTTGTGCCAGTATTTTAGGACATTAAGTCAAAAATACTTCAGAAACTCATCTAATGGGTAGTGTGATTAAACCAGTATTTAACTGTTGTGTCTTTCTTCAACAGCTTTCTCCTGCTTTACCTTTCCAAAAGACTTTAGTTTTGCCCTTTCTAAACTGAACTGATGATATGGAGGGAATTCAGACGCTGTATGAACCACTTTCAAATTAAAAAAGGCTGAAAATACCAGTCTGGACAAATATTTAAAGCTCAAAAGCATCTAAAGAAGTCAGGAATATAAAATGCAAAACAGCAATTACCTTTACAAAAAATGCTCCCCAATAAAGTTATTGCAAGTAATGGAGAGGCTTCAGGAAGGGTAATGCCAAAAAACCCCTGGGAATAATACCAGCAAGGGTTTGAAATATGGTGGAGGTGAGGGGGATATTACAGGTATTGGCTGTATAAGGATTCTCACCTGAGCATACTGCAGGGTGGGAGCAGTGGTTCTGAAGGCCTGATCATGACCCTACCTCAGAAGCTGGTGGAGGATCCCTATTGATGTTGGTTTGTATTGCAACAGGCTCTCTCTCTGTTTTTCTTTTGTGAGCACCTTGAATGGGCAGTCAGATGCAGATGCTTTATCCCTTGGGGTAAAAAGTTATACTGGAAGGAAAGAAAAGCACAAATCCAAGAAATTAAATTGAGGTACCAAAACCATTTTCAACATAGCTAATTGTAACAAGAAACAGGGATTACCAGAGAAAAAATATAACCAAAATTTATTTAATATTCATTTTGTAGATGCATAAACAGGGGGAATAATCTACAGAAATTGGGAAGAGACTCTAGCGCTTGCAGTTTCTAGTACTAGATGTAGCAATTCATTAGCTAAGAGATGGTAGAGAATAATCTTCAGTTGGCAGAGTAATGAACTGGAGAAGGGATCAATTCTTTTTCCTAGTGTCTGTAATTCCTAATTGCTTATTAGCCTTTTATATGTGTGAAAGTTATAAGAAGACAGTGTCTCTCACACTGATTCTCCTGCAAATCTCTGATCAGAGGAAAAAAGTGTATCCTGTGAATGAACATTGCTGTTTCTCTACAAAATCTGTTAACTAAATTAGATATGATCTCTACTTATTATGACAGGTCTGGTTTCTGTAGTCATCATATGGAGATGGTACCAGGTTTTCTTCTATTTAGAATTTCGTTGTCAGCTCTTGCATGTAACTTCTCTCCGTTTACATGAAGTGGGGTTTTTTTCACAACCTTTGATCTTTTCTGAAACATCTCCTTACTAAACTTGAAAATCATCCTCCATCTAAACATCTACTAATCTGAGGATTTATCCAGAACTCCTTAAAATAAAGTTTCTTGTCATACTGTGACCCATGCAAATTGTTTTTCCTCTTGTGAATTATTTGCAGTGCCCGATGACAAGCTCGGCTGCTTCAGTTGCTAGTGAATATTCAGTAGGTGTTGTTTCTCGGCTGATCCCTCTGTTAATCTTTGGCTAAGCCTACAGCCAGTGGGCAAATATCCTTGCAAGTCATCTTCCCTTGGATTGCCTATGCTGCCTGTGCTCTGGGATGCCCACGGGGGAGCAATGCAGCTATGAACCATCAGGAGAACTACAGAGCGAGCTAAAATACCTCGTATGGCCAGCCATTAAGTGCTCACCGCCTGGATTCATGTGTAGTTGAACACTGCAGCTGAGTAGGAACCGATCTGCAAAAGCACGATGGTTGCTGTGTTGTGCTAAGTACATAATCCTTATTTGTTTGGGGGTTTTATTACTGTTTTAAAGAACTACAGGGGATAAAACACTGAATGTTGAACCCAATCATTAGAAATCTGTTTGAGTAGGTATGAGTGCAGAGGAGCTATCAGAGCTTGCCCTGCCACGCTGCTCTGGAACTGGGTGCTGGGGATTGCTCCCCCTCCCACCCTCTGAGCAATAGCAGAGCCCTAAGGGAAGAGGGTGGGGGTCTTCTCCCTTTCACTGTCCTTCAGCATGATACCCAGCTACGTTTCTCACCTTCCCACCGTGCGCAGGTACTTCCTCGAGGAGTGTTTCTCTCTGGCATATGGCTGGGTTGGTTCGTTTGCAGAAGTAGGGGCAGGCTGCGGGTTTGACAGCCTTGGCACCCGAAGCGCCGTGTTTATCATTAGCAGGGTCCGGCCTCTGCACCGGCGCTGCCGGTGTTCGTCAGCGCTGAGCCAGGTGCCGGTGCAGCAAGCAGCCTCCATCAGAGATAACTCTTATCGTGTGTGCTGCTGGCTCAGCTCTGCTTTTCCTCACATGGTGACAATTTCTGCCTGCCATCGGTTCCCTGCTCGTGTGTGCAGTGTGTTTACGCCTTTGGTGGCAAACTTTGGGAAAAGTTAATTCTTCTTCCCCATCTCCTCAACCCTTTTTTGACATCTTTGGCATTAAAAATCTGTTCTATGCTGACTTTGTTCTTTAAATTGCATCGGGACTGTTGTCTTATTTGACACACAGGTCAGCAGGAAAACAGCCAAGTGTGGAAAAGCACGCCGTCGCTGTTCCCTGGGATCGGAGCAGCACGGGTGACCTAAATTTGAAATGCTCCATACTCTGGCTGATCCAGCGTCCTCAGGCTGCAGCCTGTCTGTCTGCTGCTGCTGCAGACTGAGAAATGCTTTTATTAGGGGGTAAGATCTCCACCAGTTTACTGAAATTTGGACATCTGAGATCTGGAACAAAATGGAGGGAACTAAAGAAAGCAAGAGAAAGAAATGCCAAAGGAGAGAAGTTGGACTTAAGCTTGCCTGAAGCACAAGAGCTTGTGTTCTGGTCGCACACTGGGGTGTGTTCCAGCAATTCCATTTGTTCACTTTCTACAACAGGCATGAAATCACTATTTTTCTGTATATGGATGAAAATAATGGGTTACAAAAGCAAGACATTAGCTTTTTTTTTTTTTTTTTTGGGTAGGAGGAGAAATCAAGAGCTGCCTGAAGGCAAAACATTTCCTTTTTATTTTTTTTTTTTTAAAAGCGCTCCTTTTTCACTGTGTGTTTTGCTGTTGCCCTCACTGATGATGGAGAGCATCTCTGCAGTCTGTGTAAATTGCTTCAGCGGGTGGCTGACTGTGCTTGGTGCTTTCTCCAGGTCGCAGCTGCCAGAGTTTGCCGCTGTCGTTGATGCGCGCGTGAGCACGGGCACGCACATGCGAGGTGTAGGAGTGCAAGTTTTAGGAGCTCTTGGCAACGGCCCCCGCACATGCGATCGTGATGCCTGCTCACAGGAAAATACAGAACAGAAAAAGCTGGGGAGGTTTTCCTGAGGACTAGTAAGATGCAGCTTGTAGAAGCACACCTCGTTTGGTTTTGCTGTTAAAGTAGCTACGTTTTGGTTTACTTCCAGGCCACAAAATGCTCCTGACTACTTCTTTCCTGACCCCCAGCGATGGCACCAGGAACCCAAGAAAGGGATCCTGTCATGCTCCCTTGGATAAGGGACAAACCCTGGGTTAGTGGTGATGACCCAGGAATGGTTTTTTTGCGAGGTCTATCTAACCAATAAGAAAAATTAATTTGGTGTAGGGCTTTTGAACACTACAGAAGTGAGGGTTTGAGGTGGGTTTCCCCTTCTACCCCCCTTTCTGCAGTTACAAGAAGTTTTGAGGTGGTTGCACTGGTTGAACAGTCAAGAGGAAAACAGCAGCAGCATTCCTGCAGGGGCTTGCAAGAATTTATACAGGGTTTTGCTCACGCCTATTTTTATATCAGAGATGGCAAAAACATACTGACATATCTAGTCTGTCTGCCTGGGAATAGGAGATTTCATTTCCATATGCATCCAGCCTTGCAGTGGGTTTAATAAGATGGGTTACTTGTTTTAGCTTATCTGCACTTGTCCTGCGGCAGATCCAGAAAAGGCCTTGAAAGAGAAGGTTTTCGGG
>VZTU01011474.1:452235-494015 GCA_013400835.1 Zapornia atra
ATATTTGATTTGTATTACAGAGGAAAAATGGAGAAGTGCCACAGAATTTCATGGCTACTTCGGGTAGTCTATAGTTTTAGTCAGTCTAGAATTGCTTTGTTCTGCTCTCTCCGCATCAGAGTAATCTGTGGGAATGCTGATCCCCTGTTATTCTTTGGTATCCTTATCTAGGAGCTAAGCAACTTCTTTAATGAATGTGTTCACTCTCTTATCTCTGTCTGTGACATTTCTCACCTATTATCTTCCCCTGCCAAGTGGTAATTTCTGTTTACTATTCATAAAACTTTTTGCTTCATAAACAATGATGTTTTACTAAGGAACTTCAACCTTCTTTGCAGGAATTGGAAAATGTGTTGGGAAGGAAAGCAATGAATTTTCTGGAGTTTGGAGTAACATAATTAGTACTAAATCAAGTACCAAAAAAACCCAAAACAAATTTTATAAGACTAGTAAGGTACTATAAAAAAAAGACTCCAAACAAATTTTTTGCTAAGGGCCAGGTATTTTACTTATCCTCCAGTGCTTGCATGGTGACATGTAATTTAATTTGGCCCTGTATTGTGTAAATGTAGCACATACAGATTTATTTAGCTGTTTCTTCCCCCCCTCCCCCAAAGTTGTTGTTGAGAAAAGCACGTATATATTTAGGTGATGCATATTTACTGACATGATTGCTTTACAGATATACAAATTGTTGTGCACCTTCTGTGCACTGTGCAAAATAGGTCTAAAGTCGTACTTGTTCAATTTTATTTTGATCTACTGAGAAGGAAATGAACTGACTTACCCAAGGGCCATGCCTAAAATCCAGAATATGATGTGCTTTTGCTGAAGTCCTGTAGTAAATACAAAACCGTAAGAGAAAGCAGGAAGGGGGAATAAAAAAACCCCAGTAAATAGCTGTTCTTTTTTCAGTTCTATATCATTACTGCCTGAATTTGTGATGATGACAGCTTTTTCCTGTTGTCTTTTGCTTCCCGTACGTTTTAAAATATGAAACTTATGAACCTGATATTTTGATTTTTTTCAGCCTGGAGAAGAGAAGGCTGTGGGGGGACCTCATTGCAGCCTCCCAGTACCTGAAGGGAGCCTACAAACAGGAGGGGAATCAACTTTTTAGAAGGGTAGACAATGGCAGGACAAGGGGGAATGGATTAAAACTAAAGGAAGGAAGGTTTAGACTAGATATTAGGGGGAAGTTTTTTACAGAGTGGTGAGGTGCTGGAACAGGCTGCCCAGAGAGGTGGTGGATGCCCTGTCCCTGGAAGTGTTCAAGGCCCAGTTGGATGGGGCCCTGGGCAGCCTTGTGTAGATCCAGGCCTGGAGGTTGGTGGCCCTGCTTGTGGCAGGGGGATTGGAGCTCTATGATCCTTGGGGTCCCTTCCAACTCATGCCATTCTATGATTCTATGATTTACCTACTCGTTTTATCTTGTCCCTTTTGCTTTTATCCACATTTTTTAATCCAGAACTCTTAATGATATTCGAGCTTGTTAAAAAGCTTCACAAAAATCAGTGATTTAGTGCATAGTTTGTCACTTTTAATTCTACAGTAACAGCTGTAAAATAAATAAATAAAATCTTTACAGCATAAGGGCAGGCAGTTTTTGTGATAACTGTTCCCCATATAAGATTACAGCTAAAAAAGTGGGGAAATGCTGAGTCTCATAATTCACTGATGTTTGATGCTTTTAAGGTTTGTATTATAACAGCACTTCATAGGCTATAGATGGGGCTGTTTCAAGTTCTGTTATAAATCTGACTTTAAATAGCTTTAATGTTCTGTATGCTACTAAAAATCATTCTAGGATTGAATTTCTGAAATTAGGAAAAAAAATAGTATTTTCAGTTTATTTTAATACTCTCTGTGCTTTGAAACCTGGTTTTTTTTTTTTTCATCAAACCTTAATTGTTCTGGGATTTTTGATTAAAACTTAAAACTTACCTTCATGTCTGAGGGAAGAGGGAGGGGCAAAAGGCAAACCAAAAAAAAAAAAAAAAGACAACTCAGAAATACAAGGGTCACCTCTGTATAGTAAAGCAGCAGAGGAAGTGATCTGTCCTGAAATTTTGAGGTTTTACGTAGTTTTTGCTTAGCTTCATTTGAAGGATTCACCTTCTGGGCAGCACAAAATAAAAATGGAAAGAGTTAGGAAATGTGATTAAAAATACACATCTTGATTATACATAAGCAGGAGTGAGTAACACTACAAGTTGGCCATTAGTCAGTGTGCTGTGCTTTGCCATTTAAGTAATTTTGATGTAAGATTCTGCAGGGTGGTTGTAAGATCCTCCTCAGAAACCATCGTCCCCTCACTTTGTAGTGGTGATGCAAGACCAGTTAAAGGCTTGGCTCAGGAATACTGTATTAAAATTGTTTACTGCAGGGGGATTGGACTAGATGACCTTTAAAGGTCCTTTCCCACCTAACACATTCTATGATTCTTTGAAATAAGTTTAAGATAAATAAGTATAAGGGCAAGAGGGATCCTGGAGCAAAGGCCTACAAATTTCTCAGCCATACTCCTTCCCTTCTTTTTGTGGGCTTGAAGTTGCATTAATTTCCTTCATGATGTATAGGTGTTAGTACAGTATCACACTATCCTTCTGTACCAGGTCAGGGATTCCTGAGCATCTCCGACACTGCTCTTCCTGGCTTTTCCCATGCTCAAGGCACCGTGCCTGGCATTTGGTTGCTGTTGGACAAAGAAGAGAGAATTGGAGAAGCTGTTGTTTCTGCCTACCACATAAACCACACCATCCAGACCTAAGGGAGCCCCAGCAGTCAGGAGATCCTTGGCACACGGCATTCGTTTTGGACAATGGCACACTGTTATTTTGAGTTTGTACGTAGCTCAGCCCCTGTGAGGGACAATGCTCTGTGCTGTGCTTATTTGGGCCTGCAGAGATAACCAGGCTTGCATTGCACAAGTGCACAACAGACCTGCCAGGCAAAGAAGGGAAAATTAGCATAGGATAAAAGCAACTCCTAGGGATAGTGTATCTTGTCACCTTGGTCCCTGGAGAGGTGGCCCACTGCCAACTCCTCCTGTCCAGCTCCCACACAGTCTTAAGCACGGGTTAAGGTGCGCTGGCTGTTTGTCTAACACTGTTCTGTGTAGGCAACTGTAGAAAATTGCATAAGGAGTCAAATGAGGGGAGGGGAAGTGGGCTTTTTTCCCAGATTTTTAGGTATTGCCTACGTTCTGGGTATTTAAGAAGCTGTGACCCACAGCTTTCCTCACAGTTCAGCAAGAAAATCGCTTTTCTTTCCATTGGGCACTCTTGCTTCAGGGGTGGGTGGAGTTTGCCTGTGTAATTTATTCCCCTGCAGATACCCTCTGTGGAAAGAAGCTAACCTCTTACTAGTATGATTTTTACTGTACCCAGATCTACACTTGAACACTCTTGCATGCTGTATTGACTACTCATGTTGTCTAACTCGAGCTTAAATCTGCCAGGCATCTAGGAACTTGTTTCCCTAGCTCTTGTCCATGCAAAACTACTGGAGAGGAAGAGAAGTTTCCCTGACAAAGCAAGGCAAGGACAGGAGCTAAAGGTAGGCAAACCAGGGCTCCTAGAGAAAGGGAATTAAGTTGTCCTAAGCTTAGTGGTATTAATACTCTATTGGCTTCAGTTCATGTGCTTTGAATCCGTGTTGTGCTGAAGTCATGTTCTGTCAGTCAGGATGGTTGTTCAAATGCCTAATATTGGGAGTTTGCATGATACCAAAATCCTTTCATAGTAATGACACCTTGGAGTGTATCAGGTTAGAAGCATTAGACAGAGAAGGTTTTGGTTCAGGAAGTATAAAATAACGTGTCCTTAGGCAGCTGTGCAATTTTGGTGTAAGACTGTGGAGGATGGATTCACAGGTATAACATGAAAAAATGCATGCTTGTTTTAACCCTCTGTGCCTTCTGTAGTTTCATTTCAAAGCACAGAAGCTGTACGTTACCCAGTTTCTGTTCCTGGTGGTGGTTTAGTTAAGGGGTAGAAACACAGAGGAGTTTGAACACAGAGCAGTTGTTTGCTTTGGGTTTAGTGTTCATTGGTATCAGCAGTGCGTGGTGAATTGGCAGCACAGCAAGTCCTGTGATAAGGATGAATGTCTGGACAGTAGACCCTCTCCATAATCCAACTTGAAATCTTCTGGCTATCCCCTGCTCTGAATGGGATTGACCGTAACTGGGAAGTATATTCTGTATAGTGAGAAAATACCTGAGTGATTTTTCTTCTTGAGAGGTGTTTTCAGATTTGAAGGGGTGGAGGAGAACTGAAAACTTCTCTGTATCAACATCATGATGCTGAGGGCCTGCTTACCTGTACAATCTCTGCTTGCATTGTGGAGGTCATCAAATAAAGCCAGATTTAGCTACATACATTTTTAATGACATCACTCTTTGGGGGTGCCTCTCTGTACTTGTCTACTACCAGGTTGGAAGATACGAGCAGTCTTACTAAGCTCTTTGCCACATGTTTGTTCAGGCTCAGAGCAGAGAGGGTTGTTTCTGCATTGTGTAAAAAGTGAGTACTTCCTTGGAGATCTGCTTGTTTTTACTTTTGACTATGTGTGTGGATTTAACTAAAGAACATGTGTTCACACAGTTGTGCTATTTAAATTAATGTGGGGTGACTCAGTGTGTATTCACTGCTGTCATCCCACAGGGCTGCAACAGAACACTTTATTGTCTGGAGACAATGCTAATAATGGTAGCATTAAAACGGCATTGTAGTTTCACAAGATGATATTCTGTTCCCAGAACTGCAAAATGACTAAGAGATTTGCCATTGTCAGACAGAGGAACAGGAGCTGACCTGCAGCAAAAGCAGCAGCACCCTCTGCTTCAGCTGGGCCGGGCTGCGCTGCCTCTCTTGGCTCTTCTTTCCATGAACTGCACCAGGGTTTGTCAGAGCAAGTGAGTGCCTCCGCAAAGCAAGAGCTCCAGCGTTCACCTGCACCAAGAGCTGTCAAAGCACAGCCCTGTCCCAGGGCAATCCTACCTTAAGCTACATTCATCTAGCAGGTGAGCTATTCACCAGCATCACACATACGCTGCCCCATCCCGGACAGCTGAAACACCTAGGAGGGCACGTACCACTTCTGGCCACCCTGTCCCTGTTGCTGCTGTGTGCTTGTCCCCACCAGGTATGTGGGCTGCTGGAGGAGAACTCAGTACTTAGGTTCTGTGTTTTGCAGTTAATACATTGTGGATGCTATAGCATTCCTGTAACGTATAGAACAGCAACTCAGAACTGAAGCATTTTACGTTAAGCATGTTTTTCTTTGCAGTGAGCTTTGGGGGGAGGATTGTAGGATGAAAGCAGTGTGGCTGCAGGGACTAGTGGAGGGCAGCTGTGCTGTCCTTGTAACTGAGGTGTAGCTTATGAATGCAAGTAAGTTGTCAGTACGAAATTAATAAGCATTACATATATGTTATTAATCCTTAGCATCTTCTCTTATTGTGTAAACATAATAACTTCCTTATCAAAAGAGTTGTTAATAATGCTTGGAGCCTGAAAGCAAAGATGCGGTGCTGGGGGCCACATTCATTTATTCTTTCATAGGAAATATTAAAAGTAAAACATTCCACCCTCACAACTAGTAATTTTCTAGCATGCTGTTGCAATAATCACATTTGATAATGGCAGCATAGACAACTTGATGAGAAAAGAAATTGACAGAGAGATTGTTGGCAGTGCAGAGGCACTGGTTGGACTCACCAACCTTAAACCACATCTGTAGTGCTATGGCTTATATAATGCAGGGTGGACAACATCTGAAGCATAAAGCCATTTACAGTGGTCATTGGTGAGCACATTGATACTACCATCACAAAGTTTGCCTCACATGCATTAGTAATTAGCAGATAAGATAGTGGTGTGATGACTGTCTTTGAGATGCACAGCCACTGAGCAGGACTTGCTGCTTCTCCCAAAAGCGTTTCCCAGGATCCATGTGACTGGAGTACAGGAGGTTTGAGCTTTGATTTCAGTAGCTTCATTACTAAGTTGTGCTTATCTCTTATATGGAACTTTTTAAAATGTAGTTTGTGTTTGATTGGGATACTGAAGAGAAAAAGCTGATTTAAGGAAAATGATACGGGGGAAGAGAGTTGTTGCATGTTTTACAGTCTTGAGATTCCAAGCATCCTTGCTGTGGAAAAATGGGAGTGTAATTAGCTAGTTTCTGTGTGGGTTTGCTGAGTTGCTTTAGTTTGTTTTTTCTCTGTCAGCTTCTAGTAATACTAATATTTATTTCCATTAAACAGAAAAAAATAGTTTGATGATCTCTGGCATTCAATGTCTGATAGGAACACTGCCTCAGAGTTGTAGCACTACAAATATTTGTATGTGCCTGTCAGTACTGTGGGCAGAAACACTGGGGAGAGCCAAACAGCTAGCTTAAATCAAGATGGTTTGCATATCTCTTGTTTTCTTTTGACAAAATCATTGTGCAGTTCTACCTAAATGTGGTATTCCATGAGCTGCAGGGAGCAGATCACATCATTATCATCACATAGGCTAGTTCAGTCAATGTGATACGTGCCACAGAACTTTGTGGGGACCTCAGTGATTTCCCTGTGTAGTACATGTTTTGTGGCATCAGAAAATCCCCTGTGATTAGGCAGATTCTAAATAGCACTGTTTGGTTTACCCCCTGCTCAGTTCCACCCCAACATGTCCTGTGTGTTACTGCATATCCATAACACCAGCGGAGTGTACTTACGGCTCCCATAGCATACTCACCATCCAGGCTTGCACAGGATGGCACAGCCCATCAGCTCCTTGTTTGGCCTCTGCTGACAATTAAACACTGGCATCAGAAGCTTCTTGTCCTCCTCAGCTCTTTCCTGAAGTGATTCCTAAATGCTGGGCACAAAGAAGTCCCGTGCAGCACTGCCTGTTAACTAGCTGCCTTGCTGAATATATTAGAGGTGCACGCTGATAAAAAGGAGAGATCATGCATTTTTTCCTTAGGTTCTGCCTTCCTCATGTTTTCTTGATTTCCTCAAGTCATCCTGGTTTATGTGCTGTTGACAGCTAAATCACTGAGATGCAGAAAGCAGAAGAGCAGAGGAAGTGCCTGGTGCATACAGAGAAGCAAATGCCTCAGCCTTTCAAGAACGAGAAAAGGAGTGATAGAAATGGATACATCCAGTGATGAATTTTAACATGTACATTGTAATATTTATTACTCTGTCTACCCTGTTTGGATCATTTTGTGCTGAGGATAGGGTGAGGCAAAGAGACGCTGCTTTTTGGTACCAATGAAAGAGGTAGCAAGGTGAGATCAGAGAATTGTACTGTAGGTTGGACGGGGCCTTTGGATGTCACCTTGGCCTATCCTGCTGCCCAGACTGGGCTCCGATGTATCATGTTGCTCATAACCATGCACAGAACAGTTTTTGAGTATCATCAAAGATGAAGGTCCAGCAGACCCTCTGGGCCTGTGTTTCACCTCCCTGACAGTAAAAAATTATATTTCCCTATACAGAGACAGCATTTCCCATGTTGGAGCTCTGGTGGATGCCTCCCCTTGCTCCCCTCCCTCTGAAGGACAGTCTATGTCCCCTCAATTCAGGCAGTTGCAGACAATGGGGAGGCTCTAGTCCCCTCTTTTCAGAGCTGAGCAAATGCAATGCTCTCACCTTCTCTTCCTGCACTGCAACCCCACAAATTACTCTGGCTCCAGGCAATGTTTCTATGGGGTGAACTCTCTTTTTCCTGTACTGCATCCCAGATATACTCCAGAGAGTGGCTCCTTTTTTCATACCAACTGATCTTGAGCTCTCCCTTTTTTCTACCTTTCTGTGCAACATCTGCTAAAAAGTAAGATGAGTGGCATATTGTAGGATGTCACACCAAATTCTATGTGTGGTGCTGTAAGAGAAGAAAGCAATTGTTATTTCTTAGTTGAATTAAAATCATGGAATTATAGAATGCTTGGGGTTGGAGGAAACCTCAAAGATCATCTAGTTCTAACCCCTCTGCCATGGGCAGGGACATGATCCACTAGATAAAGTCACCTTCCCTGGATGTGTTTAAAAAAAGGGCAGATGAGGGACTTAAGGATATGGTTTAGCATAGGACAGGAACGGTTAGACTTGATTATCTTCAAGATCTTTTTGACCCTTGTGATTCTATGAGATCAGGTTGCCCAAAGCCCCATCCAACCTGGCCTTGAACAATGCCAGGGAGGGAGCAGCCACAGCCTCTCTGGGCAATCTGTGCCAGTGCCTTGCCATCCTTTTTATCTCTTGTAACGTCCATTCTTACAACTATCTACATCCATCAAGTCTTGATCTTGACTTTTTTCTTGAAGAACTTAAAACATGTTGTCCAGTATAAAATTAAATATTTTGCAGTCAGCTGGAAATATCCATTGCAAAAGTGTGGAAGCTATGCCAGATCCAGGCTCCACATGTAAATCATACTGTTAGTGACTGCAGTGGAAAAATGGCTCTTAAACAGTGTCTTCTGCTGCTTCCCTATTCATTAATTGTACTTTTTTTTATATATTAGTTTGCCCTTGGTATTTCAAGAGCCTTTACACAAATACTGTATACTTCTGCAGCAAATCCAAACACAGTTTAGCAGGGCAAAGCGCAGTTGGAGACTGGCTCAGCGCCCAGAGTCTGCTTTTAACCTCTGCAAAGGCCCTTCTCTTTCTCAGCACTGCTGAATGTGATGTAGGTATCCAACATTTCTAGCCAGGGAAGGGGGATAAAAGTAAAATAGTAAAAACTTCAAGATAGAATTTCTAAATCTTCGTGAATAGCATGTATTGGCTTGGAAAAAGGCATCAGTTTGTAAAGATCCTAAGGTACAGGCTCATGCATCTTGTAAACTTCCAGGTTAATGACCTGTGAACTGAGGCACTTGATGAATTCTAATATATCCGTTATTATCCAGCTGAAAATTCACGTGCAGCTACGTTGTGTATATATTCTAAAAGCATTATTGTTTTCAGAGTATGGAATACGAGCCAGTAGGTTCCAGCTTCTTGATGTGCAGACTGTTAAGTGTTGCCTGATGTATGTATGAATTCTACAGGACGAATTCAGACTTTGGACAAAACCTTTTCATTTTATAGGTATTTTTGAGTATTCCTCTGGAATAATCCACAGACTCATCAAGGAACTATTGACTACAGGTTAAAACAAATAGTATGTCAAGAGATTGACAACTTGGTTTTATGTTATTTCTTACTGACTGAAGAAATCGGATCTGTCTCTCTCTCCCTGGAGTAGAGTAATACCAACACAATATTGATCCCTTCTTGAAGAGCTGTTGCTCATAGCATGATGCTCCTTTTGGAACTTGACTTAATGTGCATCCCTTTATGAGGTACATGAATAAAACATTAGAAAGGTAGAGTTTGTGACCTAGTTAGGAGATATGCGCATGGTCTCCTTGGTTGAACTGAGGAAACAGCTAAAGTAGGGATATCTGGGAGGGGAATGTCTTTACATATGACAAACCTTGTCTTATTTTTTTTTGTTTGGTTGCTTTTAATGAAGGGGTATTTCTGAGTCTGTGTGTTCTTTTGAGTTTGGACTGAACATAAACCAGCTAGAAATCAGAAAACTTAATATGCACAGTGAAATTTAATTAAGTAACTTCATAAAATCAAAGGGTTTTTTTGGTAGATAGGAAGCAAGGATCTGTCTTTTGGTACTAGTGCACGTATCTAGCAGAGTCCTATTTTTATCTCCACCACTTCACCAAGAGGTGTAAGTAACAGATGTGTATTGTCTGCTGCCAATGGTAATGGACATGGGATATTGCGAGGAATGGACTGTATTCCTTACATCTTGCATGGTGCCTTCTCTATGCACAAAGGTCCATGAGGTCTGACTTTTTCAAAATTAACTTTGTATCTTCCAGCTTGAATTGCCAGATTTGGCTTTCAGAGATACCATGCACCTACCTCATGATCACAGTTTGACTTGAGATGCTAATTACCTCTTCAGAAGATGTGCAGAGTCTACAAATTTAGTCTTAATTAAGCATTTCCTTTAAAGATACAGGCCTAACCTTTTCAGTACCTGAATTCACCTCTGTATAAAAATTATGCAAACTTGTATCTATTGGCAAAAAATTGTTTTATTATCTATATTTTATATGGTAACTGTTGGGAAAGGTAATATGCTTTAGATGTGCTGCACTTACACTGCCCAAACTACAGTGATTCATTTCAAAAACTGCTTTTCTTTTGTGGTAGATTAGGCAAAACCAAGCACCACTAGATGTGCTGAAACATCTGTTCAATGTTAACTCTCAGAATGAGAGGTTCCCTGCAATCTTTTGTGAATCATAATTATTAATGTGGACGATTCCAAGGTTCAAAACACCAGGTATGCTTTTTGAGTAAGATAAGATGGTGACACATCCAGATGTTGAGTAATTCACATAAGCCATCAAACCTTTTAAATCACCAATTGCTGGTAGTACCAAAGGCAGCAAAATTTCCCTGTGATTCATGCAGGCAGAGGTTCAGTGATGACTTGAAATTTATTCTCTTAAAAACTTCAATTTAGCCTTTGTGCTTCTGGAACTCTCTTGTGGTTTGGTGTTTTGGGGGGTGGGTGTTTTCGTAGACTTTTTTCCCCCCCCTCTTATCTTTCTTTGGTTTGGTTTTGTTGCTTTTTTTTTTTAAAAAAAAAAAAAAAAAGGTGAGAGGAATATTTTTACCAAGGACGATGGTTGTGGAGGTGTTTAACACAATCTCCATCTCTTGTTTTCAGTCATGGGAAACATGTTGGAAGTAAGCTGTTATGTCATGCAACTTCTGCCGGTGCTTTCCAACCACCTGCTGTATTGCATGCACTCTGTGCTCCTCCACAAAGCACTGGCTGCGGCTTTGGGCTCCCTCTCCGTCATTTACAGGTTGGCCAGCTTGTGGCTTGGCCACGCAGCCTTCCTGTCTGTGTGCCTGTACGTTTCAGTGTGTGGTATCCTGATTAAGAATTGCTGTCATCTAGATAGTTCAAATAGTTACATGTGTGGTCTTCACTTTTCCTGTTGTGGTATTTCTGTGGTTTTATTGTTCAGGGTCAGGGCTTCACTGAGCCTGGATGAAGGCAAAAGGCAGAACAGCTATGGAAGGTATATTCAGGTATAAATATTTTAGCTTTTCATAAGGAGGGCAGAGTGCAAGATGCATTTAGTTGACATGATGTGGCCTACTTGAAACTTGTTTTGTAATGATTTGGCTCCATTTTCCTTTCATTTTAGTTTGTCAGCGATGGGAAACAGTCTTTGTTTCAATTATTCTTCATTAAGATTTGTATCTCTGGCTCTAAACTGAGATAAGCTTTGGCAATTCTCGGGTTGTGGATACCTAAGGAAAAGCCAGGCTCTCTCCCAGGAAGCAAACTCCCTGGTTTCCAGAAAGTAAAAATGGGAAGAATGGGGTATGTTTTCTGAATCCTCCCCATGATGCCTCTATGCTTACCGCAGGTGCAGGCTCACCGTGCTGTTAGTTGGGATGCTGAAGAAACATCCTTGGCGATACCTTTGAGATTTTGTTACAAGATACATCCCTCTGCTGATAGTATCCTGGACCAGCTGTCTCTTTCATTTTTCAGATGTATCTCAAATAAGAAATCCAGATGTGAGCCTGGCCTCTTTCTCCCTTTGAAAATCCTCACTGGGAGCAAGATCGGTCACGATACTCGGTGATCTGGGCCCCACAGTGTTTTTGCAGCACTTTTTACAGTAAGGATGCTAAACTAAGCAGCCAGCTGAAGGAGGGACCACTGGTGGGACAAAGTGGAGTTTCCTGGCCCTACTGACTGGAAGTCTGTATGACCTCAGGAGGATCACGTACCATTGGAGATAACTGAGCCACAGAATGTAGTAGGGATACTCACCAGAAAGAGACAGAAATCTTTGGGTTTGTATTTTACTTCTGTATTTCAACAAGTCTTAGTCTTTAAAGGTCTCAACCCCATTATGAAGAGACATGTTGTTTCATGTCTTCCAAGTATGGCTTGTTACTAGTTCATCCTGGTGCTGCTGATGGAAGGAGAGCTTCTGTCCTGCCAGCACCCAACCTGGGTGTGGATTTCCTCAAATCAGTCTTGAAAAGAAGCATCGCTCCTCCTGAATGGTGTGTGTTTCCTTTCACTTGCCAGATAAATAAAGGAGAATATTTGAAAATGGTAGAAATGCTTAGAACTTACTCACAAAATAAACTTTTATATCCCCAGATCTCCTTATAGTGGTAATTCATGTTTTTTGCTTGACCTTGGTTTTTCTAGCGGCTGAGAGAGACTGTTGAAATTAGGATAATGAGCAATTGTGGTATGCCAGCTGCCCGGCCGTTGTGGAATGGGCTTTTTTTGATAGGCGGTTCAGAAGGATTTTTTGGAGAGCAATTTGAATTTTATAGAGGGGGAAAAAAAAAGCTATAGAGAGATGCCCGTTCAGAGGAGAATGTCATAGTTCACACTTGTGTAATTGGTTGACTTGAAAACTATTGAAAAACAATTTCTCACAGTCTCATTGTAGCCCACCATTTCTTATCTTGGTTGGGATGTTTCATGTCTAGGTGTTATGCATTTTCTGCCTTTACAGTAGAGGTCAAATCTTCCAACCATGGCTCTGAAGGTAAAATGCCTTATGTACATAGCTCTTTTTGTGATTTTGAGAAGTCTGACATCAGCTTCCCTTCTGTTATATTATTTCTGAGATATCTTAAAGTCTTTTTTTCTTTTTGCATTTCTCTTTCTTTTATTTTTGTGAAAAGAGACTTGGGGAGATAAGGACAGTTGCTTTGAGGATTCACATTGAGCCCAGAGTTCAACTACATCCCACACACCTCTCTAGTAAGAGCCGATGACCTCAGTTCTTTGCACAGATCTCCGCTGCCATGTATGTGGCACTGTATCAGCATATTTATTATTGTTTTTTAAGAGAAGTGCTGTGGGATCACTCATTGTTCCTAAATCAGAGTGTTGTGGAGACCAATCTTTCCTGCTGAGGTGATACAAATCTGCTAGCACTGGCCTTGTTGAAATACTTAAAGGGGGAAAAAAAAGAAAACCTAAGAAAGAGGTGCAATGAGAACCAGGTGGAGTGGTAACTGCAGAGCAGACAGTGCACACTGTGGCAGCCATGCAGGTGGGGGGTGCCCTGCTGTACCCTGCCTCCAGGGAGCAGGTCTGCACATCACCAGAAAGAAACACTGAGCTCTGGATAGTGGTACACGCTAGCAAAGGGTTTCAAACTCTACTGGCGTCCAATGTAAAGCTGTGTGGCAACATGCCGAGCTGTATTTTCATCTGAATCGTACATCTGCAAAAGAAATTAAATCCTCAACCTCCAGGTCCAGGAAGAAATCCAAGAAAGAATTAAAAAGCACCCAAGAATCAACTATATTAGTTGCCAGCCGTATGATCTGTTGCTTCCTTGGAGGCCAGGCATTTGGTAGTGGTTTAGTCAAAGTACGTGGGCTCTTTCAAGCCAAGGCTGTCCATGTATTGTACTATAAATTTCCCAGAGGGTGTAGGGCAAGTGCAGCTGTTTCCATATTGCCTCCCTTCTGCCTCATGGAGAAAACAAGCACGTGTCACTTGGTGGGGGCCTTTCAGCGTTGCTCTGCATTGGGACTGGACTGGCCAGGTAGACAGGTGGGTGAACCAAAAGTTTTGTGGCAGAGATCTGGCATAGTGCGTGCAGAAAGGATGCAGTTTGTCAGAGTTATACCTGCTTGAGCAATTAGAATTTGAGAGATATTCATACAGCATCTCTTATACTGAAACAGTGTAATTATTTGGGAAAGGAGGATTTGATGACTTCAGCTGTCCTAAGAAGTCCTTGCTCATGTTTTTAACTGAGATTTACATTGTGTTCTACATTTTCTCTACTATTTCTTGCAGTTGAGTGTTTACATTTAAAAATGTTCACTGTGATACACCTGGTCCTTCTCATCTGTTAAGTGTGTTAAGATGTTTGTCTGAGATGTGTCACTATTATAACATAATGGCATTATTACAAAACAAGGACATTATGTCAAATTGATACAGTGCTAGTGGAGATGTTACCCAAACAGTTTCATGTACTTAAAATTGAGTAATAAATGTATGGTTCTGCCTCAGGCTGTTCATCCTGCACGTACAAAACCCAGTGCTACCTGCCTGCAGATAGGCTCTCCTTCTCGTGGAGGCACCTGAGCCCTCACAGATGGTTGCCCAGGGTGGTGCTGTACAAGAAGTCCCATCTGCATATGAGATGCAGACACTGGAGAATATTGTGGTATCATATCGAAGGGCTTGCATAGCACTTGGCTTCACTCTGTATTACTTTACTGGGCTTATCCATTAACAGTTTTGTTACTGCAGGCCCCTTTTGCAGACAATAAATGGAGTTCTTAGTGTTTTGTTCAGTGGCATGAATGTTGAAACCAGTCATGTGCTTAAAAGCTCTGCAGAACACGAACCTGCTTGGGTTTTGTTTGTATATCTTGGTCGCCGCTCTCCACATTGTGGTGAAACCCATGTGGTGTGTCTCTTCCAAGGGATTTCACAGTTTAATGCAACCCTCTGGAGAAATCCTGGAGACCTGGAGCAGTATGTTTATTGTGGAACCAGAGGATTATGTGCACTGTAAGAGAGCTACTCCAGTATTAATACTTGCACTTTTTATTATCGTGACCTCATTCTAGCACTTAGGAGATGCAATAGGCTACACACTTTTTAAATAGCATACACTGCTGTTCACTAAACAAGAACATACTCCACTATACAGTTCACACCGACAATCACACCGTAAATGTGTTGATCCCTGTTGCCATTTGAAATAACAATCTAAAATAAGTGCTATATATTTTGAGGAAATGATAGAAATGTTTCTAGTCTTGCCAAAATTTTGAAGGTATTCATTTTTTGCATATAGCTACTACCTCATGAATAGTTTTGAAGTCTGCTTGAATTACTAGTATTGGAGCAAACCATATATATAATGTGTGTATAATTTATCATCCTTAAAAATACAAGAGCGTATACATGTTGAGTCGTTTCAGCCTTGAGAAAAGAAGACTGAGAGGGGATCTTATTAATGTTTATAAATAGCTTAAGTGTGGGACACAGGGGGAAGTGGACAGCTTCTTTTCTATGGTCTGTGGAGACAGGACAAGGGGCAATGGCCTCAAGTTGGAGCACAGGAAGTTCTGCACCAATATGCAGAACTTTTTCACAGTGAGTGTGACAGAGCCCTGGGACAGGCTGCCCAGGGGGGTTGTGGAGTCTCCTTCTCTGGAGATATTCAAGACCCAGCTGGATGCCAACCCGTGAGACCTGTCCTAGGGAACCTGCTTTGGCAGGGGGGTTGGACCCAATGATCTCTGGGAAGGTCCCTTCCAACCTCTGTGATTCTGTTGATACAGGAAGAAGGAAACTTTTTGGTGTGTGCCTTTACATGTTTTGTCTGTGTTTTGGAGCTCTTTTAAAAAAAAAACAAAACATATTGCTGGAGAGTCTTCCTCAGCTTGGGATTTCCACTGTTCATCTGGGTGTCACCAGCCTCATGGCCGGGTTAGGAAAGCTGCTGCTCCTCTTGCTGAGTCAGTGCCCTCCCACACATACAAATGTGCAGAGGAAGGCTGCGTCCTGCAGCACAGACATTCTCCTCCCAAATTAATACACTAGTTTATTTTTCCCTTAACTGTTGTGTATATCTCAAAAATTTTAAATCACGTGCTTTTCTATCAGGTTATTGTACTGTAAAGCTATTTACAGATATTTTTAGCAGGTGACACAAAATACAAAGGCTGGGATTTTTTTTCTGTGTGGGTTTTAATAACTTATTTAAATTCCCCAAAAGTGCCTAATAATTTTTGAAGAGGTAAAAAGAGAAGATACTGCATGTGAAAAGAAACATGCATCAACTGGCTAGGCAGGAGTAGTGTTTTGTAAATACACTGCTGCCATTAAAAAAAACATTGTCTAAACCAAGGGCTTTACAAATAGGGAAAAGGCTAATAAAAAATAATTAACAAAATTCATACTCTTGTCATTTTGTACTTCTGGGAATAATCACTTCAAATAGGCATTGAAAAGTAAATAACTAATTCCTAATAAAGGTATAAAAATGGAGAAGTGTTTTTTTGTCAGGGTGGTTGTTTGGAAAATATCCTGCCAGCACTCTCTAGTTCCCAGCGAGGGTGGTGGAATGTGGGGGGGAGGGTAGTGGTGTGTGTAGTGCGTGTAGGCTCTTTGGCCTTAACTCTGAATATGGGAGGTTACTTAAAAACAGATCATAACTGTAGACTCCATATTTTCATGTCAAAAGCAACTAGCAGCTGCCCTGAAGTAACGCTAATGTTCACTTGTTGATATTTTTCCTCAGTTACTTGCAAAGTAGCTGCCACGGATTCCGCACCCTGCGCAAGCTGCATGATGGAATTAGTGGTTTTGTTGGGGTTGGTTTTATGGTATTTTCTCTCTTTTCCATCTGGAAACAGCCAAAACCAAAACAAAAGGATTTTTTTATTTGTAAGAAGAGGTTAAAGCACATGATTTTGTGTTGACTTTCATCAGTGAGCTGAAAACTTGATTTTGAAATGTGGCCCTGTTCGTGTCGATCCCCAGCACGGCTGCTTCTGTCTCATGCCTCAGATACTGCCAGCATATGTGAGCTTGTGTTCTGAGGCTTCCCAAATGACTTCTTAATTAGCAGTTGTTATTACACCGCTTGTAGCTTTTCCAGTGTGCAGCCATGTTGACGTCATTGCTTACCTCGTTGTTCACACGAAGTAGTCCTGGTTGATCTTCTGCCTGCCTGGTGTTCCTTCCCTCCTTCTCGTGGTGTGGACCAGCCCTTGCGTCCGGCTTCTGTGATGTCCAACCTGACAGCAGCACTAATGCGTACACGCCTGCCATACTGGGGCTCTCTTGGGGTGTTTAATGCCTTTTTTTCATAATGTTGATGTCCAACCTGACAGCAGCACTAATGCGTACACGCCTGCCATACTGGGGCTCTCTTGGGGTGTTTAATGCCTTTTTTTCATAATGTTGATGTCCAACCTGACAGCAGCACTAATGCGTACAACGCCTGCCATACTGGGGCTCTCTTGGGGTGTTTAATGCCTTTTTTTCATAATGTTTTTTTTTTTTTTTCAGGATCCCCTGGAGCAGTACGTTCCTCTGTTTGGAGTGTGGCCAAGAGTTTGGCATCACATTCTTACAGGTATGTTTTTGGATTAAAATGCACTTTTTTCCCCAGGGTTTGGTAAAAGGAGACAATTGGAGGAGGACTTTACCATGTCCTCTTCTGCTGTCTTGAGAGGTGCGTTCTGGTAATGAATTTCTCTTCTTTGCCCTTTACTAATCAATTGGGTTTGCAAATATATACTTCAGTACTCCTTAAGAAAGACTGAGGCTTGCTTCTTCTGGCCAACGTCATGTAGTGATGTGTGTGTCAATATGGCAAAATCCTTTTTGGAAATAGTCCAGTAATTCCAGACTTGTTCTCATCCTTTATTCCTAACCTTTCCTTTGGTTACAGTCATTCTGTTCAGTAAATTGTGTTCACTTTTTATAAGAGAGACCTTCAGTGCAAGCAAGTGCTTCTAGCTTTAGTCCTCCAGAGCTTTCTGTTATTTATCTGGTTATTACTGATGTGCTCAGAAACAGAAGAAAGCTTACACATCTCTGAAGCTGTCCACAACACTCAGAGCCTGATTTCAAGGTCTGAGCAGGAGATAAGCATTAAAGTTTAAAATCTCTTATTCATAGTTAAAGCTCCCAAACAAGAGGGGAATCCAGTGTCAGGAATAATGGAGAGGATGTCGTATGTTGAGTAGCTTCATCCTAGGAGACCAGCTGAAACTCAAGAGGGCAGGAAGGGACAGGAGCTGCATGTGTGGCACTTTATACCAATGGTTGGACAATTCTTGAAACACTTGTAGAGCACTTCAGGTATTTCACTGTGTCAAAGAAAATATCAGTAATCAATGTCTCATGCAAAATGTATCAAATCAGGAACATGCTTCACTAATACTTAGCTTAATTCTACTCAATAGGAGGTGTTTCACGTTCATCTGTTTCCAATCACCATAGTTGGCTTCAGAACACAGATTTGCATTGTGTGAGGTCTTAAATTAACAATGATTGCTGCTGTTTTATTTGAAGACAAAAATGTGAAGTCTGAGAGTACGCACAGCTAATTTAAGGGTAAAAATCTGTTCCCAGAATGTAGAAATCATCTCAGAAGCCATTTCTGTCAGCTGAGGAAATTGGGAGACTGAAATTCCAGATACATTGTAGGATGAAATTTAAGGCATCAAAACTCTCTTGCAAGGATTGACTCCAGGAACATTCAAAGCCTTGTAAGTGATCTGTGTTAGTTTTTGTGGTCACAAGTTGACTTACATGAATATCACAGTCACATTTTGTTGTTTTACCTTCTTGATGTCATGCCATGCGGGTTTTATTTCTGCCTTCTTAAAAGGGGAATTCAGTGTTTGGTGTTCATACAGGTGCCCCAGGAGATCTCTAGTTTTGCTGGAGATGTATTGCTCGTTTTACAAACGTGATTTACTCTGAAAGCAGCACTTGGTCCTGGCTGCAGTGGCACAGCTACCCTTCCCTCGTTACTAGCTTTTAGACAGTGTGTTGAAACCAGTCCAGAATACTGGTGAGCTCCTGCTAGTGAGTGAGGGACAGCTTTGCTTGAAGGACTTGGTTCCTCGGCAGTGACTGGGATGGTGTGTCAGTAGGGTGGCTGGCCGAGAGAGGTCACCTTTATGCAGCAGGCATGGGTGGATGAAAAGCAGACACTGAGTGCCCTCACTTGAGTCTCAGCACACCATGTTTGCTGTGTCTCATGATTTATCTGGCGTAGGCAGCTTGGCCCTATGATGTTCAGGTTCGGTTTCTCTGGACTCGGGTCAAACTTTTTAAGTAAAAAGGTTTGCTGATGATAATCTCTAAAGTAATAGCAATTTCCTGGGGTAAAGTAGTAGCTACAAGTTCAGGATGCTTGTATCCAATTTCTGCATTTGGGAGAAATTTCTGTTGTTCCTTTGGGCAGTCATACCCAATCCTGCATTTAGTTCCCTGCTTGGGGATTTTGCTTTGCTTACAGAAGAGGGAGGACCTGTTAATGTGGCTGTGTGTAACAGGCCTGAGAGGAAGCAATTGCTACAGATACGTAGCAATGGTGAGGTAGTCAATATTATAAGAAGGGCAGGTAGAAATAGAGAAGTAATTGAAGCAGTCTCTCTAAGCAGTAGGCTAAGGCACTTGTGAGAACTGGGTCAAGAGCATCCCCAGTTCAGGAGTCCCCAGGGGCAAGCATATTGCATGTCTAGGCATGCAAACAGCATGTAAACGTGAGGTGAAGTGATGCTAAAAGGAAGGAACTGGATTTACTGAGGAACCTACAACAAACCTCATCACTCGTTCGGTTGACTGGCTGATGTTTCTTGCTCACTTGATTACCACCAGTGTTTGTTTTCCTCTGGAAACTCTGTCGGACTCCAAGGCTGGTACCCCTCTGTGTTCTCCTGCTTACTACCCTGCTGCCAGCTCCTCCCCACCCCAGCTTGCTGGGCTCTGTGGACAGTCTGCCCCAGATGTGGACTCCACAGTAACGAGGAGAGGACGTATCTCTCAGCTGCAACCCAAAAATGACCTGGGTTGGAGGGGGCTTTGCTTTGGAAGGAGCTTACCTGGGAGCTTCCCTTCTGCATCGCACCCTTACACTCATTCCGTTCCCTCTGCAGAACATAGGAGCTGTGAGGGAAGTGGTGAGGAAGAGTACTTGAGGTGTCCTTCCTTTCTCCTCTAATCCCTCTCTGTCCTTTTAATCTATTTCTGCTTCCCACCCGACTGTTTGGTGCCCCTTTCTCTATTCCCAACACTTTTTCCTCTCTCCGTCTCTTGCTGTTTCTCACCCTACTGTGCCTGTTCCCACACTACCAATTTCAGGTTTAGTTTGTCTTTGTCCCCCCACAAACTAATTACAAGTTTGGTTTTGGTTTTGGGTGTTTTTTTTCTTGGAGCTGGGATGCCTCAACCCTCCCTGCAGTGCCTCCCTCACCACTTGATCTTCAGCACTGGTCATGGCTCAATACAGCTTTTGTTTTCTTGAAGATGGTGGAGTTTTGTGGCTTCTTAAAAATTGTGGCCACAGAGAATTTCCATCATCACCATAACTTCATCAGGACCCTCAGATATGTGCAAACTATTCAGTGCACAGTCTGGACAGCCTGACTTCTTAAAAGCATCTTTCTAAGAACATTGTTTTAGTGAAGAATCACTAAGAGTCAGTAATACGAAAACACACTTTGAACTTTGCTATTCAATAAAAGTTGGGCTGCTCGTCAACAAGTAGCTAAATGGCCATTCATCTTCAATTCATCTTCAGTTAAATATGTTGTGAACAGTTTGTGAAGATCTGTAATTTCAACATGTGGATTCTGTGGGCACGTACTTCCAGTACAGCAATTAAGAAGAAAACAGACTCGTATCCTGACAGCTAGCATCTCAACAGCTCTAGTAACTACACCCACTGTAGTCTTACGTGATTACACAGGCAAAGGTGTAATCAGACATGTACATACAGTGTAGAACTTGTGTTGGCTTATGCAGCTATGCCATTGATTGCAGTGACCTGAATTGCATTGTGCTCCAGTGCCAAAAAAATCAGTATTTTTAACCATCTGCCTGAAGAAGCCTTAAAAATACAGACATGTCTTTGTGACATAGTGTAATGCACTCCTTTCATTTTCTTTCTTGACCTATAACACTGTGTATCTTTAGACTTGAGGCTGTTGAAGAGGGGATGAACTATCCTGTGGTATGGGAAAACATCCTCTTATCTAGGGAAAAACTTAGCTGTGCCGGTCAAAAATAAAAGATACCATTCACAGAGTTGCTCTGGAGGTTGCAGTACCCTGGAACTCTGCTGTAAATCATGTGGGTTGTTTTCCTTGGGGTTTTTAATATTATTTTTAAAAGACCTGATTTTTTTTTTTTAACATGGTCAAACCTTCTGTATTACATCTGTTTAAGATAGGAAAAAAACACATAATATTTCATACATGGAAAGTTTTGATGCTTAGAAATGGTTAACTCAGGGCAGTTATGGTGCAGAAATTATTTTTCAATAGCTGTGCTGACCTTACTGCAGTAATAGCTCATGTTACAGAAAAGGCAGTTTAATTCAAAGAGTTTTGACAAACAAGACCCCACAGCTAATCAAGAGAGTGGCTCAAATTCCTCAGTTGTCAGAATTAGGCCACTCCATTGTACTCCACGGGCTGAATATTATCATTTTTCTACTGGTACTGGTTTTAGTGTGCTCGAATTTTAATTGTGCTTTCTGCTGCCTGTTAAAGGTGGTCTCATAGGTTCTTAATACCAGTAAAAGACACTCATTTGCTGTGTTTTAATACTTATTTCTAAATATTAGAATGTTTGTGTGTGTGTGTGTGTAGATCTTATTAAAGAGCATTTTCCATGTAATGAGTGAACTGTTAAAATAAGAGAAGAGTTTTAAATATATATCTATAATCACTATGACTTTCTGGTTTCTTGCTTGTAAAAATGTAAGTATTGTAAGAAATATTCCATATACTTGTGGACTATTTCTTTCAAATTTATTTGAACATGTATGAAACTTCAAAAGGGAACACTGTTAAGCTTTGTTTTGGAGCTCTAAGTATTTTAAAAAGTTTATTTTACTAATTAACTTTCTGACTAAAGGAAGGGAACTTTTAACTATGATATGTTTGTTCCAGTTATAGTAGCTCTTTATGATTTCTGGGGTTTTTTGCTGCGTAAATTGTTGGGAGTGTTTCTCTGGGCTATATTTGTATACTTGAGGTCTTCATGTATTTGAACATTTCTAGAGTTTTGCAAGATTAGTAACTGCAAATGAATGTCTAACTGCAGCTGTTTTCATTGTGGGTTTATTTTTATTGCTCAAATAAAACCTGTTTATAGTTGCTCCTTTAATATAGTTTTAATTGTAAACAGTTTTAGAAGGCTTTTCTCAATAACTAAGAGTCTAAATGTGGCAACTTAAATTTTCAGGGCTTTAGGTCTCTTAGGGAAGTGTGCTAAATTTTTTCCTTCCCCACAAAAACGAGCTGGCAGGAGCAGCAGGTGGCCATTTATGTCAGTAAGATCATCAGAGATTGCAGAGAAATGGGAGACTGGATCAAATCCCCAGTTCCCTAATTGGGACAAGTTTCCCACCTCCTGAGGAAGAGCCCAGTTGGCAGAATATCGAGTGGGCTTTCCTATTTCAGCTGAAATGTCCTACTTGCTAGAAACTACTTAATTGCACCAAGAGCAGGGTGAGTAACCTGATTTCCTCACGGCATACTCTATGTGAGTTTATTTATTCCTTCCTTAATGTAAAGAAAGCTTGAAAATACTTCGTATTTAAGAGTGGAAACTTTTGTAAAGAAGTGCTGAAGAGGGCTCTGTCTCTGTGTATAGTATGATAGCCTAGTGCTCTGACCATCTGCCCTGGAGGGCTGCTTCCAGTCTGCATCCAGGTCAAGCAGAGGAAAAGGAGTTTTCTTTGTCATTCTGATGATCCTCCTTGCAGTTTAGGGTCAGCGGATACCTGCTGGATAAGGATGACATGAATGAGATGGACAAGGTAATCCCTAGTTTCCTCTACAGCTTGAGAACTGGGCATCAAGCCTAGTTGTGTGCATGCTTGTAGAAGAAACAACAGGCTTGCACCTGTGCTAGGTGGCACAGGTGCACAGGGCATACCAATGGGACTTTTCCCCCCAAACATCCCCCCCGGTCCTACGTGCTCATGTTCCTTCCAGATTCCTCACAGTTCCTTTAGACGGAGATAAAATACATGAGGTGGGGAAGGTATCCAGGTTATGACCTGGTTCTATGTTAGGACATAGCTGGGGAGTTGTACCCAGACAGAAGACCTCAGAAGTGATTCTCAATTAGTTTAAGAAAAAAAGTACTGGCAGAGGAACCTGTGGTTTGAGGTACAATATAAACCTAAGCATCAGCTACCCAGGATTTCACAAACACTGCTGTCACTTAAAGGGTGAACTCTGGAGACTCTTGTTTCCCTACAGAATCTGCCTTTTTATGTGTGTGTGTGTTTTTACCATTCATTAGTTTTGACTGCTCAACTTGAAGTTGCTTTTATAGGTTTTCATGAGGTGAGATGCCACACATCAAAGGGAAGCCATGTTGCCTTGCAGCAGCATGAAGGAGGTGAACCTACTGAAGTCATCAGGTCGTGGGTCCTCAGGTCTGACTAAAAAGGCTGTGTTGGTAGCCACACTGCATTTAATATGAACTTTCATTCTGAAAACCATTACTTCTCACTTTACCTATTTCAGTCTGTCTTTGGTTTCTTAGTATTTCCAAGTTTACATGCAGAAGCAGCTCCTCGAAGCCAGTGATGTATGTTTTCAGGCTCGCTTCATAGTGTAAGTTAAAAACAAGCCTGATCTTGTAGTTGTACTGGTGGTGACAAGTGTGCTGCCATGGACTGCTTTAGCACTCCTACAGGTTTTCAAACACACAAAAGATTTAGGATTATATTTAATTTACCTCAGCATGTTGAATAGTCCAGAATTGGCATTTTGAAAATATCACTGTCCAGATGTGCGTTCTGTGGCTGAGTTAATGATCATCAGGGTTTTTGGTGAGGGACTCTGCAGAAGTTACTGAGCTGTTGCCCAGCTGCCTATTTAGGGATTATGCCCACTCTGCTGTCCCTCTCCACTGGACAGAGGATCAGACTTTACTGTGCCCAGGGGCCACGTGAGCAACTCATGGATGGAGTCTGCAAATTCTGCTAGTGAGGCATCGTATCCGTGTGCTGATACTAGAATGAGGGTGCTTTGCAGGTGTATCTCTGCATTTTCACATCTGCATTGATTTCCTCCTTCACTAATGCATGTGATTCTATTGAACCTATTACTGCAAAGATTTGGGTAGCTTACAATGTGGCTCGCTCTTAAAATGGGCTTGTCAAGAATTATCACGGATTTGAGATGAGAGCTAAAATGAATAGTGTTCCATTTAAAACATTTTTGCTGAGCTTCATAATTAAAACCATTTTGTTGTTCTGCCTCCCCCTGTTTCTCCCAGTGTGCAGCGATGACACATAAAGCTGCCCAATTAATTACAGGTTTTTTTCTACACATTGAAAATGTTACCGCCAGCAAAAAAAAAAAAAGTGTTGTTCCAGGAGGCTGAATCCAAGCATGGCTGTGAAGGACAGCTGCCAGGAGCAAGGAGATGAGGTGCCAGCTTTTCCTGTCAGTAGAGGAGAAGAAAGGAGGAGTGTAGTCCAGATAGCACTGCTCCCTCAACCAGGGCAGAGCAGGAGTTACTGCGTCTTGCAAAAACAGGATGGTGCAATGGGGAAATGGTTTGAAAAGGACGTGGTAAAGGGGCAGAGAAATGAGAACCTCCTTTTTCCTAGAGAAGAGGGACCAAACAGGTGGAAGCTGGTGCAGCAGGGGCCTGTCTCGGGCTCTGACGAACCTCTGGAATGTGATGGAGCACCAGGACCCAAGACTGAAGTGAGCTGCCTTGATTATTAAAAGTGCAGAGAGGATCCAGGGGAAATTACATAGGCCCAGAACACCATGGGATAAATGGGGAACCATGATCATGTTGTAGGGGGAAGGCTATAAATTTTGACATTGTGGTTATGGAGAGATGCAGAATTAAAAGGATAAAAATGGTTTGGACTTGAAACCATTGACACCAGCTGATGAGCAAGAGGAAAAGATGTTTCCTAAAGCTTTGCAAAGGGTTTAGAGGATCATTCTCATAGAACACACACTGAAATAGAAGTATTCACTTAAAGCTAGAACTACAAATGTAATAAAAAATTACATTCCTCACTGTACAGGTCCTTTCCTGGTTATTTTCTATAAATGAGAGACTGAAATGATTCCAAAGAGTGCAATATGGTGTAATCAACAGAGGGATCCAAAGAAAACAGAATTGATTTCTGTTACAGCTTTTACAAACACAGTGTGTAAAATTACTCCAAATAGTAAGACAACTCATATTTTGTTTATACTGTATAGTTGAAAGAAAGGGAAGTTTTAGTTTCTGAGCCTTCTTTCCTATTTGTGCACCTGTCTTCACCTTTTGAAAGAAATCAGAGTGTTTGTGCTCAGAAGGCATCTATATAGGGCAGTATTTACCCAGAAGCAGGTATCGCTGAGAGTGGGTTATTGCTACTAGGTAGGAAATGTAACAGCACTGGATTTCAGAACTAAAAAAGCAGCAGAATGCTTGGTGAAGCTTTTTTCTTTTGAAGAGGCATCTCTATCCAGCTCCCAGTGAGTGCTAAGCCCACATTGCAGGGATAGTATGCAAGTATAGCTGCTAAGTGGCTTTCCTGCTTTCCAGACATTTGTAACCCCATGGATTTTCCTTAACAGTGTTAGCGTGGCAGCATCCTGCTTGTAAGCCTCCTCATTTCAACTGCACAATGATACAGAAAGAATGCTAAGTCATGGCAGTGTTTTGGTTATGGAGAATTTTGTCTTAATCTTGAGTGTGATGTAAGAGCAAAGCAGAATTAGTGTAAAAAATATCAGCCCATCGTATGTTCATCTCTGCAACTTACTACAAAGTTAATGACAGTTGTGGTTTTTTTGGTTTGGTTTTTTGGTTAGAAATAATCTATCAGCATTGAAAAGTGGTTACCTTTGCCAAAGTTGTCACCTTCCCACTTTATAGAAATTTTCCACATCTGCTGTTCTTGGTTTTAGGTCCCCCATAGTTCACATTTTTTATTACCTTTTGAAGCCTCAGATGTCTTCTTGAACAGATACTGCTCTTCACTTACTGTTCACTGTTCCACATTTTAGGGGGGAGCAGAGTTGAAAATCAGCACTTTCATTAATATTTTGAGCCACGGTAGATCTGACAGATTATTCCATCTCCTCATGCTTTATCTTGACAGCTAATATTACGTGAGACCAAGTCTACACCCATATGCATGTTTATCTAAAATTGGTTTCAAAAATGAAATACTGCTGCTGTTCTGGATGTGGATTATTTTATGTCAATTTAAGCCTAGCTTATTTAGGCTTAGGCTCCTCTGCAGTGACTATTAACAAAGCAGCATCTTTGTAATGAGGCCTGCAGCTCTAAAGTGCACCTAGTCCTTAGCAGAGCCTGATGCTTTCCTTCTGTGTTCCTAGGCAGGTTTTGTTTTGTGATCTCTGCTGAGTCCCAGGGAGATCACTTGTTGATTACTTATGCTGGAATTTACGTGATGTTTATGGTGCATCTTGAGGTTGCGGTAGTTACACTTTATCATCTGGAAAATAAAATTGACACGGGCTTTTAAAAATCAAGGAAAGCTGAGTAAAGGCTGTCAGCCTTCGTTATATTTATCCACTGTGCCTCATCCTACCTCCTGTACAATCCCTTTATCCACTGTCCCAGAGGGATGAATTAAGATCATGAGCTCTATTGTAGCTTTGCCGTGCAAAGCTGTGTCCTTGCCGAAGTCAAGAGCAGAAATTCCCCTAATTTCATTCAGGCCACATTTTCGCTGTTGGGTTTTTTTGCTGCTTTGTTGCAGTTTGAATACTGTTAAAATATTTCTTGCTCTTCTGTGGATACTGTTAGGCAAAGGCTGGCTGAGACTTGGCCGAGATGTAGGAGCTACAGGACGACACAGAACCAAGGAGGGAAGCGCATAGTTTGCTGTCAGCATCATTCAGCCCGTGTTTAGAATGTAGCTTTAGTCAGGAGAGAAAAAATAAACTAGTGTATTGTACAATAACACTGTATTAATAGTAGCACTAGAAATAAATATGTGCCAGTGGGGCCAGTTCATAAATTAAAAAAAATAAATTTAAAAAACCTGTGTATTTGAAATATATGGAACTATAATTCCAAAGTTTCTTCACAGTTTATATCCTCCTACCGCCTTGGCTTTAAATCAAGGAAAGAATATTCTATAGAGGATTAATTTGTAGTTAACGCTGGTTGTATTGCCGTTGCTGCTCTGCACTGTATTGTCTTCCCCTAAATCATGCAGATAGTGGGTCTGTTATTTAAATGTGAATATCTGACAAACATATTACAGACCTAAGAGTGATTAGAGCACAAAGCCTAGAGTGCGTAAGTGTTTCAGGTCTCTGCCTCTTGCAGAGGAATCCTGAATCAAAGTGTCTGGCTGAAAATACAGCTTTAAAAAAACTCAAACCCCCTCTACTCCTTTGTACGCTTTGTATTCCACTCAGCAGGTCTGCAACAGTTGCTGGATGTTAGGGGAGCTCAGATAGTACAAACATTAAGAAAGGATTTTATTAACGTATGAGTACTACTAAAATGAGCTATGCTTGAATGTGTGCATAAGTTTTTAGCTTTGTCTTTAAATAATCTCTTAAGTCTAGCAGTTCTTACAAGGAAGAGAAATAATGGAAATCCAGAGTGAGTCCTGGGCCCATTGAAGAATGACACCCACAGAGTAGACATTTGGATGTAAACAGAGCAAAAGGAACGTTCCCTCACTCCCCGAGTGTAATTCACACATTTCATGGGAGTGGGGGAAGGAAACCTATTTGCCTTTGAATTTCTGCAGTGCAAAACTGGTACCAGCACTCTACGCAACGCAATAGGAAGTTCAGACGCCTGAGCAGCAAGTTTCTTTGAGTTTAAGTTAGAAGAAAGCCGTTTCTGTACCCCTGTTGCTCCAATGATGATTTTCACAACTGGAAACTAAGTGGCACACTTTTGTCTTCCTCAGACTATGCTGTACTGCTGCTGCTCAGCCTTTGTTGTTACTGATGAAATTAAGTAGCAAGGCTCTCTAAAATTGCTGCAGAGTTTCAGGTGCCTGTGGACAGCAAAAAGGCTGGTAGGAATTGCACTCACTTTCCTCACTAGCAGCAGAATCAGGCCGCAGCCCGTGCCAGCACAGGCAGGAGAAGTTGTTTCATTAGCACTTTACATTCATCCACCTTTCTTCCCACCTTCTTTTCTTAACAGTGCCTGGTTAATAATTCGTAGCTCCCTGAGATATGGCTACTGACTAAACTTTGCTGTGGTATTTGCAGCACCTCGGTGAAACAGGATAATTTAAACAACACACAAAGCCTTAGTTAATCCTTTCCTGTAGCTGCATACAGGATAATTCATACCAGCGGCACCACATGTACAGAGTCTCCATGTCAGGCCATGTACACACCTGGCTGTTACTGCCCTGTCTCCTTGTGCTGGCCTGGGTGGGCATTTCTGCCCTGGCTCTTCACCAGGCTTTTGCTTTTCTTTCTAAGCATGCCTGAAGCTCATTGCCAGTTGCTGCATAATTCCATTGACTTCAGGGCACTTGGCCCTGTATGTGCTTGCAAACAAGCACTCTAGTTCTCTCAGATGAACATGCATGCATACTGGGATTTTGTTTGGGTTTTTTTTTCCCCCCCTCCTCTTCCTTTTTTGCTTTTAAATGTGGCATGGAAGCCAACCTGGATGCTTAGCCTCCTAAGCAATGCTTGCTGGCATTGATCAGGGCTGTCCTGAGTGAGGAAGTTGTTAACTGCTGTGGAAAGACTTCCAAAAGCAACCTCGAGTCCGATGCCTTGGTTCCCACAGCTCTGATCGGTAGTGCTGTGTGGAGCCGCTTACCAGGAGAATGGTGCTGGCAGCTGTCCTCTGGGGCAGGACTGTGGTGGCCTTTAACGACAAAGGCCAAGGAGGAAACGGAGACTTGAGATCTCACTTATTCAAGCAGTATTAACTCAGTTGGGTGACAGTGTTTAGTACAAAGAATTGCAGGGGGGTTGTTGGTTGGTGGGTTGGTTTTTTTTCTTCCTCCTGACAAGACCCCTGCTCTCGTGTGGGTTTGATTTCTGCACACAAGTATCAAAGATACGCACCGACGGGGTATTTTTACAAGCGCTGAGCCATCAAGCGCTGCGCTGGCGACGTGGAGAGATTTGATTTGTGTGTACGGAAGGGAAATGTGTGTGCAGATGCGTGTTGGAACTGCCTTCAGCACATTTGGAAATTTGATACTTAATTTCAAAATAGTACTGATAAATATGTTGATTCAGACGGGGAAGGCAAGCTTTTTCTCTTTCAGAAAGACTTAGTTAAAATTCAGGAAGTCAAACTGCTGAGGAGTTAGCACTAGGATTTATAAAACAACACTGAAAGGGAAGCTTAATTAACATTTCACTACCCTTTCAGTGGCACTGAATGCGTGCCTGGTTTATCACCCACCTAAATATGTTAGTTTGTATTTGAAGAATGCTTGTGACAGTGAGCCCGCAGGAGAAAGCTCAGCTTTTTCCTGTAATCCCGTTAGAGCGTTTATATATTTCATTTGCTTGCTCTGACCTTGGATGATTTAGAGTGCGTATTCAATGTATAGATCGTGTATTTCTGGGAATCAGCACTTGAGGATGTTTTCTTTTTACTGTTAATGTATATTTAGCTGGCATTTAAATTTTTTGGTCCAAGTGATATGCTGATGGTGAGTCTGTGTTAGTAAGTTGGGTGTTGTTGGATGGGCACATGCACAGCCAGTATGCACGAAAGCAGGTCACCCCTGGTGAGGATGCTGCTCTGCGTTCCTTAGGATGAGTGCAGACATAGCAGCCGCTTTTCTTTCTCTCCCTGAAGAACAAAGCGATAACAGAAATGGGATATTAAAACAGGCAGCATAGATTAATGGGGCAGTATTAAAACAAATGAGACCCATTAGCTAAATCACTGCTTGAAAAGTAGATTCTGTGATAAGTGCCCTTCAGTGCCTCATCTGGGAAAAATTGTTACAGCACTTGTAACATCGTCCATGGTGTTGGATTTTAGACTGTTGTGACAATCCTAAGCGATAGGATCTTAAAATAATTTAGGTGAAGGTAAACTTCCTTTGTGCTTAGTGCTTGGTGGAAAACTTGAATGATTATATCCAAATGTGAAGACAAGTTCTTTTCTTTCAAGCCCGTTCATAGTATTTTCATGCTCACAAAATCTTTCGTCGATGACCAAAGCCTTTTTTTGTTGTTTTCATGTTAAGCCTGTAAGTTGATCCCAAGAACTTTGAAATCTTTATTTTACTGCTGGAGCAGCAGTGCTTTGGGGACTAGTGCTCAAACAGACTTTGAACTGGAGTTGGTGGCTTTAGTGAGATCTACTTTTTAACGGTTAATTTTTATATTAGCATGACGATGAACGGTGGGCATTGCACTTAGACCAGAGAGTTTTCTTCAGCATTTAATATAAAAGGAGAACTCATTTAATTTCTTAGATTTACAGAGTATGTTGTCTACGAGGAGAAAAATATTTGGGGTATAGAGATGAGATATGCACACTAATCAACACCAAAGATGTTAGTTTCATCTTTGTCAGTAGGATAATCTTCAGGAGATGGACAAGCCTAATCCTATGAGTCGACACATTTTTCTTCCTCTCTCCCCCCAGAAATGCATGGCTGTGTCATGGTGGGGTTTAATCTCCTGTATTTTTTCCTTTTCCAGTGTAATTCTGTTAGATCCAAATTTTGACTGTAACAACAAGGCAGCACATTTCTTGTAGGATAGGCAGGAGTGCAGGGCGAGAGGGGGGCACGGGCAGGCGTCCCGAGCGCCGCCTCCCCTGCGCCAGCGGCTGCATCCCGTCCGGCGGTGGGAGAGGAGGGCCGGGAGGCGGCTGTTGCTATCGCTCTGATGTCAGGCGCTCTCACTAACGTGTGGTTGGTTATTCTGCGTTTCAGATCGCTGCCGGTAGTGGAGCACAAAGGGAACAGCGAGACTCCCGCATCTTTCAGCGAGAAGAAAGGAGTCGGCGGAGCAGACTAATACAGACTTGTGTCGGGTGGCCTTGCCCTACAAAGGCTGCCTTTAAAAGAGAAACGCAGTGTTATTTAATGAGCTGTGAGATGAGGCGCTGCTGCTAACGCTCACATCCCAGGATTCATCGGCTATTCATTGTGCTTAATGTACATGTTTCTGCACCGTGCATTTAGGAGATCCCAGAGAAGAATCCAAAACGGCTGCGGGGGAAAGACCACCAAACATGCCTACAGAAACACTACCGACAGGTAGCATGGTGAAGCCAGTCAGCCCTGCCGTGACTTTCACATCCGCCGTTCCTCTCCGCATCCTGAACAAAGGACCAGACTATTTTCGCAGGCAGGCGGAGCCTAATCCAAAAAGACTGAGCGCGGTGGAAAGGCTAGAAGCCGACAAGGCGAAATATGTCAAGAGCCAGGAGGTCATCAACGCCAAGCAGGAGCCTGTGAAGCCGGCGGTGCTGGCAAAGCCACCGGTCTGTCCTGCGGCCAAGCGAGCGCTGGGGAGCCCCACCTTGAAAGTCTTCAGCAACAACGCCAAGACCGAGAGCGGCGTCCAGAGAGAAAACCTGAAACTGGAGATTTTGAAAAACATCATCAACAGCTCCGAAGGCTCCAGCTCGGGTTCAGGTTATAAGCACGGTCCCCGAAATTGGCCGCCCCACAGAGCCGATTCGACAGACCTGAACCGACACTCATTTGCCGAATCTTTGAAGGTTTACCCCACGCAGGGCCGTAGCAGCCCACAGGAGAGCAGTTCCAACGTCAGCAGAAGGCTCCTAGACCAGTCGGCAGAGACTTTCTTGCATGTCTCGCACAGCTCCTCAGACATTAGGAAAGTAACTAGTGCAAAGCCCTTAAAAGCAATACCCTGCAGCAGTTCAGCCCCACCTCTGCCTCCAAAGCCCAAAATCGCTGCCATCACCACCCTGAAATCCCCAGAGATTGAGGCAGTCGAGTCTGGATGTGGAGTTAGCAGAAGACCCTCCCTACAGCGATCGAAATCAGACTTAAGCGACAGATACTTTCGTGTCGATGCAGATGTTGAGCGATTCTTTAACTACTGTGGACTGGATCCTGAAGAGCTTGAAAACCTCGGGATGGAAAACTTTGCAAGGGCTAACTCTGATATTATATCCCTCAACTTTCGCAGTGCAAGCATGATTAGCTCAGACTGTGAACAGTCTCAGGACAGCAACAGTGACCTTAGAAACGATGACAGTGCCAATGACCGTGTGCCATATGGCATTTCCGCCATTGAAAGGAATGCCAGAATCATCAAGTGGTTGTATAGCATCAAGCAAGCTAGAGAGTCACAGAAAGTGTCCCACGTGTGAGAGAAAATCTACCATAGAAAAAGCAAGGACTGTATCTTTGTGAATATTCAGTTGTGAAGGGTTGTGAAGTCTACTTGAAGTCTTGTACACTTCTCAAATCTCTTTGTGTTGCTTGTTGTGCAATGTTTCCAAGTTGCATGCCTGTCAACATGTGAGCTGACCTGGCTTCCACTTGAACAATAACTAACTACAAAGCCTGGCTGAGCATACACATTATCTGCCAAAAGTTTAAGACGAGAATCTAATTAGGGCTTCAGTATAATCAAAGTGTTTACATGGAAAGGTTATATGACTTCTTTGGTATTTATGTGGTTCCTTGTGGTTTTTATATGTCACTTTGTCATAATAACAGGTATTGTCAACTGACATTGCTGGCTTCTAAGTTGAAACGGAATCCCTTTGGGGGACAGAAAAGCAAAATTGGCCAAAATAAGAGGTTTAGGCATACGACGATACGTGGAGCAGCCTTATCTCCTGTAGAAAGTGCATTATTGGCACATGTAAAACTGTTTCTAAAAGGGCAAAGAATGTTACGTTCTTAAATTATGTTTCGTCGTTCAACTGTATATCCCTACTCCTAGTAAGGGACTGGTCAGTCAAGGTTTCTTACTTCTAGGTAAAGCTCCCTCAGTTTTTCAGCAGAATTAGTCTAGTGAATCTGCTTGACCTGGCATAAACGGAGTCGTGCATTTGGGTTGGTATAAGCATTTTAATGATTTCCTCTTTACCCTGTTGGAAATTGCTTAGGGAAGTTTGGAGTCGACGGATGGAAATGTTGCCGGCACGCAGGGTTTTGCGCGTTTGGTTCTTACTCAAGGATTCCTGGTCTTAAACTTTTGACAGGAATGATTAGATCCTATAGCTGATAATTGAATGCCTTTATTAGTCAGACACACGCCGTGACTACAAACTCCATGCTGTCTTTTATCTTTGATGGGGTTTTTTTTGGTAGACCTATTTGAACGGTTAAGGAACAAAAATGGAAACACACAGCCATATCAATATAACGCCTCCTGTCCAGAGTAAATACACTCAGTAGCTGAACTATAGCTGGAAAATTGTGATTATGTTGTCTCGCATATGTTGTATCTAAGGCTGTGAAAGTTTGTTACAGCTCTAGAAAAGTGTAGAAACATGACAGTATGTAGCTTTTCTGTTTTTTGGGTTTTTTTTTTCTTGGGTTTGTTTTTTTCTTTTTTTTTTCTTTTTTTACCTCTTTATGATGGTTAGTGCTGCAGGTCAACCTGTTACAAATCTTTTGACAATCTGTGTCTTCCTGGTGGTTTAATTAACTGTCATTTCAACTGACAGTGGTGGTGTGGCAGCAGAGAAGTTGAAAGTACAGTGGTCTGCTTCGTTATTATTGTTATACATGCTTTGACGTAAATTGCAGCACTACCTTATACTTCATCAGCTAATAGGAAACTTTTTTATTGTGTAAATGCTGTAAGACTTTGTATATACTTCAGTTGTTACGAAATCTTTAAAAGGAAGAGTGTTATGCTAATAAATAGCTCCTGGTGCAGGTATGGTAGGGTTTTATGGTTTTTTTTTTTACCCCTCCCATTCTTAAAACTATATCGGGAACTCAATTGCAGTGTGTTTTAGTGCTGTAGAAGGTCTTGGTTAAACAATAGTCCCAGTAAAAGGTTTCTTTTACTAAAGTGCTTTTCAGAATATAATTTTTTATGAAGTAACTATAGCAGCATGATCTGTCTGAAGAAATAGAAGAGATTTTTCAAGACTCCTAAAATAGCTTGCTTCTTCCTTACCTAGCAATGTTACCGTTCCCGTTTATAGCATCTGTTCATAATGAATCACCGCAGTCTTCTGAATTATTCTTCAGTAGTTCTTATTTATATATTTGAATATTAAAGGTGTTTTACAAAGTCGGGTTCTATCTTTTCTCTAAGAAGCCTGTAGCCCAACTTCTTACCGCCAGCCACAGTTCGTGCAGGCGGGCCTAGAACCAGAGCCACGCCGTCATTTGCTGCCTATGGAATTATCCCAAATCCGGTTTTGCATAATTGTTTTCTGGGTAATTTTTCAGTGCGGGAGGGGGGTGGGCAAAGCACACATCCAGTTTCAGGAGGCTACTCTATAGTTTTTACAGTTGGCTTCACAACCTAAGACTTACAGCATTCCTCATTCGGTCAGAAAGAATAAGGAGCTCTGTATTTCAGCTACGGGCACGGTTGTGACATTTTAAGCTCCGTGGGTTTCAGTTGGCATTGACATCACGCTGGGTTTTCAAGCATATTTTTCCAATAGTAAGTTCTACTCAGCTCAGTGACTATTTCGCCAAGGAAAATAATGCTTAAGGGATTAAAGCCGAGTGTAATGCAGCTGTACAGCAATGAAATAAAGAAGTTAAAACCGAAATAAAAATGCACTCACATTGTTCTCTCTCAAGTGTTTTAAGAATGATGATAAACACGCTATCTCAACTGTTGTCAGCCAAAAACAGTAATAAAGAAGCCTTTATCGCTAGGAAGTGGGTTTGAGCATATGCTAGTATTCTGGACTTGTTTCCCGAGGTTTTTTAGAAAGCTGTAGGCTCTTGAGAAATCGGATTCATTTCCTTTTAATGCCACGAGGGGTTCAGGCTTGTGAGCTATCTCTAAGTGAGGATTTCCTCACCCGACATCTCAGTAGCACCTTTGACGCAGCACAGGCTCTGCCCATCCTCGCTTCTTACGATACATGTATGAGGGAGGCTGTACTGGACCCAGACTTTCACAGTCAACCCAGCTTGCAGCTCTGGTGAGGCTGTAGCAATAGGAATCACAGGATTGTGTGATGTCTGCCAGGCTTTGGGGAAGCAGATAACAATTGCCTTTGTTTGTCGCTTTATTACAGCTCATGCCAATGGAATTTATTTACAGTCTTGCTCTTACCTCTCTCTTTGCGTAAGAGCCATGGGATCAGTACTGGATCTGGTTTTTTGTTTTTAAATGGCAGTGACCGCTTTGCAGAGGTGTCTAGAGGGTCTGTTGTTCGTCTCTCTCTGCTTCAGGAGATTCAGGAGTGCCAAACACTGAATTCACTGAGAGTCGTTAGCAGCTCAAATGGCTCATCGGGACCGTTTTGGTCTTGTTCTGATGCCTCCAGTGCCTTTTTTACTCAAGTGCAAAGGCACAGCAAACACCCATGGTTCACCAGCAGCTTTTGTTGCAGCAGCAGCAGGTCTTGAAGGAGATACAAGCCCATGGAAGCCAGCGCTGAGCCCAGCACTGGCAGTCCTGGCCCCAGAAGTGAAGGAGTTTTCAGTAGTGACTGCATGTTCACACTCTCACACACAGAGAAAACACAACGCCACAGAGGTTAATGGTGGTTCTGTTACTTTAACTTGCTGGGCAGGGGAAAGGAAGAGGAAAATGATGTAGCAAAGTATGCTTGGAAATCTCTGTAGAGCTTTGCACCCAGGTTAATCTCTTCTCTGAGTGAGATAGATGGGCAGCAAAGCAAAACTTCTTTTAATCTTGTGGTGTTACACGGTAACAATGTTGGGGAAGATGAGAGATAGGGGATCTGTATCAACAAACACGACTACTGCAACTTTCATGAATTCTGTTGCTGCGAGGGGGCAGGCTGGGCCGTGAGCGTGTGCACCCTCTGAGTGACTGACCCAGGGCTTTTGAAGGGTAAATGCAGAACGATGATGCTTTTGGCAGAAATTCAAAAGTCAAAAGACACGCTCGGACAACAGAGCCGATCAGTATTGCTGACTTACCTCTTTTTACAGCCGTTTATCCATCCGTGGAGGCCGTGCGGGTTTGGTTCCAGTCATTCAATGGAAAACAAAGCGCTTAATGGAGCTCTGTGGTACAGAGCTGCATGTGTTCAGTCTGCAGGAGAACAGGAAAGGAGCTAGCCCTTAAAAACAGTCTTCCCGATACCTATTGATTATGGGACGGTGACGTTTGGTAGGTTATGTTCAGAGCTCACTTGTTCATAAGAAACTTTTTATTAAGCAGGGTAGTCAAGCCAATAAATCTGGGAGTTGCCAGTTTTCCACGGCCATAAAACTCATGTTTTATGTGATTAATAGTACCACACCAGTAGCTGAGCACATTAGGCTTCGAATATAAGAGCATCTGGAGCTTTGTTCCCATGAACAGTAAGGGGCCATTGCCTGGTTTGGCAATGAATATCAATGCAGACATAGTGTAAGGTCCCTTTGTGCTCTACGAGAGAATAAATTGGTCAAGGTGTTTTGTCCTGGATTGTAATATAAGTCTATATTAAAATCCTTGTTACTGGGGGTAAGATGTTTGCTGATACTCTGAATTTATTGGACATTCCTTGCTGTCAGCAGAAAGGCTCCAATAATCTGCCCTTTGAAATATATTACCCACAGCTTAATGGGAAAGGCCATTAAAATTGTCTGTTCAGTGTAAGGACTTTTATCTCCTGATGATGGCATCTGTTAAGTAAAGCTCTAAATAAGCAAATTTCAGTCAGAAGTATTAACCCATGAACAACTTTCTATTTTTCACCCTGGAAGCCGAAGTGGTGAGCAGCCAGTGCGTGGTTGCTGAAATACTTGGATGTTGTGCTTTCAGGGTGCAGTGCAGAGACCCCCACACCACACCCTCTATCTTGCCCTGGTTAGTATGAATATTTGACCAGTTAAGAATTTGGTGGTAGCTATCCGTTGAAACTCAGTAATTAGAAGTGGTGACTTGTTGGTTTTAGTTTTCATGAAAAAAATCAATTATGTAACAAACACTGTAGTCTCTTAAATGTCATTCTTCTAAATTTAAAGTCATTTTCATGATGCTTTTATGACAAGAGTTGAGAGTGCTAGTATCTCTTCTATTATTGTTTCCTGCTTTTGGCACCACAAGTCTTCACAGAATCACAAGGTTGGAAAAGACCTTTAAGATCATCGAGTCCAACCGTTCCCGTCCTAAGCTAAACCATATCCCTAAGTACCTCATCTACCCTTTCTTTAAACACATCCAGGGAAGGTGACTCAACCACCTCCCTGGGCAGCCTGTTCCAGGCCCCAACAGCTCTTTCAGTAAAACATTTTTTCCTAACATCTAATCTGAACCTGCCCTCATGCAGCTTTGTGCCATTTCCCCTTCTCCACCTTCTTGGTGTCTTGCCTTTCCCGAGTTCTCCCAGCTTCCAGTCTCCCTTTATGAATGTTCCTTCCTTGTCTTGCCTGGTGTTTTCATCTTCCCTGAAACGTATCACCAAGGTTATCCTCTTCTCCTTGCTTAGCCTCTTCTTAAGCAGCCTCACCCTTCAGTTTTAATTTCCCTGAATCAAAAAGCGACTTTCCTACAACCCCCATATTCAGCCTGTTTTCAAAACAGCAACTCTGTGGCTGCAGTTGAGCTGCCACGTCCTGAACAGAGAGTGGAATATTTAATGGATTCATTTTTAATTTGCCAGTGTGCCATGCTGTTTGCCAAGAGGAAAGAGTATTTGCAAAGATGAAAGAGTTCTTCAGGTAGAAGTAGTGATTGAAAACACCTGTGAAGAACAGGATGCCAAAAATACCTTGAAATCCAAAATCACCTGTATGTATCTTGTTCAATGCTGGGCTTGTTACTTCTTCAGCTCTGTACAGAATGCTGGCCTGAGTCCCACGGTGTGCAGAGGTGGCATCGTTTCCAGTGAAAGGAGCGATACAGGCCTGCTAGCCATGCTGCAGTGACCATTGTGCCTTCTGCCGCTTCGGTGGTACCTGTGTGTCATACACCTTTGGCATCCAGACCACCTGCACATCCTGCTCAGTTCCCAAGCAGTCGTCCAGAGTGCTGCCTAAAAAGACAGGGACAAGAGGGCCCTGGAATCATAGAATCACCTAGGTTGGAAGAAACACTTAAGATCATCGAGTCCAACCACAGCCTAACCCTGACTAGTCCACCTCCAGATCATGTCCGTAAGCACTTCATCTACACGCCTTTTCAATACCTCCAGGGATGATGAACCTACTGCCTCCCTGTGCAGCCTGTTCCAATGCCTGACAAACCTTTCAGTGAAGAAATTCTTCCAATATCTAACCTAAATCTCCCCTGGTGCAATTTCAAACCATTAAAGATCGAGAAGGGATGAGCTCTGTCCTCACTTGGCTGTTACAGGAGGCTTCCAGCTGTGGCAAGAGAGGAGCAGGTTTGCAGAATCAAATCCCCATCCGTGCAGCCCTGGGGCTGAGGGGCTGACACCTCAACCCTGTGTTACAGGGAAAGAGGGTCTGCGTGTCTGTGTGGGAGGCGGGATAAATTGGTGTGTGAAAGCAGAAGGCACGTGGTGAAGTTGAATAAATAGTTCCAATTCATATCCTAAAAAGCAAAGAAGGGGAAAAAAACACCTGGGGTTGAAATTTGGAGAACAGCTGTGTATGTAAATGGCTTTCAGATGAGATGCAGAGGTGGGTAGCTAGTTTTGCTTTTTAGGAAATGAAGCTTTTAAAAGGACTTTCAATAAATGCCATCCTTTTCAAATATATTAATCTTCTGTGAAGTCAGTCTTGCCATTCTGAACTGTAAAAGCTTTTCTACTCTCAGCAGAGAGCATTAAGTGCACTGACAGCGACTTGGAGTGGCTTAAGTGGTAGGGTAAAAGGGTGCTCAGCTGAACATGAACTTTGTTTTACTAAAGTTTTGGAGGATAGGGGGCTTCCTTTTTATTTTAAAGAGATTTTTTTGGGGGGGCAACAGAAAATTAACAGTCTTATTTATTAATACTGGCCTGCAAATACAACTGGGAAGCACAGGTTCAGTTAATGTGTCTGCATGAAAATTTGAGTATTAGGCTTTGGCAAAGGCTTTGTTTTCTTTATCCATGTCATGCATATCTTGGAGCGTATCAGCTTACACATATCTGGCACAAATCTAACTCATCCCCTCTGAAAACGCTTTCTGCGAGCTGATGGGGTTGAGTCCATCTGCTGAATTTTCTTTTGTGCTGAAGGACTCTGAACAAAGAGCTGTCAGAATGCTTTCCATTTCCCATGGTTTTGTTTCTCGCACGTTCAAACAACGAGGCCTTTCAAACCCTCTCCACAGGTCGGGTGAAAACAGGAGCTTTGTATCAGTGCACACTCCAGTATTGAATTCAGGAGATGGAGAGCAGGCAAGAAGTCATATTACAATGTTTTTCTTGTTGTTTTCTGTAGTGGGTTTGGGTTTTTTTCCTAGTGAAATTGCAGGGTTGAGAATTTCCCCCCCCAAAAAAATGCCATACAGTGAAACAGAGCCAAAGAAGCAAATAAAACACTCCAGGGTTTCCCCACAGTGGCATGAAGCAACTTTATCCAGGAAGACAGTGAAATAGTGGATACCCAAATTCTGTCCCAGTTGAAGTCATTGGGAATTTTACCACGGAATTTACATGGGGTGGGCAGGATTTCACCCATGATGAATATTTTGCCCTACTTGGAGGTGGGTTTTTTCCCTGTTGTGAATCCCGTGCATTGGTTTTCCACTGCTTTGTTACCTGTTATTTGATGTCCCCAAGAAGCTCAAGGGGGAAATCCATCCAGGCGCTGCAGGTAGGAGTCCCGGGAGCTGTGAAGCCTCACGAAGATGTTCAGAGACTCCTCCTCCTTGTTTTCAAACAGACCCGCAGCAGCATGTCTGGAGCACCCACTGTTTGCATCAGGACTTGCCTGGGCCGTCATCCTGGCTTAGTTCAGAAGGTAAAAAGCCAGTGTTCTCTTATTTATCTTCCTGGCTTGCAGGTATGTCTCATGGTAGCCTGGTGTCTTTAGAAGTGCATGGATCTTACCAAAATGGTGTGTATTAAAATTAGTCACCCAAAGAGGCTGTTTCAGACCTGTGATAGCTGGCTGATACGGGTACCAGAGGACACGACCCTTACCCAAACACACACAAAACCAGCTTACAAGGTCACGGTCTCATCTTGCGGCGTGGAAGGAAAAACCACCCTGAGTCTAGCTAGGCAAAATTCCCCAGCTCCTTCTGCTCACTGGGCCAAGAAGTTTGTCCCTGCACTGTATTTCTCTGCAGTGGCACCATTCAGACCCCCAGTGAGGACCATCCAGGCCATCAGACAGTCTCCTAGAGAACGCTGCCCGTGCATGCAGCTGCCTGTGTTGCACCTAGGCGATCAACAATTCATCAATTAACTTTTGTTGTGTTTACCCCCAGAAGATTTGTATAAAGCTCTGAACTATCTTAATAAAAAGTAATTTTTCTATATGATGCAGATCGGAGAGATGAGGAAAAGAAGATTGGTGAAGCACAACTCAGCAAGGTACTAGTACTGGTGTGAGGGGAAGGTCAGGACCTTCCTGCCCAGCAGAGGGTGTGTCTCCTTGCACATAGGCAGCACACAGAATCACAGTATAGCAGGGGTTGGAAGGGACCTCTGGAGATCATCTAGTCCAATCCCCCCGTCAGAGCAGCATCACCTAGAGCAGGTTGCACAGGACCGTGCTTAGGCAGATCTTGAATATCTTCAGGGAAGGAGACTCCACCACCTCTCTGGGCACCCTGTCCCAGTGCTCTGCCACCCTCAGAGTGAAGGGGTTCCCATGTTCAAACTGAACTTCCTGTGTTCCAGTTTGTGCCCATTGACAAGGGTCACTGGGAAGTACTGAGAAGAGCCTGGGCCCCTCCTATCAACATCCACCCTTCAGATATTTTTAAGTATTGATGAGAGTCCCTTCTCAGGCTAAACAAACCCAGCTTTCTCAGCCTTTCCTCATACAAGAGATGCTCCAGTCCCCTTATCATCTTTGTGGCCTTTCACTGGACTCTAAGTAGTTCCCTGACTTTTCTGAACTGGGAAGCCCAGAACTGGACACAATACTCCAGATGTGGCTTCATCAGGGCAGAGCAGAGTGGGGGGAGAACCTCCTTCGACCTGCTGGCCGTGCTCTTCTTAATGCACCCCAGGTCACCATTGGCCCTATTAGCCACCAGGGCACACTGCTGGCTCATGGTTAGCTTGCCCACATGTTATAATTTGTTCTCCGATTTTTTTGTATTGTCCAGCTTATGTAAAAACTGGGAACTGATGACCCATCGTGAATATTCATATCAAGTTGCAGGTGTGCCCCTTTCATTCATCTCTAAACACCAATGAGGTGTTCCAGGAGCAACATATAACTGGTGCTGTTTTAAAACAAACTCACCCTACCACAAACCACATTTACGTAGTAAATTGAAAAGTAGTCAGCTGTGATATCAGAAATCTTTATGGGAGGCTATTTATTTAAGAGATCATCTCTGAAGTGTTCAGGGCTGACCCTACTCCTTGGAGGTCACTGTTGAAAGGCATACACAGTTGTCCTACCTCCAGCTCTGCTATGGAAGAGGGGACAAGGGAAACATTTTGGGGCTCTGTCCTGGCCAGTCCCCGACTGTGGGCAGGACAGCCCTGAGCTCTTGTGGCTTGGGGATGTGCTTGTTTTAAATCCCAAAGGCAGCTGTAGTGTGGAATTAGAAATTTTTCTAATGGCTTTATTCCTACATGAATATAACACAGAGCTGATGCTCAGGGACGTGCTGGGATTTTGGGGGGCTGCTGAGCAAACAGATGGAGAATACCAGAAGTTGTGGGAAGCGTGCAGAAAGGGTTTTCCTGACCATATTTTGCTGAGTGTGTCCAGCAGGTCGAAGGAGGTGATCCTCCCCCTCTACTCTGCCTTGGTCAGGCCCCACCTGGAGTA